>JAOQMM010000002.1:6747272-6766679 GCA_027563515.1 Erythroxylum platyclados
CTTGTCCTAAAACCCCATATTTGCCATAATACTCTCCCCCGCGGTCCAATCTAACCATCTTGATGGATTTTCCCAATTGGTTCTCAACCTCAGCCTTAGAGATCTTGAATTTCTCAAGAACTTCAAACTTTTCCTTAAGTAAGAACACATAACGATAACGAGAATAATCATCAATAAGTGATAGAAAATATCTAGAGTGATATAAGGTAGTTGTATAAGGTTTACCAATATCTGTATGTATGAGATCTAATAAGCCAGATGTTTGAGTTGACCCCTTTTTCTTTATTTTGGTCAACTTACCTCTGCAATAGTTAACATATGTTTCCAAACCTTAAAAATCTAAAGTTAGGAGAATGTTCTCCTTTATCAATCTCTTAATTCTCTCTATGGAAATGCGACATAATCTTTTATGTCACAACATGTAAAGCTTTTCCTTAATCAGAGGCCTCTTTTGAGTAACCTGTTCAACAATATATAAAGAAGCATATATTTCATAAGGGGTAAGACATATTCTATATAATCCATATGACAAGAAGGCAGTACCAAAATGTTTTGCATTGAAGAATAACTGTACAACATAAGCATCAATGACAAAATGATAACTTTCTTTATCTAACACTGATATAGAGATCAGATTCCGTCGAAAAGACGATATATAAAATGTGTCATGTAATATAAACACAAACCCAATATCGAGATTTAAACATACATCCCTTATATACATTTCACTAACTTTTTCATTGTTGCCAACTATCAGTTTATCCTCCCCTTTAGTTGGCTTTCTCTTGGTTATGAAACCCTGCATCGTGGAGGCAACATGATTAGATGCACCACTATTTAGCCACCAAGAACCTAATGTGGCTATAGCAAGATTAGATTAATGAATATATAAGCCAAGGTATTGCTTGATAGTTCTTGTTTTTCCTTCTAGGCTTTATATTTCTGACAGTCGGACTTTTATGTCCCTTCTTCGTACAGAATAAGCATATCATATTCTTCACATTTTGTGGACCTTTAACAATACTAGACTAACCAATATGTACATGTGGAGAGGATTTGGATTTCTTACCTTTATACCTTTTGGGGCTCAACCTTTCCCTTTCCTTTAGTTGCAAACAAGGCTGTATAAGGAGTGTTATTTAACTTCTCCTCCTCTGAAACACAACGGGCAATTAAAACATTGATGTCCAAAACCATATCTTGCGAATTATATGTACTGATCAGAATACCAAATTCTAAAGGGAGTGTATTTAGAGCTTGGTGCACTACTAAATCATCAGGAATCGGAATGTTCAGTGTCTTCATCTTGCTCTAGAGTTGGACCATTTTGATTATGTATTCCCACACTCCCCCTTCTCCAGTGTACCTCATGGAGAACAAGTCGTTAATCAAGGTACTTATCTCTATATTGGATAAGATCCTGTACCTCAGGGAAACATTATTCAAGAATTCCTTTGCTATGTTCATGTCCAACAGTCCACTAAGTAGATGATCTAGGATTGATCTCTTAATGACCAAATAGCACATCCTGTTTGACCTCTTCCAGGTTGCAAATGCTACTCTCTCAGCCTCCGAGCTGATTGACATACGTGGAGATGGCTTATCCGTCACCATGGCCATGTCAATATTTGCCACTTTCAAGGCAAACTCCACATCCTGCTTCTACTTCTTAAAATTGAGACCAGTTAGGGTTTGAATGATGGCACTATTGTTATTGACCAAAAAGGTGCCTGCAAAATTGATAATGTAAAGATTAGCACAAATGTAGGATAACAACGATACTCAAAGCCATAAAATAGTATTTGTACCTAGAATCTGGTTACACATATCATGAAACACCTGTAGACTGAATAAATAATACATGCAAATTAGACCTCCACATAAAAGTGATGAGAGTACACATCACCAACTCTCATAACACTACTACCTGTGGGTGAATAGATCATTTAAGCAGTGGCTTTTCCCACATCTAATGCCTTTATGCACATCTTAAAATCCTATATAAGGCCAACACTTGTGGGCTGAATAACCAAACATAAGACCAGATACATCCCCAATATGCAAGCAAAATAATTCAAATACTAACTTGAAAGGCCACTGTGGTGACTGCATTCTCATCAGTACCCAAAAGGTCCAACAATACAAGGGTTACACCTGTATGTTATCCTCACATTCTTTATGGGCATACAGTATGTAACAATGTACCATCAATAAAAGCAAAATCTAGATGCACATTCTTATTATCATATACTAGTGCTGAAAACATTATCAATGAACTTTATTTGAGATTTTCTTTGTGAAAAATCTCAATCAAAGTGACTATCATATGATACCAAGCTCTGAACTTACCATATAAGACCCAAAAACCTCAAGCATCTCCCTCATGTCAAGTTTGAAGCATGAAAATTCACTCAAAACCAACTTTAGAATGTTTTATTTCCTTTTTCTAGAGTTAAACTTTATTTATTACCAATGTAATAAATCTAGAAAAATAAAAAAAACTCATTTTATGAATTACCCAGACCCCAAAACTGACCTAGAATAACCCAGGGCATCATTACGGGAATTGTAAAATTTTTGAATATTTTTTGTCCTTTAGTATGCTGATGCTAGCATTGCGTCAACGGTCTGACATAAGCATGGAGGTGGGCATGGGCGTAGGTGCACATACCATGCATATGCTGGTCTTAGATGCCCCCTAATCTTATATGGCACGTGTGGTGCACGTGCCTAAACCGACCACATGCGGCTTAGCGCACCACACTCCCACCACCTTTGGCATGTGCCCGCACGCACTGACACGTGGCATCACCTCAACCTACCACGCTTCTGCCAGCTGTTGTAAGTGCCTGACGTACCACCTCAAAGTCAGTACTGTCACCTGTCAGGCACGTGTGCCACACATGCCCAATGTTCTCTCACCCTTCGCTAGAAACAAAAGATTGTTGGAGAGTTTGGGATGATTTTTTGCTCCAAAGCTCATTTTCAACACTGACCACATGTAACGTACTTTCAAGCATCCATACGTAAGAAAAAACCAAAAAACGGATCATAATTCTTTAAAACCTTTATAGAGAAAAACCAAAAAACTTTCGTTTTCATCCACCCGATCACGTAACCGCTCTGATACCATATGTAGTCTGTAACACAAGCCTTTGTTATGTGCCTAGAATCAAATGTGAAAGGGAAAAAATAAAGAAATGTGAAAATAACTTATTTCGATTCCATAACTTCAAATGAGCTTTTTGAAGTCGAAACGAGTGCTAATCCGCCGACACCTTCACGAGAGTTGATCATCACAATGTATTAAAGCCTTTATGTAGGTTTCTTAATACGTAAATCGATGAATGAGTCAAAGTAATCTTACGCTCAAGATTTGCTTAAATAGCTACAGGAGACCTTAATCATATAAATATAGCATCCATATCGAACCTCCCCATCACAGGCTCAACGTGGGTCTGGTTCACACTAACTGGGGTTTATTTTCCTAACTAGACTTTAGCCCACTATCCTAGTTGCTTTGTTGGGCCACTTTATTATCTTTATCTGAATCAAACTCGATTAACTTAACTGATAATTTATTAAAACTGTTAAAATATAATTAACTGTTGTCCACCTTATAGGAAAATATCTAACAGTCTCCTTCACTCCTTCACTTAAACAGATGATACAATGTTGATCAAACTTAATAAAATAAATAATGGCTTTAGTGATACCAAACCAATTTTAACTCATTCCAAAAAGAAGCTCTTATAAGTTGATAATGGTATTATCGCACCTATTAGAGTAAATAGAAACTAGGGCAAGAATAAATCATGAATAAATATAAAACTTTATCCAAACAATCCAATAAATAAAATCAAAATAAACTAGACCAAGTATTTAAGTAGCTTTTCTAATGCTACTAACAATGGCACATAAATAGAAAACACTAATTGAACAACATAATTCCCTGAAACAAAAAACTTTTAAACTTATAATATGCCAACAAGTTAAGTCAAAGCAGGCTAATTTAGACAGACAATAACAAAAACAATTCTTTATGTGTTTCCTAAGATCAGAAAACCTAAGAAAAAGTAAGGTAAAAATAGAAAATTTGACAAAATGGAGAGATGGTTCTTAAATCGGAAAAGAAATTCTTGAGAAACTGAAAAAATTGGAATTGACTATTGTGTGGCAATGTGTGCAATGAAGCAAATATATAAAAGATATGGGTAAGGAGAATGGTGTGCTTATCAATGCAATTTAGCATCATCTCATTGGCCCCTTTTTGCCTCTAGTTTTCATAGTGGGGACTTCATTATAGTCATTTAATATGAAGATAGAAAGCATTAGTGTAAAACTTACAAAGAGCTCAAAGCACCTTCAAATCAAAGCTTTCGATTAATTCTTCATGACCAATTAATTTTGCTCAATGAAGAACCATTTGTTTCAAGCTAACAAGCATATCTTGCAACAAACTTCAATTCTGAGCAATAGTAGAAATCATGAAGTAGATACAAACGCTAATTGGGGTAACTGTGTAATTAGTATGAATTTCAAAGCTGGGAGTTCCCATTACCATAAAATTTGGAAGAATGAAAATACTTTCTAACTAGCCCTCTCTTCAACTTGAAAGACTAACTATGCTAAAATTTCCATCTATTATTTTCTCTAATATTAGAATAAGTGGAACTAATTTTTAGTGATTTTGTTAATTGCACAATTATTAATTTTGAGTTTTTACAAAATTAAGGTTAAAAAAATCAAATTTGATCCAGATTCAAGATAATAAAGAAGCCTAGTAAAGTATTTGGTTAAATGGGCTGAAGTTCAGTGAGAAAATGAGTCCAAATCAATGTGGGTCAATTATGTGTTGGGCCTGTGATGGAGAGCCTAATAAAGTTACTACAAATAGCTACTAAGGTCTCCTGCAGCTTATTTAAGTAAGTTCGTGGACGTTCAGTTTTTCTGATCCATTAAGAGGCCTGTGCATTAAGAAAGGCACAAAAAGAAGTTAATGGTATAAAGATACATAACTTTCATAAAGATTGATCGAAAGTTTTAGGAGCTTATTCAAACATTGAGGAGCTTGTTCAAGCAATTTAGTAGCTTGTTCATTGAGCAATGGATAGCAAAACAAGTGTTTTTTTTTTTGCATTTTCGTCGTTAATACAAGTTCATAGTTGATCTTGGGTCCATTATTGAACTCGTGTTATAACTAACACGTAGTATCAGAATAGTTCCATGATTGTATGAATTTGAATGGAGATTTTCAAATTTCTCCATAAAGAAATAAGAGAAATTAATATGTTTTTGCATATAAATTGCATATTTGTTGTTTGAATTAATATTGAAGAGGCATTGAGTGGAAGAAGCACGTTGGTGCTAGAGAGAGCCACGTTGAAGAAGCATGCTGGTGCTTCTAGGATGCACTCATCATTTAGCAGGCGTGTACAGTTGGTGCATATGAAAGCCAGTGTTGGACATGTGTGTGGCACGTATGGCACATATGCATAAAGGTGGTTGGCTCGTTTGTGTGTACTATGTGTGAGGTCCTTATGCCAAAGAAGGCAATGTGAATTTGTGTATGTCTGGTACTTGTAATGCATAAGCTAGTGCAGCAATTGTAGTGTTGACATCAACTATTGATTTCAACACACTATAGGACAAAAAAACTTAAAATTCACAAAATGGTCCCTTTAAGTTATTTTGGATCAGTTTTTAAAGTCCTATGAATTTATAAAGTGAGTTTTTTTAAACTTTATGGATTTATTACATTGGTAATAAATAACGTTTAACTTCAAAAAAAAATCAAATAAGATTGTTAAATTCATCATTGAGTGAATTTTATGCATTAGACTTGAAATAAAAGAGATACATATGGTTTTGACATCTCATATGGTGTATTTATTGTTCAGGATTGCATAATTATCACTATGATAAGATTTTCTTTGTGATAAATTCTAAAATAAAGTTTGTTTATAATGTGTTCAACATTAATATGTAATAATGAATGGTAAATTGTCACATATTTTATGCCCATATAGAAGAATGTGAGAATAACATACAGGTGTGTCCCCTGTGCTTGTGGATCCATTTGGGTAATAATGAGAATGTAGTAGCCATAGTGGCCTTTCAATTTAATATTTGAATTGTTCTATTTGCATGTTTGAGGATGTCTTTGGTCTTATATTTGGTTATTCTTCCCACAGGTGTTGGCCTTATATGAGACTTTGAGATGTGTATAAAGGCATAAGATGGAGGAAAACCATTGCTTGAGTGATCTATTCACCCATAGGTGGTAGAGTCATAAAAGATAACGGTGTAAACTCTAATCACTTTTTTGTGGAGGTTTTACCTGCATGTATTATGTATTCAGCCTATAGGTGTTTCATGATATATGTGATAAGATGCTCATTACATATACTAGTTTATGCCTTTGAGTATTGATGTTAACCTATATTTTTGCTGATCATTTACGTTATCAATTTTGTAGTCACCTTCTCTGTAAGTATTAACAGTGTCATAATTAAAACCCTCATTGCTTTCAATTTTAACAAAATGGAAGCAAGATATGAAATTTACGTTGAAGATGGCAGAGATAAACATGGCCATGGTCAAGGATAGGCCATTTGCTCCTAGGCTCAGAGAACAATATATGCAGCCTGGGAAAGGTCAAATAGGATGTATTATTTGACTATAATGAGATCCATTCCAAATTGTGTGCTAAATGGACTTCCAAAAAGTAAACATAGTAAGGGGTTTCCATAATAATGTCTTACAGGGATATAATGTAACTTCTAATGCTAACATAGGTACCTTATTAAAGGAATTGTACTTTATGAGATATACAAGAGCAAAGAGAGTGAGGGAGTACATAATTAGGATGGTCGACCTTTAGACTAAGCTAAGGGCGTTAAATATTAATATTCCTAATGCTTGTATAGTTCACCAAGCTCTGAATACACTTCTATCAGAGTTTAGTATTCTGGTTACCATACACAATTCTTAGGATGAAGTTTGAGACATATATGCATTAATCACCTGTTGTGTTACTAAAGAAGAGAAGCTGAAGAATATAGCTCATACAACCTCAATAGCAATCAAGGGGAAGACAAAGGTAAAGCCTTATAAATTTAAAGGTAAGAAACCTAAAATCCCTCCTTATGTAGATGTTGGCCAATCTAGTATTGCTAGACGTTATGGGGATGTTGTAAAGAGTATGAGGTTTTTCTTATGTAAGAAGAAGGGATATAAGAAGCTAAACTACTAAAAGGATAAAATCTGGAAAAAAAGGCAAGATCTATCAAGTAACTCCTTAGGGTGTGATCGGCAGTGTGTACAGGGTTCGGGTGTACAGATTTCTAGTCAAATGTTGTGCCTCAACATATTTTGTATGATACATGTGTCTAATCTTGCTATAGCCACATCAAGTTCTTGGTGGCTGGATAGTGGAGCCTCTAATTATATAGCTTTCATAATGCAGGGATTCATACAAAAGAGAAAGCCCAATAGGGAGAAGGAAAAATTGGTGGTGGGCAATAATGAAGAAGTTGATCTAATCACTGTAGGGGATGTTTGTTTGAACTGTAATATAATGTTCAAGCTTGTATTATATGACACATTTTATATACCATCATTTAGATGGAATTTGGTCTATGTATCTATTTGGGATAAAGAAATTTATAGTTTTGTCATTGAAACTTTTGTTGTAAAGTTATCTTTCAACACAAAACATATTAGTGCTACCTTCTTGTCATATGATTTATATAGAATGTGTCTTGCCCCTAATGAGATGTACGCTTCTTCGTATATTGTCAAACAGGTCACTAGAAAGAGAATCCTGATAAAAAAGAAGTCATCCATGTTGTGGTATAAAAGGTAGGGTCACATTTTTGGAGATAGAGTTGAGATATTGGTTAAGGATAATATTCTCCCAACTCTAGAATATGATTATCTAGAAATATGTGTTGACTATTGCAGGAGTAAGTTGACCAAAATAAAGAAAAAGGGTTCATCTCGTGCTTTTGGCTTATTAGAACTCGTACATATGGACATATGTGGACCTTATAAAGTTACATTATGTAATTCAAGATATTTTCTGACATTTGTTAATGACTATTCCTATTTTGGATATGTGTTCCGCTTAAAGATAAATATGAAGTTCTTGAGAAATTCAAGATCTTTAAGGCTAAAGTTGATAACCAATTAGGTCAATTAAGATTGTTAGATCTGACCGTGGAGGTGAATATTATGATAGACATGACATTTCAGGATAAGAAAAAGGTCTATTGGCCAAATATGTAGAATCATATTAAATAGTGGCTTACTTCACTATATTAGGTATTCCTAAGCAAAACAGTGTGGCCAAAAGGCATAATCGTGCCTTAAAGGATATGATGAGTTTAATGAAAAGTAGGATTGGTTTACCTAATTACTTGTAGGGCGAAGCCATAAAGATTACTTTATATATACTTGATAGAATCCCATACAAATCAGTTTCAAAGATGCCTTTTGAAATCTAGAAAGGGTGGAAGCCTAGCCTCACTCATATTCATGTATAGGACTGCCCTGTTGAGGTATATTTGTATAATCCTTATAAAGATAAGTTGCAATCTCGTTCCACCCATTATTATGTTATTAGATATCTCGACCACCCTAAAAGATATAGATTTTACTATAGAGATGGAGGATTTAAAATAGTAGAATCACGAATAGCTAAGTTTCTAAAGCATAATGTCTGTGATAAGGATGGTCCATCTCATCTTGATGAGGGTCATCATTCTTATCCGTAAGATGATAGAAGGATGTATACTATAAATATTTCATATCCATCACTCATACATTTAGAACTAATGGATCAAGGTCTCAGTACCATACTAGTACAGGAAAAGAACCTATATCTGTACAAATTGAGGTTCTTGAGGTATAAAAGCATATTGAATCAGATCAATTGAGAAGATCCACTAGAGTGAGAAGACCTACTATCTCATCTAATTACATAGTCTATTTAGGTGAGCAAGACTATCATATTGGACATGTAGTAGATCCAGTGAATTTTACAGAAGTTGTTTCTAGACCTCATGCAAATTTATGGTGGGATGCAATGAGTAATTAGATGCAATTTATGAAGCAAAAAAAAGTATGAGAGCATGTGGATTTACCTCATAACTATAAACCTATTAGTTGTAAATTGATTTAGAAGACCAAAAAGGACTCTCAGGGTAAAGTTAAGCAGTTCAAAGCCCATTTGATTATCAGAGGGTTTACTCAAAGAGAAAGGATTGACTTTAATATTATCTTTTCTCCTGTATCCTCTAAGGATGCGTTTAAAGTGATTATGTGAAGAAGTTTATATGGAGCAACCTGAAAGATTTCATGATCAAGACAAAGCTGCCATGGTTTGTAACCTAAATAAATCCCTATATGGTTTTAAACAAGCCTCCAGACAATGGTACCTAAAGTTTGATGAGATTGTTACCTCGTTTAGCTCTATAGTAAATAAAGTTGAAAGATGCTTGTATTACAAGGTTATTTTTCTACTTTTATATGTCGATGATATCTTGCTATCATTAAATAACTTGACCATACTGCATGAGGTTAAATAGCTTTTGGCCAAGCATTTTGACATGAAAGACCTTGGTTACGCATCTTTTATCCTAGGTATTGATTCACCAGGATAGGTTTCAATCCTTGTTAGATCTCTTGTAGAAAGCATACATTGAACGAGTCCTTCAAAGGTTTAATATAGCAAATTGTAAACCTATTGCAACACCAATCTCTTATGGTGAGAGATTATCTTTGGCACAATGTCCCAAGAATGATACAGAGAAAGAGAGACTTTAACGAATGTACCTTATTCTGGTGTTGTGGTAGCCTGATGTATGTTCAGGTGTGTACTAAATCGAATATTGCATTTGTTGTTGGACTATTAGGTAGGTATCTGGCTAACCTAGGAATAGACCATTGGAATGCAGTTAAACAAGTGTTGAGATATCTGAAGGGAACAAAGGATTATATATTGACGTTCAAGAAAGTCAACATTCTAGACCTTATAGGCTATATGGATTCAGATTTTGCTATGTCCCTAGATGATAGGAAGTCCACATTAGGGTACATTTTTATGTTAGCACTTGGTGTAATATTATGGAAGAGTGTCAAGTAGATATTGGTAACTTCCTCGGCTATGTATGCAGAGCTTATGGCACATTATGAGACTGCTTTACATGCGGTTTGGCTTAAGAACTTGATTTCTGAGTTGTCTGTGGTTGATTTAGTAACTAGACCCATTCAGTTTTATAGTATAATAACAACAATAAGAGTATCACAGGGTCTAAGCATTTAGAAGTCAAATATTTGACCATAAAGGAATTAATATAGAAAGGTGACATTAAGGTAGAGCATTTGACAATTGAGTGTATGCTTACTGATCCCTTACTAAAAAATTTTGCCCACTTACTTTAAGAGACATATGTATAGTATGAGTTACTGATGTCTTTACACACTGTTAGTTAGAGATCACTGTATTTGCTTTTGATAAATTTGTACGTATTTCATGTATTATGAGTACTTTTTTGGTACATATTGATGATCATCATTTTCTTCTCAATCATACGATTTATTGTAAATTGTCATAATATAGGTGAAAGTCTTAAGAACTGTGTTAATCTTAATCATTTTAAAAGTCATTGTACATATATATATAGATTGACCTTAAGCCTATATTTGTAGGACACATATAGATACAAATATAAATATATAGATTTGATAAGACATAGGGGGTACAAGTATTTAATCCTTTAAGGGTTTTCTCTAATGCGGCTGTGCATTTAGAGAGAAAACAATTTTCTCTTATGCAGTTTAACATAAAGTTCGGAGAAATTAAGATCAAAAAATGGAAAGATGATACATTTTAGATTGTACGAGTATCATCATAGTTTGCCACACTTCATTTTCTCATTCATGTTAGTAAGGTATGAGATATGAATGATTGTATTAATTATATGTCGCATATGATACATTCATTTGATATTTTTCACTATCAAAATCCTTATGAACCAAATGATGGACTTTCATTATTTTTGGATTTAATGTTTTAAATTGGTCAACCTATATATTGATTTTGCTTAACCATTTTTACTTTATTATTATTATTACAACTACTATCATTAATTTTTGTCTAAGGGGGAGAATGTTACTGATTTTATTAATTAGATAATTAGTAATTATGGGTTTTTATAAAATTAAGGTTAAGAAAATCAAATTTGATTTGGATTAAACATAATAAAGAAGCTCAATAAAGGATCTAATTAAATAGGTTGAAGTCCAGTAAGAAAAATGAACTCTAATCAATGTGAGTGATTATGTATTGGGTCTATGATAAGAAGGCACAACAAAGTTACTATAAATAGCTGCTAAGGTCTCTTACAATTTGCTTAAGTAAGTTCATGGATGTTCGTTTTCTATAATTCGTTAAGAGGCTCACACATTAGATAGACGCAGAAAGACGTTAACGATATAAAGATAACGTAATTTCATAAAGATTGATCAAAAGTTTTATAAGCTTGTTCAAACATTGGGGAGCTTGTTCATCGAACAGTGAATAGCAAAACATGTATTTTTCCATATTTTCTCCGTTAATATAAGTTCATATTGATCCTCGGTATGTTATCAAAGTCCTATTATAACTAACAGTAATCTTATGGAAAAAAGATACTTATAAGTATAATCAAGGCTATTATAAGCCAAAATCTCAGAAGAGTTGATTTTTTTTAAAATTAAAACATGATAAATAGTTGGTTACAAATTAATCAGACCCATTAAAAATCGAAAGACACCCATTTTCAATTTGACAAAGAAACCTGAAGATGGCAGTAGAGGACCGTTGAAGCGACAACATAGAGGATCTCCTTAAAGTGCTACATTGTCAATTTCAGAAGCAGAGGATCATCTGGATAATAAAAATTTTCAATTTTGGCAATCCGTGAAAATGACAAATTTGTGTTTGCTAATGTTGTTCATATAGGTATAAGCCAAACGAGCAATTTAGCCCCTAACTTTTACACATAAATTTGAGTTAGACCCTAATGTTTTAAAGCGTTCAAAATGAACCCTAATATTTATAAAGCGTTCAAAACATTTCATAACTGGACGAAATAAATGATGGAGCTAATTAAATGCTGACGTGGTTTTTTTTTTAATTCATTAAAGTGGGACTCACAGACGTGGCATTTTTTTATATCTTGTTAGCATTCAAAACCTCGAGAAACTAAAAACACAATCACTTCATTTGTATCTTCTTCTCATCTTTCACTCATTAACTAGACTAAAATGTGATGTTGACACTTTGCTCTCTGTAATTCTTAGCTACGGAGTTTCTAGTAATGCATGTCTTGGGTGTTATTGGATTTTTAGTTAGTAGTTTGAACCCTGCAACACTTGCTGACATCTATACACCAACAATAACATTGTTAGCATTGTTAGAATCATTTTTTTACAAATTTAACAGTGGGTGAAGCATTTGTTGAGGATTGATTAAAAGGTTTATGTTGCTTTTGAGCCTTTTCAGTAGAGATTCTCATTGTGTTGAAATATAAAGTGAGAGGTTGTCCTTATGGAAAGAATATATGGCCTTGAGTATGCATATAAGCCTAGCGAGTTACCCCTCTTATTACCAATTGGTTTTAGGATGGAATCTCATTTGGACTTGTATGTGATCAGTTTATTTGGGCTCAATCTTTCAAATTTTAACATGGTATCAGAGCAGGTTGCTCTTGAGTTAGTTGTCATCACGTCAACATAATAGACTATGTTATGTGTTGGGCCTTAAATTAGCCCATACGTGAGGGGAGTGTATTGAAATATAAAGTGGAAGTTTGTCCCACATGGAAAGAATATATGGCCTTTAGCATGCATATAAGCCTAGCGAGTTACACCTCCTATCACCAATTGGTTTTAGGATGGAATCTCATTTGGACTTATATATACTCAGTTTATTTAGGCTCAATCTTTCAAAATTTAACACATTGCTTCAAAAGGGTTAGTAAGGCCTTTTTCTTGCCCTTGGGCAATATATATAGCTCCTTGTATCATTTGGTTCTGAAGATTATTAGAAGATGAACTAACCAACCCACCTTTCAAGGAACTGTTAGTATCTTTTCCATTAGGCAACCCTGAACCAGGTCCCTAGTGTTGCTCCTTCGAAGGCATAGATTGTGGAAGAACCCTTGTCTTAACAACTCCTCTGGCTTGGAAGCTGTCATTGCTGAATTATTTACAGGCTACTTTTCTGTAACAACATTAGTATCATGCTGACAGTTCGAGGTAAGTTCAGTTCAACTTGCTTTACAGCCTTACTCTGAGTCTCACTAAAATTTTTAGGTGACAGTTTTTGCTGATTATGAGTAGCAATACAAGGTACACTAGATCTTACTCCAGTAGAAGACAGGGACAAATATTTTCCCTCTAATAAAGTCGTACTATTTAGTTAAAAGAACGATGGTTTTCCTTCCAAAATAGGCCTTTTTAGAGGATGATCCTTGACAACAACTTGGGTCGTTTGAAGTTACATTATCTTTTGATGCATTAGCAATACTGGGGTTTGGTTGCAACCTAGTAGGATCTTTCTAGACACGAGTTTCAGGCATTAAAACTGGGGTTAGAAGTGGCTCATATTCTCCAACCCACCCCTGACCCAACTTGCATTAAGGAGGTAGTACTTGTTGAATCCTTTGTGAGGCAACTTTCCATGCAGCAGATCCAAAAGTTGCTACAAAACAAGCTACACTTCTTGCGTAGGAGTATTCTGCATGAAGGCTGGCCTAATAGAAGAGGATGAAGAATTTTTTAAGTAGTAGTCAAGATGGAAAAAGAAAGTATTCAAAAGGAGAATTTAGCTTCTTAGATACATACAACAATCAGCTACTTGATTTCACTTTTAAAGATTGAAAATAGAGATTCTGACCCAACCACTGGTTGACTGGACAAGTTATAACTTACACAACGATTTTCATCAAACCCAAATGACTTCCTCACAATTCAAGATAAGAAAATGTCATGTCTATAGGTCCCATTTTAGTTTTAAAAAAATTAAGTCAACAGAAAATGTTACATCAACATTAACTAATGGAGACCTAACTCCATCAGTTGTTCCATCAAATTAAGTGTTGTTTTAAACGTTTTCTAACTGCTAAAGTTTATTTTCAATTTTTAGCAAACGTTAGGCTTTATTTTGAATACTCCAAAAAGTTAGGGTCTAACTTAGATTTTATTGTAAACGTTAAGGGCTAAATTGATCTTTTGGCCTTTAGTTATGTTTTAGTTTTTTGGAATGAACGTAAACGATACGTTGGTATTCAAAAACTGCTGTGATCGTACATATTCATATAAAAATAAGACATACCTTATATTCATGAACTGGGCTAGCTTAGGCTAGGTGAAAAATACAGATCGGATTCAGCCGAATCTGCCGTACTGGGCCTACGCAATGAAAATTGAAAAGCTCGACTCTGAGTCACAAATGCAAGTGTGATGAAAAAGAAAATGATGCCCATTTGGTCAACAGATGCAAAATTTTTATAAAGTGCTGTTTGGATAACAGGAAAAGGTGGTAAGGGAAAACCTGTGGGTGCTAGGGATGAACGCATTCCAAAAAGGTTGTTGGAAAGAGAGCACCTCACACTCATTGTCTACTAGGAAATCCATCGAGTGTTGGCTACAGAACAAAACTCGACCAAAAATGTATCACCTCTTGCACTTCACTTTCAATGGAAGACCACAGGGAAGGCTCCTTTCCGCTTTTTCATTCCTCCATAACAAGTCAAGTCCAAGCTAAGCATGCCCACATGCAATCCACATACCTTCCTTGGCCTTCAAGTTTTTGTCTGCTTTCTTATAATAACTCAAATGCCATCTGAAACTCCTCGGAAATTAGAGGTCTGTGCTTCTCCAATGGCGACTAGAATCTTCAACACCTGCAAAGAGATTCATGATTCATGGGGAATGTTAAACTTATCCCAGTTGGCTCTGTCGCTGGCTGGCCTGACCAAGCTTGAAAGAAAGCAAATCAAAGAGACTTATAAGGTGATGTATGGAGAAAATATGGCTGATCTTCTTCAAAGCATTCAGGTACTTGGAAACCAAAGAAATGATGTCCTCGACGCGCAAAAATTATGTACAGCTTTGTCAGTGTGGATGCTAGATTCACATGAACGTGATGCTACTTTTGCAAGGGAGGCCATTGAACAAGGTGATACTAATTACAAAGCTCTGGTTGAGATTTTTGTGGGAAGAAAATCAAGTCATATCATGCTCATGAAACAAGCATATCAAGTAAGATTTAGAAGGCAACTTGACCAGGATATCATTAACCTAGAGCCACCACATCCATACCAGAAGGTACGATAGTCATTTTCCATAGCAGGACCTTATGCATTCAAACGATATATTTCGATTCAAGAGCATGTTTTGCTCAATTTTGTGTTTTGACTAATCTGTTATTGAGTATGGAAAAGATTGGTTGGTTTGCAGATTCTTGTGGCACTAAGCACATCCCACAAGGCTCACCAAGTAGATGTTAGCCAACACATTGCTAAATGTGATGCTATGAGGCTATATGAAGCAGGGGAAGGTGGGTCCAGGGCCATTGATGAATCTGTTGTGCTTGAAATTCTAAGTAAAAGGAGCGTTCCACAGATGAAGGTGACATTTTGCAGCTACAAACATATCTATGGACACGAGTATACAAAGGTATTTTAAGATACATGCACAACCTCGTAATTATTCTGTAATAAGATTGATGCAATTCTTTTTGAATATGTTTTTCTTTTTCCTTTGTCCTCCGTTTTGCAGTACCTCAAGATTGGGAACTCCAGAGAATTTGAAACCGCGCTTAGAACTGTCATAAAATGCATGTGCAATCCAACCAGCTATTATGCAAAGGTAACTAACCATAGCTGCCGGTATATATATTTTGATAAGAATGGGTGAAAGAGCCATACCTCATGACACAAGAGAGGAATCAAAAGATGGTCCTAGACTTCTAGGACCACGACAAGAGCAAAAATATCCGTACTGCAGCATAATTGATAGATATAGGCCACAATTTGATTCCTTTGCATCAAAAAGAAAAAAATGAAACGGAAGATGTCAATGTCATGACCACCACAATCCAAATTGCAAATTACAAGTTGTTCATCTTTTGAGCTGCAACCTAACCTTTTCTTCAAAAAATTCTCAGGCATTGCAAGTAAGAACCCAAGCTGCTGATACCGGTGACTTGGCACGCATGATCATGAGCAGAGCTGAAGTTGACATGAACGAAATTCAAGGGGTTCTGCAGAAGAAATATAGGACAGAACTCAGAGATGCAATATCTGAAAGAATTCCATCCGGTGATTATAGGGACTTCCTTGTTGCCTTAGCCACAAAAGCAATTACCACTCACTAGTGAATTAGTCCATATTTTGTGGTAGCATATTTTTGTCTGTAACTAAAGTAGAATTATATGTCAAGATCATTGTTCGGGTCTGGTACCGATTTAATTTTATAGCAACTGAAATAAAAGAGTGACGTATTAATCATAATGGTGGCATTCTCACTACGACTACCATCTTTGAGTTTTCTATTCTCCAAGATGGATATAATATGTGTCAGTTAATCCGACTCTCTGATGTGAATATAGCAGCACTACAAGAACTGATTCAACTTTGTTGGTGAGTGAGTAGGAGGAAAGGTGAGTTCTGTTAGTGGCTTCGGACTTTCTGACGTTGAAAGCAAGTGGAACAGAAAGAACATTTTGCTTTGCCCCACTTGTTTAGCCGACTAAATTCCCATGACGTAAGAACATTTTGCTTTGCCCCACTTGTTTAGCTTACTAAATTCCTATAAGTTGACCTCCTTAGTTTCCGCAGCCTTAATCTTGAGTTTGTCTTTGAAAAGATACTCCTCTCGCTTAGTAAACCCAACAATATACCAGTTTTCATGTTCAACAACATATCAGAACATAAGACAGAATCACGAGGCAACGAAATTAAGATATTTTTATACTACTTTAAGAAGTACAATCCATTAGTAACTAATGAAAACAAACCAGGGATAGAACGTTATCTTGTACCAAAATCAGGAAAGCTGAATTAGTATACACATACATAGTGTCCGGAATTCAATGTTCTGAAAATATAAATTACCTTCAAAGTCGTAACAAGCTCCTAGTCAAATAATCAAAATGCAAATACTAAAAAATGAACTGTTTAATTAGAAGCTGTAGAAAGAGTTAAGCTCTTAAAACAAATTAGTGATATGATACCATTGATATAAAATTTGACACAAATTTTGAAGTAATAGCTCAACCCCTTTTCATTTTTATTTCATTTATTATCAATAAATCGATTATACAATATTTAACTTTATGGAAAGTAATATATATATAAATTAATAGACTGTATAAAATAAATAGTAGTCCAAGTATGATAACATCCTCTCTCAAATTGATGTTGGCGTAACAAGAATTATCAATTTACTAATAAAAAGCATAAATACATTAGCAATTTGTAAAGCTATAAAAACATGTCAGAAGAAAAATAATATTAGTGTTCATGGCTTCTTAATTATAATGATAATCCATTTTAATATATTTGGTGTGTTAAATAATTAAATTAGTAGCAATTTGAAGAAAATTGCTCTTGTCTGCATGGAGAAGACTGAGAGCAAGTCTGGGAAAACTAAGTTCAGCAAATAAATCCGTAAGCCAAGTAATCTCAGACCAGGCAACATACATAGCACTATACTCAAATTTAGTAAAAGAAAGATGTGAATTTAGATAAGAAGCTCAATCAACATCACTAAAGCGGTAAAATATATAGAATTCTCACTAGGAGAATAGGCCATGACAAGAAGTACTCCGCAGATGTCAAATGATGTGTCGAACTACTGTCAATTGTAGAGTCCCATCAAAGTGAAGCTTCACTGAGAAAACCCACTTGTACCTAATAGGCAAGAACACTGAATGATGTATGATAAGGGTTAGGAGGACAGAAGACTCTGACATGTTGTCTCAAGATTGGCGAAGCAAGATTAGATAACAGATCTAGAGGAGGAAGGGGAAGTATTAGATGGCGCCACTGGCCTGAACCATTGAGTAAATGGAAGATAATTCATCAAAACTAGAAAGAGTCGCAACATCGAGGAAGGTCTGAACATAGATTGAAAAGAAAAATATTTTTTCAAAGGAAATAATATTAGGAGAAACACGAACTTTCTTAGTACTACGGTTATGGCAAACCAAAACCTTTATGACTAATGTGATATCTATAGAGGCACTTTAATAGATTGAACATAAAACTTATAATGTTCATAATATGACAAACGAATAAAAAAGCACAATCAAATATATACAAACGGCTATAATTTGGATGTTTATTATAAAGACGAAAATAATATATTTTAAAATGTAATATTTTTAAGGCAGTTGATTAATATATATTGTTGTATACAAAACCTCTACTTAAAAGATAGGTGCCATAGAAGATTAAATAACAAATATACGAAACTTCTAATTGATGATGATTTTTTCACTCCACTCTACATCATCCTACTATAGTATATAGTATATATGGATAATAGATTGTGAGAGAATATCTTTTGCATTCAAAAAATCATGAAATGTATTAGATAGGTATTCCCTACTAGAATCAAATCGAGGAACCTTAATAACATCAGAAAGTTGAAAGACTAAAAGGACCTCTAATTTAGAATGAAGAAAGTAAAACCCAAGAAAACTAATTGTAGTCATCAAATGTTACAAAATATTTATAATGTTTATGAGAAATAACAGGTGCAATCCCACATATATCACTAAGAATAACATCAAACTATTTTTTTTGCCCAACTATTGATAAGAGGAAAAGGAAGAATTTTACTTTTTCCTAATTTACAAGTTCAACATTCAGAAGAAAGATGAGAAAATTTATCATGCCCATCCAAAAAACCAGAGTTCAACAAATAAGACAATACAATAAAATTGAGATGTCCTAAATGTTTATGTCACATTTTACTTTTATTATCAACAATAGAATAGGCTAAAGTAACACTTTTATGGCGTGTTTGGTGTAATGTGCTATTACTCCTGTATTCCGAGACACAATGTTATTCCGTTATTTGGTTTTAAAAAAGTGCATGGAATAGTTATTCCATAAGATTAGCTATTCTCTTAATCAGAGAATAGCTAATGTTGCCTACCCCCCTTTCTTTAGGT
Source organism: Erythroxylum platyclados (assembly GCA_027563515.1). Classification (NCBI taxonomy): domain Eukaryota; kingdom Viridiplantae; phylum Streptophyta; class Magnoliopsida; order Malpighiales; family Erythroxylaceae; genus Erythroxylum; species Erythroxylum platyclados. The sequence continues at coordinate 6,766,507 of JAOQMM010000002.1, forward strand.
ATTCCACGCAAACTTCATATTTGTTGGGCAACGTTGCCCTCTCCCTAACCCATCAGATCTGATCTCCCTCAACTCTTCTCCGGCCACTCTGTTTGGTGATATTTTGAATTAGTCTTTGTTATTAATAGTTACATACACGAATTATGTTTATTTATTTCACAATTAATGGTTAA
>JAOQMM010000002.1:6783277-6802878 GCA_027563515.1 Erythroxylum platyclados
GGTCCTTCGTATTTGTGAATAGCTAGAAGAGAAAATGTAACTATTATGCTTATTAGGACTCTTTTGTCTTTTATTCAATAACCTACCACTTTAATATTCAGTTGTACGCTTTTCATATTGTTAACGAAACTACAATTATTACAAGGTTTTACATTGTAGAAGTAACTGCAATTATTACAAAATTGCATCAAAATACATTTAACCCCCTGTGTTTTATGCTTTGGTACATTATGCCCCCCTCTATTTTAAAAATAGACTTATTATCCCTTTTGACTACCAGTCAAAGAAGCTTAAAATTAAAAAGACTTTTTTACTTCATCACAATTGTATATGTTGCATTTGTTTGGATAAAAATACCCTTTAATTCTTTTTTAGACTAAAATACATTAAAACCCTATATTTTTTATGCTCTTTTGAAATAAAAATTATTTTAAGCATAGATTTCATTTTAAGCATTAATAAATAAATAAAATTACTAAAAATATCATTGTCTTCACAATTATACTTCATGACTATTAATTTATGAAAAAATTAAAAAGTCTTTTAATTTTTCCCTAAATTAATGAAATAAATGGATTTATGGAAATGGCGTTGTAAGAGTAATGCACAGTAATAGTTGCTCAACAATGATCAACTCCCTTATCTTGATTCAAATATCGATTGTCCAAGATTATCATATAAAAATTTATACAAGTATTAACTTTTGATCATTCTTTTGACAATATATTAGCAAAATTTAGTAATATTCATTTGTAACAAATAGTAATATATAATATCAACAAATAGTAACTCTTTAAAATCTACATTTTATCTTTAAAAAGTCTTTAAATCCATTTTATTATGTCACTTAGCTTTATATAAAATGTATTTTTGACCTGTTTAAATAGTTTAAGTAACTTAATAAATTAGAATGAAGTGGTAGTTGAATATTTATTTTATAATGTATCAATAATTTCAAAAAATCTAGATATATATATATATATATTTGTTCACCTTTTAATTTGTTACAGAAATAATCAATATTCATATTTTATTGCAACGTATTTAATTAGATATATTAACAGTTTTGCATAAAATAGATGATAAACTCTCCACTTAAAAAAATTAAGAAAATTTTAAAAACAAGTTTAAAAAGTTAATGAAGTAAACTGATTACATTTAAAAAATTAAAAGTTAAAAATTAAAAATTAAGACTTTTTATTTCTTTTTTAATTTTTCCCATAAATTAACGGTCATGAAATACAATTGTGAAGATAATGATATTTTTAATAATTTTTCCTTTTTTATTTATTAAAATTCAAAATATAATTCGTGCTTAAAATAATTTTCCTTTTTGAAATAAAGGGCATAATGAAATAAAGCAAAAAATATAGGGTTTGTATTTTAGTCAACAAAAGACTAAAAGGATATTTTTGTCCAAAAAATGTAACATGTACAATTGTGGTAATGTCTTCATAATGTAGGGGTAAAAAAGTCTTTTTGAATTTTAAGCTTCTTTGACTAGTGGTCAAAAGGGGCAATAAGTCCATTTTTAAAGTAGAGGGGGGCATAATGTACTAATGCATAAAACACAGGGGGGTTAAATGTATTTTAGCCTTTAATATTTTGTTGAATATGTGGACTTATAAATTGAGTCACTTATGTATGGATATTAAATTTTAATAATAAAAATATACTTTTAAAGTTTACATGTTTGTATATTACTGATTTATTAGGGTCTTTTTTTTTTTACTTTGTCCAGGACCTATAAAACATTAAGAATGGCATTGGCGATGTCTGCAGTGATGTTATGCTGACGTTAGCACTACGGTGCACTCTGACGTCAGCGTTACAATCCATGCTGACATTAATAAAAAATCCTTAAAATTTTCAAAATTCACATAAACATGCCCTGGGTCATTTTGGGTTAGTTTCCAAATCCTGTGAATTCATAAAGTGAATTTTTTTTAATTTTTTTGGATTTATTACATTGGTAATAAATAAAGTTTAACTCCAAAAAAAAGGAAACAAAGGTCATTAAAGCCAATTTTGAGTGAATTTTCATGCTATGAACTTGAAATGAGCGAGATACATATGGTTTTAATATCTCATATAGGTAGCTGGTGTTTATTATTGCATGATTGTCACTCTGATTGAGAATATTCTTGCAATAAAGTTAATTGACGATGCTTTTAGCACTGATATGTGATAATATGAATGTGCATACGAATTTTGCATTCATTGATAGCATATTGTCACATATAACATGCTCGTATAGAATGTGAAGATAACATAAAGTTATATCTCTTATGTTTGTGAATCCATTTATATCACCACGGTGACCTTTCGAGTTAGTATTTGGATTGTTCCACAAATGTTTGGGGAAGTCTCTAGTCTTGTGTTTGACTATTCTGCCTATAGGTATTGGCCTTATATGAGATTTTGAGATGTGCATAAAGGCATAAGATGGAGGAAAGTCATTGCTTGAGTGATCTATTCATTGCTTGAGTGATCTATTCACCCACATATGGTAGTGTCACAAGAGTTGGTGGTTTCTACTTTGATCGCTTTTATGTGGAGTTCTAATTTGCATATATTATGTATTCAACCAACAGGTGTTTCATGATATGTGTAATTAGATTGTCGATATAGATACTATTTTATGGCTTTAAGTATCGTTGTTATCCTATATTTATGTTGATCTTTGCATTGTCAATTTTGCAGTCACCTTCTCTGTAAACAACAACAGTGTCATAATCGAAACCCTAACTTGTTTCTATTTCAATAAGTGGAAAAAGGATGTAGAATTTACAATAGAGATGGCATATATTATCATGGCTATGATTACGGATAGACCATCTCCACCTAAATCCGTCAGCTTGGAGGCTGATAAAGCAGCATATGCATCATAGGATCAGTCAAATAGAATGTGTTACCTGACCATTAAGAGATCCATTTCGGACCATCTGCCTAGTAGAGTTTCAGAGACAATCATAGCATGGGATTTCCTAGACAATGTCTCCCAGAGGTATAGGGTCTCTTGTAATGCAGAGATAAGTACCTTGATAAATGAGTTGTTCTCCATGAGGTATATAGGGATAGGGGAGTAAGAGAATACATTATTAGGATGGTCCACCTGCAAAGCAAACTAAAGATGTTAGACGTTGTCATCCTTGAAAAATGTATTATTCACCATGCTCTAACTTCTCTTCCTTCAGAGTTTGGTATTCTAGTGACAACATACAACTCCTTGGATGAGTCTTCGGACATAAATGCACTAATTACTTGTTATGCTGCTGAGGAAGAGAAACTCAAGAATGCAACTCCTATAACCCTCATAGCAACCAAAGGGAAGGCAAAGGTGAAGCCTACTAAATTCAAAGGTAAAAGGTCTAAATTTTCTCCCACATATTGATGTTGGTCAATCTAGTGCTGGTAAAGGTCCTGTGGATATAAAGAATATGAGGTGTTTCTTTTGTAAAAAGAAGGGACATAAAAAATAGGATTGCCAGATGTATAAAACCTGGAAGGAAAGGCTAAAACAGTCAGGTAACTCCTTAGCTTGTATAATCCATGAGTCTAATCTCACTATAGCCACATCAAGTTCTTGGTGGCTATATAGTGGAGCTCCTAATTGTGTTGCTTCCACAATGCAAGGGTTCATACACAAGAGACAGCCAAATAAAAAGGAGGAATGACTGATGGTAGGAAATAATAAATAAGTGAATGTAATATCTATATAGAATGTGTGTTTGAACCTTGATACAGGGTTCATTTTGGTTTTACATGACACATTTTATATACCGTTTTTTAGACAGAATTTGATCTCTATATCAATTTGGACAAAGAAGGTTATAGTTTTGTTATTAATGCTTTTATTGTACAGTTTTTGTTAAATGCAAAACATATTGGTAAAACTTTCTTATCATATGGTTTATATAGAATGTGTCTTCCCCCGAATCAAATATATGCATCTTCATATCTTGCCGAATAGGTCACAAAAGAGAGCCCTGATAAATGATAAGTCATATATGTTATGACATAAAAGGTTAGGTCATATTTCCAGATATAGGGTTGAGAAATTGATTAAGGAAAACATTATCCTAACTCTACATTTTAATGAGCTAGAAACATGTGTTGGCTGTTACAGGGGTAAGTTGACTAAAATAAAGAAAAAGGGATCAACTCGTGCTTCTGACTTATTAGACCTCGTCCATACAGACATATACAGACCTTATACAGTTACCTTATATATTTTCTGACATTTATTGATCACTATTCCTGTTATGGATATGTGTTCTTGCTTAAGGAATAGTTTAAAGTTCTTAACAAATTCAAGATCTTTAAGGTTGAAGTTGAGAACCAATTGGGAAGGTCTATCAAGATCATCATATCAAACCGTGTAGATGAATATCCATGTTTTAGGACAAGAGAAGGGTCTATTTGCCAAATATGTTGAATCATATGAAATAGTGGCTCAGTTCACTATGCCAGGTAGTCCTAAGCAAAATGGTGTGGCCAAAAGGCATAATCGCACCTTAAAGGACATAATGAGGTCAATGTAGAGCATGACTAACCTACCTGATTACCTTTAGGGTGAAGCAATAAAGATTGCCTTGTACATATTCAACAGAGTCCCAAACAAGTCAGTTGCAAAGACACCTTCTGAGATTTGGAAGGGTTGGAAGCCTAGCCTCGTCAACATTCATATGTGGGACTGCCTTTCTGAGGTATGCTTATATAACCATTATGAAGATAAATTGCATGCCCGTTCTACTCGTTACTATTTTGTAGGATATCCCAACCACTTTAAGGGATACAGATTCTACTACAGAGAAGGAAGGGCTAGAATAGTATAATCACAAATTGCTAAGTTTCTAGAGTATAATGTTTGTTATGAGAGTGGTCTTTCCCGCCCTTTAGATGAGAGCAAGGTGGATACTACAGTTATTTCGTATCCATCACCCATACAGTCATAACTGATGGATCCAGGTTTAAGTACTATACCAGTACATGAACAGGAACTCATACTTGTACAATCTGAGGCTCCTGAGGTACAAGAACCAATTCAGTTAAAGAGATCCATTAGAGTAAGATGACCTGCTATTTCATCTGATTACATAGTCTATTTAGGTGAATAAGACTATGATATCAGACATGTTGTAGATCCAATCACTATTTCATAAGCTATTTCTGGACCCAATGCAGATTTGTGGTGGGATACAATGAAGGACTAGATGCAATCTATGAAGCACAATAAGGTATGGGAATTTGTTGATTTGCCTAAGAATTGCAAACTCGTTAGTTGTAAATGGATTTTTAAGACCAAAAAGGACTCTCAGGGTAAAGTTGAGTGATTTAAGGCTCGCTTAGTTGCCAGAGGGTTCACTTAGAGATAAGGGTTGTCTTTAATCTTACCTTCTTTCCTGTATCCTCTAAGGATGCATTCAGAGTGATTATGACAATATTAGCTCATTATGATACGGAACTACATCAGATGGATGTTAAAATAGCTTTCCTGAATGGAGATCTTTATGAAGAGGTCTATATAGAATAACCTGAAGTATTTCAGGATCAAGATAGAACTGACATGGTTTGTAAGCTGAGCAAATCTATATATGGTTTAAAATAAGCCTCCCGAGAGTAGTACCTTAAATTTGATGAGATTGTTACCTCTTTTAATTTTGTGAAAAAGAAAGATACTTGTCCTATAAGGTTAGGGGGAGCAAAGTTATCTTTCTGCTTTTGTATGTGGATGATATCTTGCTCGCATCAAATGACTTGACCATGTTACATGAGGCTAAGCAACTTTTGGCCAAGCATTTTGTCATAAAGGTCCTTGGTGAAGCATCTTTTGTCCTTGGTAGTCAGATTCACCGAGACAAATCTCGACACTCATTAGGCCTCTTAAAGAGAGCATACATTGAGTGAGTGCTGCAAAGGTTTAATATGGTTGATTGTAAACTTGTTGCAGCACCTATTTCTCTTGGTGCGAGATTATCTTTGGCATAGTGTCCAAAGAATAAGGTAGAGAGAGAGGCTATAAGGAATGTTCCATATTTTAGTGCGATTGATAGCCTGATTTATGCCCAGGTGTGTACTAGGCCGGACATTGCATTTGCTATTAGACTACTGGGCAGGTATTTGGCTAATCCAGGATTGGATCACTGGTATGCAGTCAAACGAGTGTTGAGATATCTAAAATGTACTAAGGATTATATGTTGACATTCAGAAAAGTCAGCAATCTGGATCTCATAGGCTATACAGATTTGGACTTTGCTATGTGTCTGGATGATAGGAAGTCCACATTGGGATATATTTTTACACTAGTAGATGGTACAGTATCATGGAAGAGTGTCAAGCAGATACCAGTGACTTCTTCAACTATGCATGCAGAGTTTGTAGCATTCTATGGGACTGCTTCACAAGCAATTTGGTTTAGGAATTTAACCTCTGAGTTGTTTGTGGTTGATTCAGTGGCTAGACCCATTTGGCTATATTGTGATAATGTTTCTACTGTGTTGTTCAATAACAACAATAAGAATATCACAGGGTCTAAGCATTTGGAGTTCAAGTATTTGACCATGGAGGAGTTGATCTAAAAAGGTGACATTGAGGTGAAGCATTTGAAGACTGAGGATATATTTGACTAAAGGACTTCACCCACTTGTTTTTTATAGACATGTATACAGTATGGGTGTGTCGAAGTCCTTAGACACTGTTAGTTAGATATCACTATATTTGCTCTTTGTACATTTGTATGTTTCTCATGTATTATGACAGTATGTTTTATTAATAAAGATTATCATCATTTGGCTCTCAGTCATAAGTGTTGCTAAATATATTGTCATAATACAGGTAAAAGTCTTACGATTTGTGTCAATCTTAGCATTTTAAAAGTCATTGGACATGTATATAGATTGACCTTGAGCCTATATCATTAGGACATATATAGTTTAACATATGTAAATCCATGGATTTTGACATGATATAGGAGCATATAAATGTTTAATGCTGTAAAGGTTTTCTCTAATGCAGTTTAGCATTCAGTGAGAGAAAATAAGTTTTTTTTAATGTGGTTTAGCATTCAATGAGAGAAAACGAATTTCTCTAATGCTATTTAGCATAAAGTTTAGAGAAATTAAAACCTACAAACAGAAGGATGATACATTTCAAATCATACAGGTATCATCCTAGTTTGTCACACTCCATTTCTCATTCATGTTAGTGAGGTATTAAATATGCGTAATTGTATTGGATCTGTGTCACACATAACACATGCATTTGATATTTTCTGGTATCAAAAGCTTTATGGGACAAAATGATAGACTTTTATTACCTTTGGCTCAAATTTTTTAAAATTTGGTCGACCTATACAGTGATTTGCTTAACCTTTTTTACTGGTTTTGTCATCTATACAACTGCAGTAATCAATTATTGTCCAAGGGAGAGAATGTTGGAAATTTTCCTTAAGGATGGACAACCATTAATTACAATTTTAACCGTTTTAATAAATTTATAGTTAAGTGAATCGAATTTGATATGGATAAAGATAATAAAGTAACCTGATAAAGGATCTAAATTAATGGGCTGAAGTCTAGTGAGAAAAATGGATCCCAATCAGTGTGGACTGAATCTGTATATTGGGCCTATGATGAGGAAGTCCAATATGAATGCTATATATAAAAGGTTCAGGTTTCTTGCAGTTGCTTAAGGAAATCATGAACGTACGGATACTCTAACATGTCAAGAGGTTCACGTATTAAGAAAGCTACAAAAAGGCGTTAACGACGTTCCAGTAATCATTTCTCGTGAAGGTTGTCGAGAAAACAGGATTGTCTCGGCTCCGAAAAGCTCGTTAAAAGTCATGGACGCGTAATCAGGTATTTTTGTGTTTTCTTCATTTCTTTTCTTTCACGTTCGATCTTGGGTGCTTAACGAAGGCTCATGTTACTCACTACAGGATTTTCTTGATCAACAGACAACGAGACGATGTCTCATCTATAGATTAGCAAGTTTCTTATGTTGGTGAATGTTAAACACTGGCCACAATATCTGTTTTTCTTTCTTTTTTTTTTCGTCAGTATAGCAGAGTTCATTTCTTTTCTGCTCAGTTTCCACAAGCTCAAGAATGTGGAGACGATGAAGACATGCAAATATATGAATGTGATCGTATCAGACAACACTGTGAGCTTTCACGTGATCCTTTCATTGGTATACAAATCTTTCTGAAAACGAATAGTCAGTCATACATATGTGCAGTAGTGTATGTCATTTTGTAAATTGATGAGTGCTTACTAGTGTGCACAAAGCAACTAATTTTATATTCTTTTATTAAATTTTCACCTTCGCATAACGTGTTTATGAAATTAATTTTATGTTCGTTACCTCTTTTATCTTCAAAGGTAACTTATTTTTGTTTCCCTAGTGATAAAATTTGAAGGCAATGTGATTGTAGTTTGGCAAAGAATATAGTAGTTCCAATGCTTTTGATTAGCTTTTTCAGATCCCAAATGCATAGACGGAAGAAGCCTATACCTTTACTTTTGCTTTTGTTGGAAGTTCTATACGGTGATATTGCTTACGCAAAATATGGAGAAATAGCCATAGGTGAGAAGAGAGAACAAGCATTTCCTATGTCTATGATCCACCAAATCCGAAGGATGTTGTGAAGAAAAACAACTCTTGAAGACATAGATATCAACTTATGAAATCCTACCATGCACAAGAAAGAATAACACTCTTTTAATTTCAAGAGGTATCCCCAAAGAAACCTTTAGACCACCTACATATTCAATTATATAAAGAATAGGAACAGGGAGAGAGGCATATCCCTCCTTGGGTTTAATTCTGTAAATTTAATACCCACCACCAAGAAAGAGGAGAGAAGCCACAACCAACAAACACATTTAATGGCCGTCAATCCTGGTTATGAAGAATTTGAACCATTCTGCAAGTGGCAAAGAGGGGAGGAACAAGACATTATCGAACTCCATCTCCGCGGTATCACCATGATCTTATATTTATCAGAACTTGTTTTTCTATATATAAAAGAAGTTCGTTACCTTTTTCTGATCGAAAGAACTTCGTCATTTTTCTAGTATAGTAGTACCTAAGTCGCCTTCTGAAGTTAGAGGCGGGATTGAATTTCGCTCATTTTTTCAGGGGTAGCTCCATACCTAAGAATTAAATCTAGTTGCCTGCGATTCTGTGTGAATTACATGCATGAATGTGTTGCTGCTAATTGTTTTCATGTTATCTTCTTCATGAAGGTTTTAAGAGGGATCAAGTGAGGGTTCAACTAATTACCAATCTCGGGATCATAGTAGTCAGCGGAGAACGTAGCCTGGACGAAGGCAGAGGGACCCGTTTCCGGAAAGAAATAAGGGTTTCAAAAGACTGCAAAACCAATGAAATCCATGCAAAAATGACTAGCATTCTTTATGTGGTCATGCCTAAAAGGGCACCATCACTCTTACCCTCTTCTCAAGATCAACCAACCATATTGTCTCAGCCAAGTCAAGAAGAAGAAGTAGCAAAACCGAGGACAGAGGACCATAATAACATTGCCGACCACACTGCAACGAAACCACTGTCTGCAGTTATGAAACTAACCATAGTAATTGCTTTGCTTGTGGGCTTTGTTGCATTTGTCATGCACAAATACCTCCAAGCACCAGACATCATGTCAAATATATGGATTATGTCCTAGAATTTTGGGACTCCGACTTTTAAGTTCTCGATGTTAACAACTTCAAAAGAAGGAAATTTGAATATAGACATCACGGATCATTTGCTTCTTTCATTCATTTTTTGTGCTAAAGCTCTTCATTTATATTTCCTGAACTTTCACAGGTCTCGACGGGTTCACGGTTTTATTAAAGTTAATGTATCAGAAAGTTCCATGCCAAAAAAAAAAAAGTGACGATTCAATCCACCAAGTAAGATACTGACCATGAACATGAATTTAAGAAACTGCATTGCACCTACATTAATTATGATAATTAAATTGGAGGATTTTGTCATAAGAAAATGATGGAAAATACAGGGATAGTTCTAAGTTAAGCGGCAAATGTATTGGTATATGTCAATAAAATTCATAAAAGCTCTACATTTTGTTTTCTTCAATTTGATGGCACTTATAGTAGTTGGTCCAAGTAAATGGAAATGTACCAAAATGGAAGCCATAATGTTAATAGTTTTATGGTTATTATAATTAATATTACCTAAATAATTCGTATAAATTAATAATTTTAGACTTTTCCATGTGTTTTCTACAAAAGGAAAAGGTTTGAAATGTTCACAAGAGAAAAACTGTTTCTTGGTCTAAATCATTGCTCCATCAATTCTTCCTTCTTGACTACATTTCCTCTATAGAATTACGGTCTCATTTAACTACAACCATTACACAACTAGACACATCAAATCGAATAAAAGAGAATCCTTGCTCAAAACACAACTGTGAAACGAAAGTGAATAGGATCATAAACTATTAACCACTTATTTTATGTGACGGAACTAAAGCAAACCCACTTCCAAGGGGAAGGGATGATTCTTTTACAAGAGGTAACTTGAAAGAAACCTCCGACATTGCCGACATTGCCACCTTCTCATGTACTAACATAAAGGATATAAAGCTATCAACATTGTCTGGATTTTCTGGTCTGTTGATTTATTGAAATGGAAGCAGGAAACTTGAAGCCCTCTTATGAAGATTTCAAACCCTTTTGCAAGTGGCAAAGAGAGAAAGACCGTGACACTCTTGAAGTCCATCTCCAAGGTAATTTCAATTTCCCCTATCCAATTCACATTTCCTAACCATATTCACATTTGAAAAGGCGTATCTTTTCTTATAAATATATAGGATTCAAAAAGGAAGATTTGAAAGTTCAAATAAACGATTCGATGATCATAACCATAACTGGGGAAAGTCTTCAGGGAGGCACTCGGCGTCGATTCCGGAAGGACTTCAAGCTCACCAAACATTACAAACAAAAAGAAGTTCTGGCAAAATTTAAGCGTGAAATTTTGTATGTAGTGCTTCCTAAGAAAGATTCTCCTCGCTCCGGAAGATCACCCGTCTTTGAGAAGAGTGAAAGCTTGCCATCGACTTATTTGTGTGATATAGAGACCTCATCATTTTCCAGACTGAAAATGATTAGCTCGAAGTGGGCCATGCTAACAGGAGCACTTGCTGTGGTGGTCGCTTTCGGGGTATATGCGTACAATTTCATGGGCTCATCTTAGAGGTCAATGCATGTTCTTCAAGTTATGCCTTTTATTATAGAAACAATTATAACTCTTGAAGACCGAAACAAATTCTGTACTTAAAAATGAAATTTAGGATCGTCATTTCATGCGAACGCACTTTCAGCAAATCTTGAGGTATAATACACATGCAAATCCATAGACAATAAACCTAATTCAACAATTCCAACGAGAACAAAACAGAAAGAGAAGTCAAGGAAAAGGAACCTACATTTTCATTATCAAAGGCGATCATATCTCCATATGACCCCTAAAAGTCACAATTTTGAACGGAGTTCAATGTTCTGGAGCTTTTGTAATACAATGTAAAAGTCATAAACCAACTGTATAAGACAAGTTAACTTCAAATAACAGTCCAAAACCTGATGTCAGACGCCGTAGGTAGGTTCATTCAAGGTCAAACGAGAATGGCGAATTCCTTTCTGGAGCCATATATTCAAAAGGTCATCACTCGTCAGTCATTCTATAAGCAAGTTACATATCCAAAGAAAATTTCGCAATTTGAGTGCGTAATAAATAAATAAGTAATTTAATTAATTGACACAGAGAATATTTTTCTTCCGTTTATTTTCTTTATGTGATCTTCAACTTTTTCATTAAGAAATTTAAAAGAATGAATATCTATTAAGATTAAAAAAAAGAGAGAGAGGAATATAAAGTTTAAGAGGAATTTCAAAAGAAATTTTAAATTTAAGAGAGATTGCAAAAATTATAATTCTCCAATTTCAAAAGAAATTTTAAATTTAAGAAAGATTTACAAAAATGATAATTTTTACTATCTTCTTATTCTCTGTTTAGTTATTTTTTGTTCATCCTTTTGAATTAGCGGTAAAAATAAGTTTTTGGGTGTTTCTAATATTATTGTTAATGGGATGTGCTTCTTTCTGACAATATATTTTAGGATTAATTATAAAAAATCTCAAATTTTAACCAATTTTAAAATTATAAATCAAATTTTAAAAATTGATATTAAATTTTCATAATTTTTAATTTTTCAAAATTAACCTGAGTTAGTATCTCCGTTTAGAGCCGACATAGGAAGTCACGTCAAATATACTTTTAAAAACATAAAATAATAGGTAGAATGGGATGTACATGTTATAATTTTGTTTAAATAATCACTGAATATTATTAAATAAAAGAAAAAATTTTGAAACAATAAACGTAACCCATTTGAATTTGTTCCTCCTCCACACATAACCTATCTGTCGCCATCTTAACACCTACACATTCGTCTCTTCAGTTGCAGGTTGCACCTTTCCCACTCCATCCATTTTAAAGATGTAATACCCATAACAAAAATTGCTACTGTTTTCTCGAAATAGAGCCATCCAACATGTTTTTCAAATCTCTCAACATCTACACAATCAGTCTCACGCTTTTCTTTGCATTTCTCATCCTCTCCCTCTGTGGCTTCTTACAATTCCCATCTGCCACTACCTCACTTACTCCATCTCTACAAGACTCTGGATTTTTTGTCGCATTAAACACCCCTGACCCTTTTTTCTGATCTGTCCAGTGCTTTCAAAAAATGGGATGCTCATGTTGGTTGTGCTCGATTTAGAGACAAGTATAACGATTTTGTATCTTTTGGGTCTAATGGGTCGTCGTCTTTACAAGAATTTGGTGGTAATTCCAATTGTCGTCAATTGAAGATGGGACACATTTGCGTATTGTTCAAAGGGTGAACCTGGATTCTTGATAATTTGGACAATTTATACTCTTGTCGGCATGGGTTGAGCTATTTGTGGACTAAATCTCCTGTTCTTGCTGATAAACCTCAGTCTTATTATTCGAAACGACTACATCTCCACTTCAGATTCTTCTGCTCATCCAATATAAATAGCTAATCAAGTTTCAATATTAGTAGATAGGATATATGTAAAGGAGAAAAAAATTCAAATGGGTTAGGTTTATTGTTTCAATTTTTTTTACTTAATATTAATTAATTATTTAAACAAAATTATAACATGTATATCCCATTCTACCTGTTATTTTCTGAGTCCAAAAATATACCTGACTTGTCATGTCAGCTTTGTTAATAGAGATACTAATGTCGGGGTAGTTTTGTAAAAAATTGAAAATTTTAGTATTTAATTGTCACTTTTTAAAGTTTAGGCCATAATTGTAAACTTTAAATTTTTTTATAATTAACCCTATATTTTATTCTTATTTCCATCTCCACACCAACATCATTACTTTTCCTTTTCTTTAGAAGAAAATTGAAGATTTATGTACAAATTGTGCTTAATCGCTTAGAGTGTTGTAATAATGTGTAGTAGTGCTGAAGATACTTAATTCTTGTCTTGAAACAAAAAATTCAAGAAAACATAGTAAACAACATAATTACTTTTAGCAATTCTATGATACTACTAAAGTGAGCCTTGAGATAATCTCAACATAAGCATATTGTAATATTCTTTTATACAACATTCAAGTAACTTATTATTGCTTAAGTTCTTTTGGTAGGCTACTTGTACAAAGCGGGCCTTTTGGCTTTTTCTTCAGATGAGGAAGACGAGGGATACTTTCTATCTATGGATCAAGCATAAACCTGGTAATGGAGAAAAAACTTAGTTTTAGTTTAATAATTGGCTGGACTCAAGTCCTATAATACACAATTTTAGGCTAAACCATCTGAGGAACAGAATCCCTCTAAACCTCAAAGTCTCATCTTTGATATGGAATAATGCATCGCATGGACTTTTTAAAGGGTTTGATCATCTTGTACAATACCTTCCTCACTTAAATGATGTGATGAATGAGGATTACATCATTTGGACTTTCACTTCAAATGGCAAATTCACAAACAAATCATGTCGTCAACTATTTACCAAAGAACCTCTTGAAGTTCTTGATATAGCATCTTATGGAGAAACTCTCTGAATCTAGCCTCTCTGATCACTTGGCTTGCCATAAAGAATAGATTTAAGACCAAAATCAATGGTATGGAAATGTGGCTCTACTTGTGTATTATGTAAGATGGAAGTGGAAACTAGAGATCACCACTTTTTTCAATGCAGGTTTTATAAAGCAATCTGGAGCAGGATTCTTCACTTGCTAGCTAATGGCACCTTCATATATGATTGAGAACAAACATTGAATCGGGTGATTAACCATTCGAAGCAGAATATGTCTAATGGTCAAATTCTAAATGTGGCTTTCATTTCCACCATCTATATGATTTGGAAGAAGAGAAATAGCATAATCTTCACACATAGGGAAGAAGAGAAATACAAGCTTGCAAACAAGATTATTAACTGGATACGATTGGCTATTATGCTTAAGAATGTTCATAATACTCTTTCTCTAGATATGAAGCAGAGATGGAACTTATAAGCTAGATCCAGACCTAATTTTTGTAATAGTTTTGTTTTAATCTTTTGATTGTGCTTAACTGAGGGCTCTACAAGCTTGAACTCATTATAATGTCGTATTAGCTTTTTCTATAATTAATACCAATTATTCATTTTTTAAATAGTAAGCTTTTTGTTTTTTCTTATTTTAGTTCTTACAACATTTAACAAAGGTGCCCCCATCTTTGTTGATGATAGTATTTGTCCTAGTTTGTATGTTGCAAATATTCTCATTTTAATTTTTCACAAATAATAGTACTAGAATATCAGTCAATACCAATCTGTGAATAAAAAACTAAAAAAAGTATAGGGAATAAATTGAAAAAAGAACAAAATTTATACCTAAATCCTAACCTTAGCCCATCGTCCTTCCTCTTTCACAGACAAGTTTATTCTCTCTCCTCTGTGCTCTCATCTCTTCACCATCATACCATTACTGGACTATATCTCTCTTTTCTGTTAGTCTGTCGTCTCCCCATCCTCCCCTCCACTGCCTTCTCTGCTCGTCTCTACGTTGTTCAAATTGTCTACTTACAAGGCTGCCACACGCTAAGTTTCTATTGCTAGGTCATCGCGACCAGATTACCCTATTAAGTCGCTGCCATCAAGTCCTCTCACCCGTCCTCACTATAAAATTGAGTCTTTACTTTCAACCAAACTAACTTGATATCTGTCATGAAAGAATATCAAAAGCTTCTATAAGTCCCCTACCCATTACTCAACTAAGTCTACTTGTATAAAAAACCTAATTGAGTCAAAGATTTGTTAGGATAATTGTTCAATGTGCATAGGAAAATGTGAGAAAGAGTCATGAAAAGAAAAATGTACAAGAATGGTCATAGTATGTGGTTAAATTTTGTTTAGAAGAAAATGAAATAATAATAATGTTTTTCATGATTTACCCTTTCAGAATTTATGATCTATTTATGTTTACATCTTTCCCAACTTTTATTGATAAAATAGTGGTTACTCTATTTTTCTCGAGTTATATATAACAAGATTAATCGTATACTAGCAATTTTGGTTGAAACTTTCTTAGAGGGTAAATCGATGTAGGGAGAGTTGGGTATTCATTTATTGTATTCCCATATTTTAGGCCATATGATTTATGGACACGTAATCTTTGATGCTCGTTCGACCTATCTTGGTCCTTAATAGAAGTTCACAAGTAATGAGATTGAAGAATTAAGAAAAGCTAGATGAGAATCTATCCTTAAGCTCACAATTACTAAGGTCCCTCAATGGTTTTACAGATGGATGGATTTCTACGTCGTCATTCAAGTATCAAGCTTTAGTTGGATCCCTTTATAAGTAGTTCTCTTTGATTAAATTAAAGCTAAAAAATGAAGACTATTATAATCTAAAAGTTGATGCTTTGTGGGTATATGATATATTTTTCAAAGTTTAGGTGTAAACTTCCTGTCATTGGTTCCAAGTTTGTAATTAAAGTTGTTGACATGAAGGTTAAATAGTTTAGACAAGCATTGATGTCTCCATTAACATTCTATAAGATTTTCTATCACATCAGCTTTATAAATTTTATTTTTTTATTATTTTTATATGATCAATCTTCTCATACTTAAATTTTGAATTTTTATAGCTAAGTAATGATATTATATGCAAAAACTTTATTTTTATATTAAGTTATTAGTTTAATTTTAACATATGTCTTTATTTATTTTATAGATAAATGGAGGAAAGTTCAAGTACTCCTAATAGTTCAGCCTCTTTAAGAAGATTTGATGATCTAGCTTGGACTCATGCTATATTAGTTCCTAGTATAAAGATCCATACTACTTATTTGTATTGTAACAAACATTTGGAAGATGGGGGAATCACCAAATTGAAGAAATATTTAGCCGGGATCAAAGATGATTTGGAGCCTTATAAAAAATTTAGTCATAACATGAAATGATAGATGAAAACTTTGCTTAAAGAATATCATAATAAGAAAGAAAGAAGACAAAGATTGGACTATTAAATTGGTAGTGAAAGTTTTTTTTTTTTGCAGTGATTAGAATGATAATAGAAATGTTGAAGGCGAAATTCCTACCTAACAAAAAGGGATTGTTGTAACTAATATGAAGAAGAGAATAAGACAGGTACTAAACTTTTTGCTCCATAAATAACTCCTGAAACTCAACCTTCAATTCATAGTGCATTACAATCTATAGAATCAACTTATAATGTAGACATGACAATAGCTAGACAGTGATAAGATGAAAGTGTGTCATTCAATGTTCTCAGTCTTATTATTACTAGCTTATAGTGGATGCTATTACTTCTTATAGTCTAGGATATAAAGCATTTTCAATTGATGATTATAGACTTAGTCTTTTAAGTAGCTCTATTAGTGAAATAAAAATTATTTGAGTAAAAGAAGAATGACTTGGGCAACTTATAAATGTTAAATCATGTGTGATGGTTGCTTAAATAGAAAATAAGAGCCCATAATCAATTGTTTGGTTTATTTTGCTAAGGAGATGACGTTTTTAAAGTTCAATAATGCATATGATTTTGTAAGAAATCTTAATTCTTTATTCAAAATATTTGATAAAGTTATGAATAAAGTTAGGTCTGAAAATATTGTACAGTTTATCACCGACAATAATGTTACTTGTAATGCACTTGGGAAAATGTTGCAAATTGGTATAATTCTTTCTATTAGACTCTTTCTGTTGCATATTACATTGACCTAATGCTGAAAAACATTAGAGATGATCAATAATTTCCTATCATTGATGAAATTATATAGAAAATGAGAAAAGGGACTAAGTTCATTTATAATCGTTCATGAATTCTAAATTTAATGATAAAAGATTTCACCAATGGTATAAATTTTTGTCATCTTATTATTACAATATTTGAAACTAAAATTTTATCAGTTTAGTATTTTTGTTCAAATAAATAAATAGCTTAGCCAAATGTTTACAAATGAAAAATAGATTGCATCTCAGTATGGTTTAATGCAAGAATAGAGATTTCTATATTTATATTTGAAGATCATCAATTTTGGGCCTAATGTCAGTTTGTCATCCGAATTTGTAAGCCTTTGGTAAGAGTACTTCATATTGCAAATAATGATGAAGGCAATAAGAGGTTACATTGATGTTAGGGAGAGGGCGAATAAAATAATAATGGCCATTTGAAAAATAGGCCTTCCTTTTTTACATCTTATCTTGCAGCCATCAACAAAAGATGTAGAAAATAACTTTACTCCCCATTATTTATTGTTGGGGCATTTCTGAATCCGAATATCTATTTTAGACCAGGTTTTATAAAGAAAGATGAAGTTAACAGGAGAATAGTATTAACTATCATAACAATTGTTTTACATGAGATAATGTAATATCTACTTAACTTACAAATAGAGGTACACAAGAATGTATGTGGTGATTTTGAGATGTCCATTACAGTATGTCAAAGAATCAAACTCAATCTAGGTATATATTTCTTCACTTTTGTTACTTGTTCAAAATAAATCATCGCTTTATTTTATTTATTGTCTTAAAGTTGCTTGATAAGACTAATATAAAATGGTGTTTCAGAATTACAAAGGTTTGTAATTTGAGTTCTTAGTCAATGTGTGAGTACAATTAGGTGTGAAAAGAATTAAAGCATGTTTAAATTCATCTATTCTAAACTAAGAAATAGATCGAAATATAAAAGATTAAATAATTTGGTATTTGTTTGATACAACTTAAAGCTTTAAAAAAGGTATTTTATTATCATTATTAAGTTGAATATAATTTATCATAACTTCTTAATAATTTAATTTTATTTATTTATCAGGATTCTTAATAGAACAAGTAGTTATATAAATCTAATTTTCTTTGATTATATCGATCTTTTAGCAGATTAAGTTTTTGAGGAATCAAGTTCTACTGATAATAGTGATTTAAAAGATAATCTTAAATGGAAAATTATTGACATGTCATTTGGTGCAATGAATTTAAATATGGTGATGATGAAACTCCCTTCAATGATGAGGGCTTCATACAAAATAAAAATTGAGGATAATGTGATTTGAGTATTTGAGGCATTAAATGAAGTTTCAAGTTTTTTATTGTTTCTCTTTTCTTTTAATTTCATTTGCATTTAATTTGTGTGTTAAATTCTATATATATAATAGAAATATAAAACTTTTAACTACTAGTGTTTTAGTTTCAATTTTTTACTTCAACTTTATTGTGTTTCTCGATACGAACTCTTATGGTTTTTTTTATGGACCTATATTATTTTTGTTATATGATGTTTTGATATAATCAATTATAACATTTTAAGTAATTTGCATCATTTTTAATTTTATATTTGAATGAGAATTAAAAATATTTTTTATAATAATTATGATTATTATTTATATGAGAAATGTGTAAAAATAATATTAATAGAAATAAAGAGAAACTTATTATATCAATTTTGTATTATTATGATTTTTTGAGCCCAGGATGAATCAAAGCTAAAAATTTTATATCACAATATACTGAATAATTATTTTGTAATTTTATAAAATTTTAGGACTACTTTACAATTTTAAAAAATTACTTGATTAGTATCTGATATTGATTAGTATTGGAACCATACGATACTAGAACCAAATATAGTATTAAGTCTGGTATAATATTCATAAAATTGGATGTGGAGAGGAGGTTTCTAAATATTCTAATTCTTTTGACATAACATTTTAAATGTACTATGAGTAAGAAGAGGATATTCTTATTCTTCCTTCTTACTTGATTATAATTGTTCAGAGTTTGCATCATTTTATGAGCAATTAAAAGTTAGTTGTACAAAATCAAACCATTAGTTTGTGACCATTGTGTTTGATTTTCTTATTTCCTTATGCTTAATTGATTGATTAAATGCATAGCATTTTTCTCACACTCTTTAAGTAAAGGATAAGTATATATTCATTAATTATCTTATTTGATTAGATGGTTTGTATGATATAGGTAATGAATTGTGTTATGGCAATGAAGGAAGACCTAACTTCCATT
>JAOQMM010000002.1:6827235-6843965 GCA_027563515.1 Erythroxylum platyclados
ATGGCGCGGGGCTATCAGCAGAACGGCCTCGACCTGAAGGCGATGGAAATGACCAAGTGGTTCGATACCAACTAGTAAGTGACCTCTGAACGGCATATCTTGTCTTTTGAATTTAAGGCATTTTAGTTACAATTTGGTGTATCAGTTTCTAAAATTTTCATGTTTTTGGTTGTGTTTTCATGGATCAGTCACTTTATTGTCCCCGAATTGGGACCTGATGTTAAATTCTCTTATGCTTCTCACAAGGCAGTGACTGAATATAAGGAGGCCAAGGCGGTATGTCCTAGTAACCTTGAATTAGTCGTAAACGTAAATTTTGCAAATTGTGATGCAGTTAACATGAACACCTGTTATGTTCTTATTATCTGGAAATGCGGAGATTGGTGGAACATTATTTCATTATTATATATGTATATATATATATATCTATATCTTTTAGCATGTTTTCTACCATACTTCAGCCTAATTGCCCTAATCTTTAATTATCTGTTTTGTGAGATGAAATGTTAATGCTTGAAATTCGTATGTGGGTGCTTTACTTTGACTTATATAGTTCTGAAAAGGTCATGTCTACATTTCATTGGTAAATTCTGTATAAGCTCTGTAAACATGTATAATCCTTTGATAATTGTTTAGAGGCTGCAAATTTCCCTGATTTCTGGGGTCAAGTTTTATATGCATTTATTAATTTTAACGTCTGCTTCTCTCTGTTGCAGCTTGGAGTTGATACTGTTCCAGTCCTTATTGGCCCTGTTTCCTATTTGTTGTTGTCTAAACCTGCTAAGGGCGTTGAGAAGACTTTCTCTCTTCTCTCCCTCCTTCACAAAATTCTTCCAGTCTACAAGTAAGAAATCAATGTTTACGGGGTCAGCCAATGAATTTTCTAGTTATGATATTCACAACCTATAAGTTCTGATAATGTTCATTACTGCCTTCAGGGAAGTTATCTCAGAGCTTAAAGCAGCTGGTGCATCTTGGATTCAATTTGATGAACCCACACTTGTATTGGATCTTGATTCTCACAAATTGCAAGCATTTACTGCTGCCTACTGTGAACTAGAGTCTACTCTATCTGGTTTGAATGTTCTCATTGAGACCTATTTTGCTGATATTCCCGCGGAAGCATACAAGACCCTTACCTCTTTGAAGGGTGTAACTGCATATGGCTTTGATTTGGTTCGTGGAACTAAGACACTGGACTTGATCAAGGCTGATTTCCCCAAGGATAAATATCTCTTTGCTGGTGTGGTCGATGGAAGGAACATCTGGGCGAACGACCTTGCTGCTTCTCTAAACACCTTGCTAGCAATTGAGAGTTTCGTTGGCAAAGGTACCATTTTGTATCCTTTATTACATTTACCTCACATGTTAATAGATGTTTATAGCCTTTTTGAGTTGTTGGTGCTTTGTCCATGTAGACAAACTTGTGGTCTCCACCTCTTGCTCACTTCTTCACACTGCTGTTGATCTTGTCAATGAGACCAAGTTGGACAAGGAGATCAAATCCTGGCTTGCATTTGCTGCCCAGAAAGTTTTTGAAGTGAATGCATTGGCCAAGGCATTGGGTGGTCAGAAGGATGAGGTATTTTCCTTGTGTTAAATCTGCCCTTTTTAATCGGATACACAATTAATAGAGCCCCTATCTTGATTGATAATTAGGTGAATAAAAATATTTTGCTGACTTAGGTGGTTGTTCATTTTGAGACTTTGCTGGGGAACCTAAACTAATATTGACTTTTGCCTCATAACATTAACACTTCTTCTATACTTGGCAAATTTTTTTTCTGCAATTAAACGTTCAACTTTACTGTTTCAACAGGCTTTCTTCTCTGCCAATGCTGCTGCCCAGGCTTCAAGAAAATCCTCCCCAAGGGTGACTAATGAGGCTGTCCAAAAGGCTGTAAGTATTTCTGTGATTTCTCTTTATGGCTTTCATATTCAGATGATTTCTTTGCTTGAATTCTTTGTACCTAGACTTACCATTACTTTTGATGCTACTTTTTCTAGGCTGCTGCCCTGAAGGGTTCTGACCACCGCCGTGCTACCAACGTTAGTGCTAGGCTAGATGCTCAACAGAAGAAGCTTAATCTTCCTATTCTCCCAACAACCACAATTGGTTCCTTCCCTCAGACATTGGAACTCAGGAGAGTCCGCCGCGAATATAAGGCCAACAAGTTAGTCAAGATAAGAAATGTTATTATTTTTTGCCACAAAATTAGGAGGTTTATCATTGATATGATTTCCGTTATTGTCTCAAGGATCTCTGAGGATGATTATGTTAAAGCCATCAAGGAGGAAATCAACAAGGTCGTGAAACTCCAAGAGGAGCTTGATATTGATGTTCTTGTTCATGGAGAGCCTGAGGTGCGTAAGAAAAGGAACAGATAGGAATTTGTTGATGCTTCTGTGCTTTTACACAAAACGATGTTTAAGTGACATTCTGATCTGGAACTTTGTTCAAATGATGTTTAGAGGAACGATATGGTTGAATACTTTGGGGAGCAATTGTCAGGATTTGTCTTCACTGTCAATGGGTGGGTGCAATCTTATGGATCTCGATGTGTGAAGCCACCCATCATCTACGGTGACGTGAGCCGCCCCAAGCCAATGACTGTTTTCTGGTCTTCTATTGCTCAGAGCATGACTGCCCGCCCAATGAAGGGAATGCTTACAGGCCCTGTCACTATCCTCAACTGGTCTTTTGTCCGAAATGACCAACCCAGGTATTGGCTGGAGGAGAAGGGAACAGTTTGTAGTTTTAATACCTTATTTGATTACATTGTTTTTAATATTACGCAATTCTGATTTTACAGATTTGAAACCTGCTATCAAATAGCTATGGCCATCAAGGATGAAGTGGAGGATCTTGAGAAGGCTGGTATCAATATCATTCAAATTGATGAGGCTGCTTTGAGAGAGGGGCTACCTCTTCGGAAATCTGAACAAGCTTTCTACTTGGAATGGGCAGTTCACTCCTTCCGGATCACAAACTGTGGTGTTCAAGATACTACCCAGGTTTCTTTCGAAAACCCTTGCACTAGCAGCAATCTTGCAGAACAATATCTTTCCAACTCACTTGGTTTATTTCTGTTAATAACAGATCCACACTCACATGTGCTACTCCAACTTCAATGACATTATCCATTCAATTATTGACATGGATGCTGATGTGATTACCATTGAAAACTCTCGCTCTGATGAGAAACTCCTCTCTGTCTTCCGCGAGGGAGTTAAGTATGGTGCCGGAATTGGTCCAGGAGTCTATGACATTCACTCTCCTAGAATACCATCAGTTGAGGAGATTGCTGACAGAATTAACAAGATGCTCGCAGTTCTTGAGAAGAACATCTTATGGGTTAACCCTGACTGTGGATTGAAGACCCGAAAGTATGGTGAGGTGAAGCCAGCTCTCCAGAACATGGTTGCTGCTGCCAAGCTCCTCCGCACCCAGCTTGCTAGTGCCAAGTGAAGAGCTGTTTATGCAAAGAGGTATCTGGACAGTGATTCACGTTGATTCTTAAATCCAAAGGATAGGAATTGTTGATCAATAACTGTGTTCGTGGTTGAATACCCAGTCATTGCCATGAGGCCACCTTTTTCTCGTTCTCTCTTTTCCCTATTCTATAATTTTGTGTTACCTTCAATTTGTTTGGAAGGCATTAAATTGCTTAGTTTACGATGTTATGAAATCAATGGAAATTTCTCGATTAGTGTTTGTTCTCGTCCGCAACCTTGAGCTCGTACTGCCCATATTCTTCTCTTAATCTGCCAGAATGTTTTCACTAGTATTTAGGCCGGAAGAGCAATTTTTTTTTCCTGGTGTGAATTTTTTAAATTTTTTATTAAAGTGGAACTACATGAGTGGGTCCTAAAGGAGGTTGTACCGTTTGGGAGTGAGTTTAAACTTTAAATAGTAGTAGTCCTAGTTCCATTTAAAAGGTTCAAGGAGGATATACAACAGCACACCGAATCCATCAAATTCTCAACAAGAGCTAAACATTTGACCATACCAGTGTCTCTAGACAAATACCAAAGCTATCAATGCAAATTTGACAATAGCATGAAATCAGTATATGCCTTCATCAAGTGATTGAATTATTGACCTCTCTCTCTAATGTTTCATAACCATTCTTGCACCATATTATATATTTTTTAAGTAAACTTTAGCAAAGTTTAAAAAAATCATCTCACTTATATATTTACAAGAAAATTACCTACTTTACATTCAGAATATTTAAAATTTGGAAATTTATTAGTCAATTATTGCTACATAAAAATCAACTAATGTGATAATTCAATAAATTCACATTATTATCAAAAGTTATATGTGTTAAATACAAAGTTTTTAAATACATGTATCGATTAACATATAAAAATAGAGTAACTTACATTTAAATCCTTCAACATTTAAGAGGTATAGTTCCTTTATCTAGTTTTAAAATTATTAAATGTCACATCCACTTAAAAGGAAACAAAAAAACAAAAAAGAAGCTTATGAGACAATCCTAAATACATGTACAATTGAAGCATTCATATGAAAAAATAAATTATTATGATAATTGTTCGTTATTAATGTACATAAAATATATAAACTCATATTTTAAATCATTTCAAATTTTTTTAAATATATAGCACATAACTAAACCTTTAATGTGTGTATCCTTAATCCAAATCATGTTTAGATTTATTCAATTTTGGAAAAGATTTCAATTTATGTTTCCTATTTGAATTGATTTTCTTTAATGTTTTCGATTCTTTTTCAACCTATTTTCTGTTTCTTCTATATATAAATTGATTTCTTGTGCCAAGATCACAAGTTAACTCTACTTTTTATTGCAATTTCTTTTGTTGGTTTTGGTGATTGAAGTCAAATCTCATATTAGTCATAAAAGTTGAAAGAATCGAAAAGACAAAATTAAACAACATTTTCATTTTTAGAATTTCATTTTTTATCTTTTATTTTCATCTTTCTTCTTGTTTCATTATTTTATGACTTATTTTTGTTCTACTTATTATTGTGACTTATTTTTGTACAAAACTAACAAAAATCATTTTTCATATTTTAGGTTAACATTATAATGGAGAATATGGAATTATCAGAACAAGATTCGATGAACTTAGCATTCTCTACACGTGGTAAGTCTGATTCAACATGGAATTATTTTTCTTCTTCTCAAGCATCTGATGAGAATATCCAATATAATTGTATGTTTTGTCGTAGAATATTTAAAGGGGGAGGAATTTATAAAATGAAAGAATGTCTTGTTGGTGTCAAAGGTAATATTGCTTCTTACAAAAAAGTTCCATTTGATGTTAAGTAAGAAGATTGAAAATTATTTGCAGCAACAAGTAAAAAAAAGTAAAATAAAGAAGCTCATGATACATCTTTTAGAGATGATGAAGCATCACAAGTATTAGATAGAGGAAAAGGAAAGCTACTATTGACATAAATTCTTATTTTCCTCCAAGAACTACTCCTAGTTCTTAACTTAGTTTAAAAAGTGTTTTGGTTAATTAGGGTGTTGTTTTAGATGTAAAGCAAGCATGGGGCAAGATGGTTCTATCATTCATGTATTCCTTTATGCATTAAATTCACCATATTTTCAAGAAGTAATACATACTTCAACAACTATAGGTCCAACATTTAAGGTACCTTCTTATTATAAGATTCATATGCCTTTGCTTCAAGATTTAAAAGAGGAACGTCAGTTGATTGTGGATACATATAAGTCTAATTGGGGGTCAATAGGATGCACTATTATGGCAATAGGTGGATTGACCAAAGATAAAGAACTTTGATTAATTTCTTGGTTTATTGTAATATTGGAACAATTTTTATCAAGTTTGTTGATGCTTCTGATATGGTAAAAAGTACTCATACTTCTGATATGGTAAAAAGTACTCATACTTTATCTTAATTATTTTCTGAAATTTTCAATGGGGTTAGACCAAAAAATATTGTGCATTTTGTTATAGATAATACAGCTAATTATGTATTAGTTGGTACTTGTAACAATTAAAGTATGGACATATTTATTGGTCTCTATGTGCTACTCATTGTTTAAATCTTATTTTAAAAGATATTGGTCGTATAGACCACATTTCTAGTCTTGCTTCACATGCTTCTAAGATCACAATTTTTTTGTATAATTATATCACATTTTTGGCTTGGTTAAGAAAGTAAGAAGATTGTGTGGTTTGAGATCGTGCGTCCTGCTACTACCAGGTTCGCAACTACATTTATAACTTTGAAAAGTGTTTATGAACATAAATAATTACTTCAAAATTTAGTGACAAGTAAACGCGTTCCAAGTCATAAGTTATTAAAGAGTGCAAAAGGAAAAGAAGTTTGTTATTATTCTAGATAATAAATTTAGGATGCCAATTTGATCAAATGTTTTCTTTGTATTAAAGAGGGTTCAAAACAATAATGAGTCTCTCTCTAGCTTTTATCCTCTAACTTCTCACTAGTTGCTTTACTTTTCTGTTCTTTCCTTTTTTGGTTTCTTTTTTCCCACCTTTTGGTTTGCTGCTGTCTTAGGATTTCGTCTGCTTCCGTTTTCGCTAGGGTTTCCACCCCTTATAGAGGGCCTCCTTAACGCCTTGAAGGTTACCAGAGAAATAGGGGAGTCATCTTCAGTTCGTGAAGACTTCCCTATTTTATTGAGGGAGACTCAGCTCTCAAACTCTAGATATCTGCAAATCTAGCTGTGTAGTAAAACTCCAAAAATTAGATGAAAATGTGGAAGATAATCAACTTACAGGTGTGGTCCTCTGCTTTACTTGGCTTCTTTCGGAAGAAAAGGCCAGCTTACCTGGTGATTAACGCATGGTCGAAATCTAGATGGAGTAAGAAAGGAATGGAGAAGTGAAGATGGGACTATCCTATTTAAGTTTTTGAATGAAAGGGAGCTAAATGGCAGTCGCACATGGAAATGGATCAAGGTAAAGTGGACACTTTTCCTTTATGGGTGAATTTCCACAATCTCCCATTAAAACTATAACCGTTGAGGGGCTTAGCTATCTTGCTAGCTCAATTGGAAGATTATTATGTATGGACTGAAAGAGAATTAGTTATGCAAAAATATGTATAGAGATTCAGAAATCCACCCCCCATCTTGATAATCTCTCTGTTATGTGCCTAGGAGACAATGGAGAACTACAGAAGAAGGAGATAGCCATTACTTTCCCTTGGAAACCCAGTAACTCTACCAAAATGTGGCAGCTAATAGGGAGGAAATTCCAAACTGGTTGGCAACAGGAAATTTTGGGGATTGATTCCAATACAAACTATCCAGAAGAAACAAACTGTAACAGGTCAGCTCACGACCCGCTGGTGATATTGTCCGCTTTGGGCTCGCCTCTCATGGTTTTAAAACATATCACAAGGGAGAGGTATCCACACCCTTATAATGTGTGCTTCGTTCTCCTCTCCAGACGATGTGGGATTTCAAAATCCACCCCTTTTAGGGCCCAGCGTCCTCGCTGGCACACTCGACTCGGGTATTGGCTCTGATACCACTTGTAATAGCTCAGCTCACGACTCGCTTGTGATATTGTCCACTTTAGGCTCGCCCCTCACGGTTTTAAAATGCGTTACAAGGGAGAGGTATCCACACCCTTATAAGGTGTGCTTCGTTCTCCTCTCCAGACGATGTGGGATTTCACACAAACAAACCTGAGGAAGTTTTGGCTAATGAGGGAATGTTAATAAATCCAATCTAAAGCCAAAATTGATGGCAGAAGGAGGCATAAGCAGTCATAGCATTTCTAAGACTGCTATCATAGTCCACATTGTAGGTGGACATAACTGCTCGTGTATTGATGGCAATCTATCAATTGTTAGGGAGAAAACTAACCAAGAAAAGGTTGATCTAAGCACATCAGAAGCTCCTATACAACCGCCTGTATGCAGAATGTACTCTTTAGATAAAGAGGAAGCCACATCCTCTTCTACTAATTCTTCTAATAATCCCCCAATTTTGGTGAATGGAGATACTGAATTGGAAGACTTTCAAAATGTGACCAGCAAGAAAACTCAGAGAAGTGGAAGGAGGAAAGGTACTAAAGATAAAAATTTACCGATATGATAGTTTTACTATGGAATGTACGTGGTATTAACAGTCTGGAAAAGTTGTATGCTTTGAGGGATTTTGCCTGGAGGATTAGGCCTCTTATCGTAGTTTTACTTGAAATCAAAATAAGATATGAAAATATGAAAAAAGTGAACATTTTGGGTCCTTGTTGGACTTTTCTCTCTAACCATCATCACCATCATTATGGCAGAATTGTTATTGGTTATAATGACAGCTTTGTCAAAGTGGAGGAGAAGTTCTCTAATGAGCAGATGATGCTTCTAAAATTTCATTTCATATTGGAAGGAGTTATAATTCACTCTTCTTTTGTCTATGGTTTTAATAAAGTTTCCAAAGGAGTAGTTTATGGTCCTCATCAAGAAACATTCAAATTACCTTTTCAAATCCCTGGGTCATAGCTGGTGATTTCAATCCTATTATTTATCGATCAGAAGCAGAGGGAAATTGTAGTATAAAGAATTACAATGATGATCTAAAGCTTTATGTAGATCATTTGGGAATTACTGATTTTAGACAAGAAGGGTATTTCTTTACTTGGAGTAACAAACAACATAATGATTAGTTTATTCAAAAAATTAGACAGAGCTCTAGAATGTGGATTGGCTCTTTCAATTTGCCAACAGTAAGGCTACTTTCTTGGATCCTCTCTTTTCATACTCCGATTCTGATTGATGGGCTTTTCTAGAGAACTTCCAATCATCATCCTTTTAGATTTAATAAATATCTTGTCAAAGTTGACATGTTTAATGAAGTTGTTCATAAGCGTTTATCTACCCAAGTCTCTGGGCTAAAAAATTCATATCTTCATCAAAAACTTAAAGATATCAAAGCAAAATTGAAGAAGCTAAAATCATCTCATTCATCTAGCACCCAAGCAGCAATTGATGTTGCTAAGGAAAGACTAGTAACAACCTAATCTTTACTTTCTCACAACCCCAGCGATTCTGATCTTATTATGAAGGAAAAGTTAGAGCTGGAAATCTTTCTAAGATATGTTCAAGAACATTCTTCTTCTTCTCTAATCCAACAAAAGGCTCAGATTAGTTGGCTTAAGGAGGGGGATAGAGCTTCTAAGTTCTTTTTCAATTCCTTATCAAAAAGGAGAAATGTTAATAAAATTTGTTTTATTACTAGCACAGATGGGAGAATCCTTACTGATCAACTGAGTATATTGGAGGAGACTGTTAATTTCTATAGGGGGCTTCTGGGTTTAGAACTAGACTCTTCTTCTACCACTATGGAATATCTTCAAGCTATTATTAACAACAGGATCTCTCAAGAAGCTTCTCGGGAGTTGGTGAAACCTATCTCTGATGATGACATCAATGTTACTATCTTTGCTATGAATATGATGAAAGCCCAAGGTCTTGATGGGCTAAATGGTTCCTTCTTTCAAAAGAATTGATCTATTATTGGACCTATGGTTAGAAAGGTTATTCATGAGTTCTTTGAAAAGGGTGAAGGAATTTAATAAAACTTTTCTGTGCTTAATTCCTAAAATCTCTAACTCCTCTACTTTTGGTGATTTCAGGCTAATTGCATGTAAAAACTCCATCTACAAAGTTATGGCTAAAATCTTGGCAAAAAAATTGAAGGGAGTTCTCAATCTTATTATCAACGAGAATCAGAATGCCTTTATGAAGGATAGAAGCATTAGTGATAACATTCTTATTGCTCAAGAACTCATAAAGGGTTATACCTGAAGGAACTGCCCCTTCCCCCCTTGGCCGCAGCCTGGCGTTGTTAAGATTGAATTCAATAAAGCTTTTGAATGCATTAGTTGGCCTTTCCTCTTCAAGGTAGTTAAGGCTTTCAACTTGCCCGATATTTTTATCAACTGGATTAAGGCTTGTGTCTCCACCATAGCTTATTGCGTCCTGATTAATGGTACCACTTCTGGAATTGTTAAGAGGAAGAGAGGTATCAAACAGGGAGATCCTTTGTCTTCTTATCTGTTTATTCTGTGTATGGAAGTGCTATCTCAATTGCTCATGACCAGAATCCTAAATTCAAGTATCACTCTAAATGCAAAAGGGTTTCTCTTACCAATCTCTATTTCGCGGATGACCTAGTTCTCTTCTCTAAAGCTCACCCTGCATCTGTTAAGCTATTGATATATACTCTCAACGAGTTTTCTGACATGTCTGGGCTTAAGGTGAATCTTAATAAAAGTCATTTTGTTCTCTCATCAACGACAGAATCTCTTCTGGACACTATTTCCTCTTTAACTGGTATGAATAGGAAAATCTCTCCTTTGTAGTATCTGGGTTTGCCTATTACTACTAGAAGGCTATTCTTTAATGAATGCCTTCCTTTAATTGAAAGAATACAAAGGAGAATCAGCAAATTGATCAATAGATTTCAGCAAATTGATCAATAGATTTCTTTCTTTTAGAGGTAGAGTTCAGCTAATTAAATCTGTCATATGCTCGCTTCACTTATATCGGAGCACACATTTTCCTTTGTCTAAGAAATTAATCAAATCAGTAGAGAAAATGGTGAGAGAATTTTTATGGGGCAAAGGAAAAGAAAATTCGGGTTTTCCTAAGGCCAAATGGCTAGATGTGTGCAAACCTAAGGAGAAGGAGGGTTAGGGATCATCTCTATAAGAGTAGCCAACAACATCTTTTTGATTAAAAGAATTTGGAGAGTGTTTCATGACAAGCATTCAATGTGAATGAGATGGCTTCATAGCTATTTTTTGAAAGGGAACAATTTTTCAGTATCAGGGAACAACTTATTTGTTGGGAAATAGAATATGCTCAATTGAGAAGAAAGTCAGAGTTTTGGCACATACCTGACTGAGTAGCCCGACACTACATGTAGCCCTTCTATGAGATCCTCAAGCTTTAATCTTGACCTAGCAAACATGAAACAACGATTAATGAAGGCTTGAAGAAGAAAAGATGGACCCAGATAAAAATCTCGTACCTTGATAGCGAGCTAAGCTGATAATCAACTCTGGATCTCTTTGATCATCCAACCCTAATGGGGAAGGAGTAGCATCGCTATACAGATAGGGTAGGGGGTGGGGGTAGCTTTTACCCCTTTTGTTTAATTGTTGTATATCATTTTATGTCAGATGTAGGTCCAAAATCTTCATTGTTCTTCTAACGTTGTCGTGTTATTACACGTTGTCATCCAAGCCTTATCTGATGTCATTTTGGCTCCCTTTGGAGGGTTTGTATGCCTCGTTGTTTTAGCACTCTTTGGGAGAATGACTTAACATTGTTGTTTGTTTGTAGAAGAGTATCTTCTCCTAAAGTCGTATGCTACTTATTATCTCTATTAATTCAATTTTATTTTTTGAAAAAAAGATTGTGGGCTCTGATTATAAGGTTGTTGAGGATTGTTGACTCATATGAGAAGCCATCTTTAGGTTATATATATGTGATGGTATGTATAGAGCTTGTAAAATAATTAGAAGTATTTTTAAAGGGAAAGAGAAATTGTATAAACCTTATATAGATATTCTTAATTGACAATGAGATAAGCATTTTACTCAAATGATCCACTTAGTAGCTTGTTTTCTCAATCTTTATTGCTTATATAGTGGAGACATATGTACAAATGATATTATGGGCAGTCTATTTGATGTGATTAAATGCAAAAGTATTTTCTTTATTGAAGAGCAATCACAGGCGACAAATGAAATTATATTGTATCATGAAGGATTAGAGCATTATGCTAGATCATCTGCAAAGAGAGAACTTATGATAAAAAAATACAGCCTGGTAAGTTTTTATACTTTTATTTCATTTTTACTTATTAATAATATATATTTTATTTCTCATAAATATTAATTTAAAATATAGAAAAGTCGTGGAGATTATTCGATGAAATTGCTCTAACATTGAGAAAACTCACTATTTGATAACTCTGTTAAATAACTTTTATATCAGGTTGTGAGCATAATTGGAGTGTTTTTTAATGTATTCATACAAAGAAACAAAATCGTTTCGAGCATCAAAGACTTAATAACCTTGTTTACGTTACTTATAATGTGAGAATGAAGAACATGGATTTTATAGTTTTGTTTTTATTTTTCATTAAATTTATTGTTATTATTGATTTTATAATTTTTCTATTATATATTCAGAGTACTTAGTGAGAAGAAAATGTATGATCCACTTGATATTAATTGTATTGACAATATTGATTTTTAGATCAAAGAAGAAAAACTATCACCTGATCTTGATTATAACGAAATTGAAAAGGCAATATATGAAAAAAATGCATTTATCACAATAAATGAATTAAGAACATCTACTGATGGTCATTTCATATCTTATTCTGATCATATTAAACTTAAATTTATAATGTATTACAAATTTACAATTGAGAATAATTTCTTACACCACTAATTTATAATTTATATAAATGTAGTAGAAGAAGCTAAGGTAAAGTATGGTTTACAAGTCTTTAGACAGCATTGGAGAATTTGAAATTTTTGATGATGATAAGATACAATCTTTTTTAGAAATACAAATATTTGTTTTATTATTAGTTCATTATACAAAAATAGATATTGGTGTATTCTTTTTATTTCAATAAAATATTTTTTTACTTATTCTTATAATTTTTACTTTTTTCTTATTATATACTGATTTTATAACAATTTAATATCGGTTGAATCTTTAAACCTTAAACCTTTTCTTTGACAAGTTTAGTGTTTAGTACGATTTTTAAATCATTGATATTAGCTACATATTAAATGTAAGTTTGTGTGATTAGTCAAAGAACTCTTGTAAAGACTTTGGCACCATAATGCTTAACCTTTTTATCGTAAGAAGTTGAGAAAAAAAAATAGAGTAACTGAAATATTTAAAGTTTGAATGAATCTCTTTCCTTATATTATGTCTCATTTTGTTTCTTCTAACCACAGGATGTACGGTAGATATGGTTGTACTCATTTATCCAGACCTTGGACCACAAGTATGACAGGTTGGATGGTAAGGATGCGAAAGGAGAAGCAAACGTGTTATGAAAACGAAACTGACGAAGTGTTAGAGAACTAACTGAAATGCTGGAGAAAAACAAAAGATACAGGTCGTATCGGCCAAAGAATAGTACTATATCAGATTTTAGTATCGGCCCTCAAAATTTTAATTTTGAAAAAATTAAGATTAAATTATAAAAACTTAAAATGTCTCTTATATAAAATAATAATTACTTATCCAGTAAAAATATATATGATAAAATAATCTATAATTTATTTAATAAATAGTAAAAATAAAAATAAAAATAAATTAAATAATTTTTCATATACTTAAACTTATACAAAGTGATTATATATCATAGAGTTAAATGTATTAATTTAACATAATTTAAATATTTTTAGTAAATATTTTTAAATTTTATATTTATGATATATATACTTTTTAGAGCATTTGTATGAAAATTATTATAATAACTTTTGAAATATGAAGATAATATTTGAAATTAAATTTACATATTATAAACACATATTTTTTACTTTGCATCTTAATTTTATATTTATATGAGAGTTACATGATCTTTTTTTAATCTTACTTTATGAGAAAATGTGAAAATAATATTAATAAAAAAAAAATATATATTTATTATATTAAATTTATGAAGTAAATAATTATATAATATAATTTATTGAAAGATAATTTTTCAATTTTATAAAATTTAGACAATTTTATAAATTTAAAAAATTATTTAAAACAATACTCAATATTGACTCATACCGGTCGGTATTGAACCGGAACTAAATTTGGTATTATTCATCATGTTATTATGTCATAACTAAGATGGGGGGCCACTGCCTGTGGATGGTTGCCTTTCATTTCGAATGTTTTGAGCACATTGAACAAAATTATAAATGTAGTCTTTTCCACATTTTGCATCTCCTCAAACACTATCTTCGTATTGTTTTATTTATTTTCTTTAGTAAATCAGTCCCATGATTGGCACCATTCCGCAGTAAATTAAGATCTTCCCAGTCCTGTTTTTCTTTCCATCTTTCTTCATCGTATATTCAGAACTGTCTCATTTTTTCTACTTTTATGAAAGGAAAACACAACTTAAATTAGACAACACCAAAGTGGCACTAAAAGAAGCATTATTGTCAGCAATTTCAATGCCAATGAAGGTAACGCAGTCTTGGTTTTAATATCGCCTTGTGATCAGCACAATTAATAAAACTGGGCTTAAAAAGGGTCAAAGTTATGTACAGACCTGAAAAGGAATTAGGGGATGAATGTGAAAAGTCGGTCATTGTAACACAGACAATTATAAAACTGCAAACATATCCACATTCTTATCGTATGTAAGTTTCTTACATAGGTTATGTATCAAAGGCGAATAATAAATGTATGTTAGTATAGTGTGAACTGCAGAAAAGATGGTGGAGGATCAATGATTTTAGTTAATGATCATTACATGAAAAAGGGCCACACCACCTGATTTGAGCACGATCGTGGGACTTTATAAGTGAAATAGCGCCAAATATGAGTTAGCAATGCCAAAGGGACCAATAACAAAATCAAGAGCTAAGAAGTTCAAAGAAGCTTTTCAATCCTACATAGGCCGAATTGTAGATGACATGGAATCTCAAGAGACAATGAGGGCCAATGACATCATAACTAATCAAGTTGGGCGGAATGTGCAAGAAGGCTTTCCTTCTTGCTTAATTAATTATTTTACATTAGAAGTATAACTTTCAGCAGCCTACTACTTGTGTCTTGGGTTTCTTTAAATCTTTTAGGTTTAATGGGCTATATTTTAGAATATTAGTTTGAGCTTTAATTATTTTGGTGAAAGGCCCATGTTTAAAGGCCTTTTACGTAGTTAGGGTTTCTTTCTTTTCAAGAGTATAAATACGTTATAATAAACATTGTTTAGAGTTAGATTGGATGAATAATGAATTCTTAAAGGAGGATTTCTTGTTTTCTTCTATTGCAGTAAGAATATAATTCTTATCAAGGTAATCACTTGTGACAAATTTCTATTCTTATTTTCAAATCAACCTTCTTATATTTGTTTCCTTTCATATAATTGATTGAGGGTTCATTAGAGTTGGAGATTTCTTCTTGTTCACGTTCTATTCAAAGTATGTGTTTAAGGGGTTTCGGGTTCTTTAGCCTTGGGGTTCCGCATCATTTGATATCAGAGCTTGGATTGGGATAAATTCTTATTTATCTTGTGTTATTTGATGTTACTATTGTTGTTATTTTTTTGTTAGAATTTGAAATTAGGGTTCATCTTGGTATTGTGTAAAAAAAGTCGAAAAATGAAAAAAGAAAAAAAAGAAAGAAATCAGTAGCTAGAAAAGAAGAAAACAAAAGTCAAAAAAAAAATTCTATTGTTAAAGAGAGAAAACAATTGCTGCTGATTAAAAAAATCAATTGCAAAAAAATAAAAAATAAAAAAATTCTACCTTTATCTTTGAGGTTGGCGTAATTATAGGATTTTTTTTTGTTCCTATTTTGTTTAGTGTCTACATCTTTGCCTCCAATTTGATTTTTCCACTACAGAAATTTCAATTTCTTCATTTATGTATTAGTTTCGTCATTTTCCTTCGTTCTAAATTTCCATTTATTTTTTTTATCTCTTACTTTTGATTCCATTTATAACATAATTAACAAATTAATTCTTGTTAATTTAAATTCTGTATTTTTTTGGGTATCATATATCCTTCCTCTTGTGTGCCCATTTTACCTTCATTTATTTCGGTATACTTGCTTCTAGTTTTGTACCTATCATCTTTCTTAGGTATTTTCATTGCATTCCTAAATCTTAATTTGCTGTTTGTGAATTACCTTGACTGGAAATTGAATTCTGAAGTGCAATTGAAGACAACAAGTTTGAGTGGAAAAAGGCTTGAGTGTGTAAGCTTAAAAGAGGGAAAAAGCCAATTTTGAGTGAAACACGAGTGGAGTGTCATCTTTTGAGTGAAACACGTAAGGGAGTGACTTGTGAGGTTATCTTTTATTACTAACCATTTTTCTTGCAGCCTTTTTCATAAGAATGGCCAATAGAAGGAATGGAAAGGAAACACTACGTGAGGAGGACGACAATGTGCTTGATTTGAAAGTGATGTATAAGGCATTCATGAATGAGTTCAAGAAGTTATCTATTAGGATGGATTGTATGGATGAGAGAATTAATGAAACCAGTAGAATCCAAAACCGTAGTAGATTAATTGGCAGTCATAGGAATCGCGAGGAAGAATTGGAAAAAAATGTATGATGAGTATGAAGATGAAGTGCAATCTGTGAAGGGTAGAGTAAGGAGGGAAGAAAGATTGGAGAGAAAAGATAGCAACATTAATGCCATTAAGATGAAAATTCCATCCTTCAAAGGTAGGAATGATGCTGAAGTGTACTTGGAATGGGAAAGAAAGGTGGACATGATTTTTGCTTGTCACAACTATTCTGAAGATAAGAAAGTGAGATTGGTAGCAATGGAATTCTCTGATTATGCATTACTTTGGCGGGATGAATAGGTAAAGAACAGGAGGAGGAATAGGGAACCACCTATATCCACTTGGGAAGAGATGAAAAGACTGATGAAGAAGAGGTTTGTGCCGCCTTATTACTATAGAGAGTTGCACCAGCAATTACATAAACTCACACAAGGAACTAGATCAGTCGAAGATTATCACAA
>JAOQMM010000002.1:6844065-6858785 GCA_027563515.1 Erythroxylum platyclados
TATTTGAAAGAGGTTGACCTCCTTGCTTCTCTCATGGTACAATCCTCTTCTCGCTGAGCCCCTTTCTCCTCGGTCCATAGAGACAAAATGTAGGACTGGTGCCAACTGCATGAATTCCTTGGTAAATTTGTGGTTGTTTACTTTGATGACATCTTGATTTACAATAAGAACTTAAATGAACATGTCATGCATGTTAAGACTGTTTTCGATGAGCTTAGGAAAGAGAGATTGTATGCAAACCTTAAAAAGTGTTCTTTTTGCATAGATAAAGTTGTCTTCTTAAGATTTATAGTGAGTTCTAAAGGAGTTGAAATTGACTCTGAAAAGGTGAAAGTTATCCAAGAATGACCGACACCTAAGTCAGTTAGTGAGGTTAGGAGTTTCCATGGCTTGGCAGGTTTTTATAGGCGATTTGTTAAAGATTTCTCTACTATTGCCACTCCATTGAATGAAATCGTTAAAAAGAATGTTGGTTTTAAATGGGAGAAAGAATAGGAAAATGCATTTAATATTTTAAAGGAAAAATTATGTACTGTACATGTTTTACGTTTGCCTGATTTCTCTAAAACTTTTGAAATTGAATGTGATGCTTTTGGGATTAGTATAGGGGTTGTTTTGATGCAGGAGAATAGTCCCATAGCGTATTTCAATGAGGAGTTGAGCTATTCAATTTTGAACTACTCCACTTATGATAAGGAGCTTTATGCCTTGGTGAGAGCTCTTGAAGTTTGGGAACATTACTTGCTACATAAAGAGTTTGGGATACATAGTGATCATCAATCTCTTAAGTACTTGAAGGGACAAGGGAAACTGAGCAAAAGGCATGCACGTTGGGTGGAGTATTTTGAAACATTTTTGTATGTGATTAAATACAAGCAAGGTAAGGAAAATATTGTAGCTGATGCATTATCAAGAAGGTAAGCTTTGATTTCTATGCTTACTTTTAAGTTACTTGGATTTGAACATTTGAAAGAGTTGTATGTGGATGATGTTGATTTTGCTAATGTATATCAAGCCTGTGAGCATACTGCAATTGATAAGTTCTATAGACATGAAGGATATCTTTTTAGGGGAAAACAACTTTGCATTCCTACATCTTCTATTAAAGAGTTGCATGTTAGAGAATCACATAGTGGAGGGTTAATGGGGCATTTTGATGTGCAAAAGACTTTAGATATGCTTAGTGAACATTTTTATTGGCCAAATATGAGAAACTATGGAAAAGGTTTTTGCAAAGTGTATTGCATGTAAACAAGCGAAGTCTAGGTCTATGCCTCATGGTTTACCTGTACCTAGTGAACCTTGGACTAATATATCTATAGACTTTGTATTGGGTTTACCTAGGACTATGAAAGGTAGAGATAGCATATTTGTTGTTGTGGATGTAACAAACATTGCTGATCTTTTCTTTAGGGAAGTGGTTCACATTTATGGTGTGCCAAGAACCATTGTTTCAGATAGGGATGTTAAGTTCCTAAGTCACTTTTGGAGAGTTTTGTGGGGAAAGTTGGGTACCAAGCTTTTATTTTCTACTATATGTCATCCACAAACTGATAGACAAACTGAGGTAGGTAATAGGACTTTAGGAATCATGTTGCGTGCAATTGTTGGGAAGAACTTGAAAACTTGGGAAGATTGTTTGTCATTCATTAAGTTTGCATATAATCGTTCTATATATTCTTCTACGGTTTATTCTCCATTTGAAATTGTGTATGGTTTTAATCCATTAACTATGCTAGATTTGATGCCTTTACCTTTGACTGATATTGCTAGTTTAGATGACAAGAAGAAGGCTGACTTGGTTAAAACAATACACGAGAAAGCACGTGTACATATTGAGAAAAAGAATCGCAAATATGCACAAAAAGCAAATAGAGGTAGAAAGCAAGTTCTCTTCGAACCAAATGATAAGGTTTGGGTACATATGCGAAAAGAAAGGTTTCCATAGCAAAGGAAGTGAAAACTTGACGCAAGGGGTGATAAATCATTCTAAGTGTTAGAATGCATCAATGACAATGCATAAAAGAAGACTTGCCAAGTGCGTAAAATGTTAGTGTTACTTTTAATGTTTCTGACTTATCTCCTTTTAAGAGGGAGGGGATGATGTGAGCATGACCATGGGACTTTATAAGCGAAATAGCGCCAAAGATGAGTTAGTAATGCCAGAGGGACCAATAACAAAATCAAGAGCTAAGAAGTTCAAAGAAGCACTTCAATCCTATATGGGCCAAATTGTAGATGACATGGAATCTCAAGAGACAATAAAGGTCAATGACATCATAACTATTCATGTTGAGCGGAATCTACAAAAAAGCTTTCATTCCTATTTAATTAATTATTTTACGTTAGAAGTATAACTTTCAGCAGCCTACTACTTGTATCTTGCGCTTCTTTAAATCTTTTAAGCTTAATGGACTGTATTTTAGAAATAATAGTTTGAGCTTCAATTATTTTGGTGAAAGGTCTTTTACATAGTTAGGGTTTTTTTTCTTTTCAAGGGTATAAATGCATCATAATAAAGATTGTTTAACGTTAGATTGAATTAATAACGAATTCTTAAAGGAGGATTTCTTGTCTTTTTCTATTGCATCAAGCATATAATTCTTATAAGGTAATCACTTATGACAAATTTCTATTATTGTTTTCAAATCAACCTTATTATATGCGTTTCCTTTCATATAATTGATTGAATGTTCATTAAGATCGTAGATTTCTTCTTATTCACGTTCTATCCAAAGTGTGTTTAACGGGTTTCTCTCACACACGTGATTACTACTCCTTTAATCAATTGACACGTTTATTCTTACTATTTACCTTGCCCACATGTTTGCTGTGATCTTCATTCTCTGAAGTTTGTGTTTCAATAATAGGATAAACATAGACACAACAACAAGAGAGAACAAGTGTAACGCGGGCTAATCATGCACAAACAAGAGAAGTTGCCCGTTCAATTTATAAAAATTGTAACATCTAAAATCCCAAGGATCCAAGCAACTTGATCAGTAGCATTATACTAGACAACTAAGCTTACCAGCATATATGTTGTCTTTTCAAATTAATCCATTTCATTTCACAAGGACTACACCTCCACGAACAAAGAGTGGAAATTATAAAAGTTACTTACAAATAAGATTAATTTGCTTGAAAAGATACTGGAAGTTCAAAGCTTTGAACAAGGTCATCGTATTACTCCAACTAAATTTGCACCATCAAGTTTTGCATCTTCCAAATGCTGAGAAAATATGCGCGAGTTAAATTCACATCTCAGAGCGTTGTATGTGCACATGAAAAAGAGCTATTAAAACA
The DNA here is from genome assembly GCA_027563515.1 of Erythroxylum platyclados. NCBI lineage: Eukaryota > Viridiplantae > Streptophyta > Magnoliopsida > Malpighiales > Erythroxylaceae > Erythroxylum > Erythroxylum platyclados. The sequence goes on from JAOQMM010000002.1 coordinate 6,847,372, forward strand.
CAAATCAAAATTGGCCGTCAAAAACGAATAATATGACTAACTTCTGGATAGTTGTATGTCAGATGGAACCTTTGTCAACATATAATTGCACCACCCTTAATTATGTCATGAGTGTCTAGCATATATTTTCACTACTGTCAAGTAGGAAGACTTAAGTAGAATTCAGGAACATCCAACTCTGGCAATAAAAACGTAGAGAAAAGACAACCACCACTAAGACTTTCAAAAGTTCAGCACAAATATCAGTTCTGTTAAAAATTGACTGCTGTTTAAAAACGGAGAGGAAATAACAAAATATGATAAGCATCAACAGAGAAGAATTATGTAGGAATTGACTTCAGGAACGTCAGATGCATAGACAATATGGCATTCGTCTCCAGGTAAATTTTGCAATGATTTGACAGTTTTCAAATTTTAAGCAGAAAATATTAAAATGTACAATTGGCTAATCTTCCATTACTCACTGCATTTTGAAGATTGACTTGTCGAAGGTAAGCTCGCTGAAGGTTTGCACCCTTCAAATTGGCGTTATTCAACTTTGCACCCTGAAGTAAATATGATATAAACATATTAATTCATAGAGTTTAATACAATCACCAAACCTCGATTCTGGCCCTCCTTACATTACTTTGTTATTGATACTACAGACCAGTTGCCCAGACTAAGTCAGGTCATCATTAGCTCTTGTAATCAGGGAAGGATTAATTTGTGTTTGGAGTATGCAGCTACATTTATGTAGATACACACACACACACAACACTCAACAACTATTTAGGTAACTACTAAATGACATCCCTATAATCAAGCTCCTTGATCTTTTAACAGCCACACAATCTAATCTACAGCTATACAACATCTCTCAACTTAATTAGCATAGATCCCCAACCAATTAGGAAATGCATCTAATGCATCTAACTTGACTTAATTTTACTCCCTCTAGCTAATCCTCTTCACAAGAATCAGAAAGGATATATATATCAACTTCAAAGATTTGTACCTTCAGGTTGGCTCCCTCCAGATTAGCTCCTTCCAAGTTGGCATTTGTCAGATCAGCAGTCTGAAATTAGTCAAAACAATTTTTAATCTATGAAAACAGCCTACAAACAAGGAATCAAGGATATCAAAATTCAAGATTATCCTAGTACAATATTAATTATTTTTTCCCATAAAAGATTCACAAGCAACATGACAAAGATATTGGAGACGGGATAGTTCACAATAATTCGACAAAAAAATCATTTAGATTTTCTCTAAGGAAAGCTAGATTCTAATACAACATGACGCATGCTGTGATTGCAAGACTTCTAATCCATGCTAGTATTCAGCTTCTCTGTAAAAAGAATTTTTCCCATGGTACTCCAAACATGCATGTTAACTAGGTTTACTACTAAGCACATTCACTAAAGTAACTGGTAAGATCCCAACTTATACATTTAACACCGATAATTAAAGAAATAAAAAAAAAGATATAAAAGATATGTAAATGATGTTGAACCTGCAAGTGTGCAGTACGTAGATCTGCTCCACAGAAACTGCAACCTACCAAGCAAGCATCTGTAGTGTAACAGCAAAATATCAAATTTAGAAGTCCAATTATCAATGTGAAGCAAAAATTAGGAGGAGCAGTATATGGACTGTGTAAACCCAGTCATCCCAAGTGGCATGAGATAAAGAACAGAACATGACTTTAATGGCCAACAAACAAGTTTGAACTATTGTATTAGTACCCTAGATGAAGTTGTCCATTTACTATAGAAATTTGATTTTGTTTCAATACAATTAAATTTTATCAAACAATAATATAATTTGGCTGAGCAGTACTCAAGATCAGAGGAGTTAGTATGAAGGAATGGTAGAAACATATCACAGAAGTTAAATCTGTTAATCACATAGATACAAATAGCGGAGTTATCGGAATCCAGAAACAAGGATACATGTTCATCAACTTTCCTACATCGCACGATGTGTCAACTTTTACCAACTTATAGGTTACTTGCAATATATTTCCCAATAGCTTTCTTTAGTAATAACCTCTCAAATGAGAAATAAACAGAAATTGGAAATTTAACCTCTATAAAGTGGGGGTGATGCAAAAGAGCTTAAAGTCTATGGAAGAAATAAAAGAGGAAAAATAAGTCAACTACAAGCCTTAATTTAGTAGGATGAAGATTGGGAATTGAATTAATAATAAAGATAAGGACTGAAATTTAGATTATGTTAGGATTTTTTATTAGATAAAAAATAGGGTTAATTACTAAAAAAAACCCAAACTTTCCTCAATTTCTCAATTATAACCCGAACTTTAAAAAGTAGCAATAAAATGTCCAAACTTTCAATTTTTTCAATTCTAGCCCGACATTAGGTTACAGCTTGAGAACGACGACCAAGTGAATGAGATTGTCTCAGTTTTGTTAAAACGGTGTCATTTTACTATCATCAAGAAACATCGTTTTACTAATTAAACTAACTTTTCCTAATGATACTGACGTGTCTGATTAGTGAGGGTTCATTGACACGTAGCAGTGCTACATCAGCAAAGATAACAGTGGGACTAATGTCGGGCTAGAATTGAAAAAAATTGAAAGTTTAGGCATTTTATTGCTACTTTTTAAAGTTCAGGCTATAATTGAAAATTTTAAAAAAGTTTGAGCTTTTTTTGTTAATTAATCCTAAAAAAATAATAGTGAGTTAAATATACTTAGTTTAGATATGTTATTCTATTTATTTAGAACTTAAAACTTCTAGAATTTTTATTAGACGATAACAACAACATTGAGTATGAATCCCGCTGATATGCAGAATTTAGGAAGGTCCAGTAGGAAACAACCTTACCCCTAACTAGTAGAGAGACTGTTTCTAATTGACCCACATGAAAAGAGATAAAGCCAGAGAGAGAGAGAGAGAGAGAGAGAGAGAGGGAAATAGAAATATATTTAAATTTGATAGCAACCCTTTAAATTTGATAGAGAATTTTTATTAGAATGGGATTTAAATTTGATAGCAACCCTTCATACAAGAATAAGGATTCTAAGAACTTTTTTTTTTTGAAATTTAAATGATGGATTATCCATAGATAAAACTATATCAAAAACTTCTCTATAAATATATTTATACTCATCCCTTCAATAATAATAGATCCTAATTTTTTCCTACAAACTTGAGTCTTCAAGTAGAAGGTATGAGACTTTTTTATGAGTGAATCTTAAAAACTAGGAGTGATTACTAGTTTCCTACCCTACTTTGTTTGTGTTCTTTAATAAATTCTAGCAAACTAAACCCTAATTTCAGTCATCTTAAGCCTAAATTTCAGTCATATTAAATCTTGAAATTCTAAGCCTAAATATCCAGCAATCAAACCCTAAAAATCTAACTATACCAAATCTAAACTTTCAGCATTTGTGGTCAAAATTTAGACTTGAAACTTGATATTTCAGCAACTTAATATTACTCATATTTCCTAATTTTGTGAATTTTAGCTACTAGTTAATACTTCTTTTATTTATCCTACATCAATTTGATAGCAAAAGGGCGTATAGAAGAATGCCCAATGATCAAGAGCTAGGTTTAATACTTTTGAGAATTGTGGAAAAATGGACATTAATGACCGTAAATCACAATGTGCTCTAAAAACTAGTCTAGAAACACCATTGGATAGCACAATACACTGGAAGTGGAGGGTGGAGAAAGTAAAATCCAAGATGTGCGACTAATCAACAGTGAATGGGGTTAGGAAATGAACGCCTACCAAGAGATCCAAGACAAAGAAACCAACCAACAACACATGGTAAGCGCATGCGAGCCTTTAAAGGCCACAATAGAGTTGAAACACACAACAAACAGGACGATATTACTAAGCAAGTTCATGTTGAAGCCTCTTATGACCAACTATTTACTTCAGGCTACTATGTATTTATGGGTGGAAACATGGTGTCATGGAAAAGCAAGAAGCAGTCAGTTGTTGCGCGTTCTAATGCTGGTCTGAGTACAGGGCCATGGCATATACTACACATGAGTTGATTTGGTTGAGGCATCTTTTTGGGGAATTTGGTTTCGAGCACTTCTCTCCAATGAAGTTGATGCATGATAATCAAATAGCCAGTCATATCTCAGTTGAAATCTATATGTAACAAGCTTGAAGTTTATGATATGTATGCTCCAGCTTGAGGGGGAATGTTAGGCAAGTCATATCTATATTAGCATAAGTTAGACTTTCTATGATTTCCTCTTTATCCTTAAGATCTTTTCCTTATTTAATTGGTTCACTATGAGGGTCTTGAGATGTTACCAAGCCCTTAATTATCATTCTCTGATTTTGACAAGTATCTCAAATTTTACTTGGTCAATCGTCACTTTATGATCGAGATGTGCCATACTACCTATCAGTTTATATTTCATGGAAAGAAGATAATTTTGAAGCCCATGAAGGTAGACAAGGTAGAAGAACAAAGAGGAAGTAAAAAAATGACTATAATGCCAAAAAAAAGCCTCTTAATATCCTTAATGAAAGAGGATTTGAAGTTGTTAGCAAGGAGAAAGGAATTGTGCTTACAATGGTAGTGAGGGAAGTAACAGAAACAACACCTTACCTTATCAAAAGAAGTTGGTGATTTGCTACTGATTTTTCAAACCTTACACTAGATGATTTAGAAGGTGAATTACCTCCTTTACGAGATATTCAACATGCTATTGACTTAGTACTTAAACCTACTCTACCAAATCTGCAAGCCTATAGCTTGAATCCTATTGAGAATGAAGAGCTGAAGAGACAAGTAGAGGAGTTGCTGAAAAAAGGATTCATTCAAGAAACTCTTAGTCCATGTGCAGTTCTAGCACTATTGACTCCTGAAAAGGATGGAAGTTGGCGAATTTGTATTGATTGTCGGGCAATAAATAAGATCACAGTAAGGAATAGATTTTCAATACCTCACCTTGATGACACGTTATACATGTTGACTAGAACTACTATCTTTACCAAGATAAGACTTACAAAGTGGGTACTATCAAATTAGAATCAGATCTAGAGATGAATAAAAAACGAATTTCAAGACTAGGACTTTATAAATGGTTGGTGATGCCATGTGGACTCTCCAATGCACCTAGCAATTTTATGCGAATGATAAATCAAGTGTTTCGACCATTTATGGGCAAATTTTTGGTGCTATATTTGATGATATATTAATATACAACAAGACTAAAGAAGACCATCTATTGCATCTACAACAAATCTTGAGAGTTCTAAAGCAATAGAAACTTTATAAATAAGTGATTCTGTCATGCAATCAAGTACTATATTTTTGGGTTTTATTGTATCCTACTGTGGAGTGGAGATGGACTTTGAGAAGATTAAGGTCATCCTTGATTAGCCTATTCCAAAGAATGTGCATGAGACACGAAGTTTTCAAGGTCTAGCAACATTCTATATGCGATTTATTTGTAATTTCAACACCATAATGGCACTCATTACTGATTGTATGAAGAAAGGACAATTTACTTAGTCCAAGGCATCAGCTAAAGCATTTGCAAAAATCAAGAAAAAATTGATTGAATCACCTTTTTTTAAACTTCCTGATTTTTCTAAGGTATTTGAAGTTGCTTGTGACACATCTCATGTAGGATTCGGAGGCATACTCAACCAAGAGGGACACTCAATTGCTTAGTACAGTGAGAAGTTAAGTGAAGAGAAACATCGATACTCAACCTATGATAAGGAATTTTATGTAGTAGCACATGGCCTTTACAATTAGCGTCACTATCTCTCATACAAGGAGTTTATTCTATATTCAAATCAAGAATCTCTTAAACACTTCAACAACTAGAAGAATTTAAACAAAAGGCACGCCTTATGGAGTGAATTTTGCAACAATTTAACTTTGTTGATAAACATCAGGCAGGAGTTGAGAATGAGACAGCAGATGCATTGAGTAGAAAGAGTCTTTTTGAGATAGTTTCAGGAGTTCAACCAAGAAAGCCTATTGATCTGGTTCCTTTACCACAAACAACACGAGTTAGTGTTGAAGCTGAAGGTTTTGCACAACACATAAGAGACATCTTTAATGAGATAAGACAAAATATAACAACCAACAACTTATCTTAGAAAGAACAAGCTGATCAACATCATAAATTGGTGGAATTCAATGGAGGAGATACGGTGATGGTTAGGATTCGTTTAGAGCATTTTCTGAAAGAGGCATAAGAAACTTTATTCACAGAGTGTTGGACCTTATAAGATCATTAAGAAAACAAGTATCAATGCCGATGTTTTGGAAATTACCAAGTGATATGTTAATTAGTCTTATGTTTAATGTTGCAGACTTAACTATTTATCATGGATATGATGATAGGTAATCTTCCACTGCAACTATGAGAACTTCAACCATTCCCCATATTAAAAAGGAGATAGCAAATGTTCTTGATGAATAAACTATAGTCACAAGAGATAGAGGGTATCGACAATTTCTTATCAAGTTGAAAGGAAGACCATTTTTTTTTTTTTCAAGGAAGGAAGACCAATTTCTGACAGTACTTGGATTTTAGAATATGAATTTCATAAGTTGAATCCAAACTTATATAATCAGCATTTGTCACATTCTATGTTGAGGATGGCTTCAGACAAGCCGGGGAGAATTGACGCAAAAGAGCTTAAAGTCTATAAAAAAAAATAAAAGAGAAAAAATTAATCAATCACAAGCCTTAATTTGGTGGGATAAGGATTGGTATCAGTTGACAACAAAGGTAAGGGCTAAAATTTAGATTATATTAGGATTCGTACAACAAAGATAAGGGCTGAAATTTAGATTATATTAGGAATCCTTATTAAATAAGAAGTAATAGTGAGTTAAACATATTATTCTAGTTCAAATATGTTATCCTATTTGTTTATAACTTAAAATTATAGAAATTTTATTAGAATCGGATTTAATTCTTTCCTACTAGAATAAGGGTTTTAAGAATTTCTCTATAAATATGTGTATACTCAACCCTTCAATAATAATAGATCCTGCATTTTTTCTACAAACACAAGTTTTCAACTAAAAGGTGTGATGCTTTTTTATAAAAGTGATTCTTAGATCCAGAGAGTGATTCCTAATTTACTAACCTCCTTTGTCTGTGTTCTTTACTAAATTCCAGCAAACCTAACCCTAATTTCAGCCATCTTAAACCTAAATTCCAGTCATATTAAACCCTAAAATTCTAAGCCTAAATTTTCAACAATCAAATCTTAAAATTCCAACTATAACAAATCTGAAATTTCAACATTCCTAGCCGAAATTCAGACCTGAAACTTGATATTCCAGCTACTTAATATTCGCCATATTTCTTAATTTTGTTATTTTTAACTACTAGTTAATATATTTCTTAATTTTGTTATTTTTAACTACTAGTTAATACTTCTATTTGTCCTACATTAGGGGTCAAAGAACTAAGCATAACATACAACTATGAATTGGCTTTTCAACATAAAACTAACTGTCCCAGATAGAGACCAACTAGGTTGGGCTCGTGTTTTCTTCAATGCTCAAATTGTAATATACATATGGTTTTCAAATTTTCTGTGGATCCCACACCATTCCCCTTCCTAAAAGAAAGGTTGTTCTTCCCAAGAACAATAAAATAATGACATATTTTCAAGTTTCAACAAATAGTTCAAGATTTTACTAGTAATAACATCACTCACTATTTTAGTAGAAAAATCTCTAAGAAAAAATAGATTAATTAGAAAACACATAAAAATTAAAAGTACATTGCCTTTTCTAAACATAAGGAAGACACAATCACCTTGTAGGTTTGCACTCTGGAGATTAGCTCCAGCCAATAAAGCTCCACGAAGATTTGCATCAGTGAATTCACACCTTCCCTAGGCATTATAAAATCATTAAGAAACCAATTTGCAAGACCATATAATCTTTGGAAAGATACATTACAGTTTCTGTTTGAGCATCTTACTCACGTAAAGTTGCATTATGGAATATGGAACCCTCAGCATCCACATTCTGTTTGAATATCAGAAACCTATTAGTTCATCAAATACATGTAACTTATAGATGGCAAAAGCTAATGCTGAATTGCTAGGCATTACAAGCAATAATAGAATCAACTCAAATAACAAAGTTGCACTAATATTTCTAACTATTTCAATGTTTTTCCAGCTGAATTTGATGAGAAATGTTAACATTTTCCGTCCTTCCAAAATCTTTAAACATTTGCCCCAGTTTTAAATATTGTCCTTATTAAAGTAAATGCACAACCTTTTACCTGTTGCAACTGGTGTCCAAAATAAGCCAACTAAATAACCTGACCCTAACCCATCCAAAAGTTTAGGGTTATCAACTTCACATTTTCAATCCAAACCCATAATTAACCCTGACCTAAAAACAGTGAAATGTTTTCAGGGTTGGGTTGGTTTGGGTCACAGGTAACACGATCAAAAGTTTCATAAAATGAATTCTTGAGTATAACAAATTTTAGCTCATATATAATGAATTCTATTATCTCTCTTCCTTTTCTTGGGTTCTTCCTTTCTTTAAGAAATTCAAATTTAACTATAGATACTTGGTTTGATCTTTTAGCTATAATATGAAAATAAATATTCCATGGGTAATTATTTTTGTTATCTATCTTAGCTTTTATTCAAAGGCAAAAATGAACCATATAGCTCATATTTTGTCTTGGACCAATTTGAAGTATAAAAATATCATCAAATGACTGAATCTTCGAGTGAAAATTACAAAAAGTTCATTTATGAATCTATCATAATTTAATTATTGAATGAAGCATTGCATAGAAAGCATTTTTGTATAAGGTTCCACATCCAATAGATACGAAATCTTGTCATATAACCTAGTGAAAAGGGAAGATATGAGAATGAGAGTCGTATGGTTTTTCTTTTGTCTTAAACTGCTATCTTATTTTTTGTTTATCTCATGCAAAAATTGTAAAATTATCCATATTTATTAAAATATTATAAAATCATAATATGCATTTCGGTTAGGGTTAACTCATGGATTGGCCTTAACCTGTAAATTTAGGTTTAGGGTTGTAATGTTATGGCCTTAAATAGGATATAAAGCTAAAATCAAAACCTCATACAATGTGACCCAAATAAACTGAAAGTTAAAAAACCCAAACATGATAAACTAGACCTATTGGCACCTTTCTAACTTCAGGACAAATTGTTAGAGAATTGTTCCTTTGAAACTAGTGCTTAAAGTGTAATGCAATGAAAACTATTTGAACAAAAACGTGAAATCCAGGAAGTCCTCAACGAGTAGGAAGTCAAACAGTTATTGAAGCTATTTCTGCATAACATTCCATAGGAAATACCAAAGCATACCCGAAATTTTGCAGACTGAAGGTTTGCCCGTGAAAAAAACACATTTTTAAGGCGTGCATAGCTGAAATCTACATATGACAGGTCCTGCATGCCATAAGCATTAAAGAAACAATAATTGTTACTACTCTATGCGTTCTTGTTGCCCTCAAAAAACTGATGGAAGGAAGCATGATTTAAAATTCTCCATCAACCAAATTCTAAAAGGAAAATTAGTATATCTGCACATTTCTAGATCAACCCTTAGATATGGATCTGAAAAGACTTTATAGAAAAAGAAAATACCAGTTTAGAAAGATCAAGACCAGAAAGATTAACCCCTCGAAATCGGACTCTTTCAGACTGTATACACTTAATGATATCTGTTCGTGTCAATTCACTGTCCAACTCATCAACTTCCTTCCTCGCATTCAAAGCAGCATTGATCCCCTCTATAAGTCCCTGATACAACATTGAACTTAAGAATATAAATGAACTGCTAAATACCACAAGTACAATATTCATAAATAGATGACTAAATCTTTTGCATAAATAAACATGGCTCATCTCAATGGAAGATTAGACAAACTATCATTGCTCCTGCAAAGCAAGATACACGATTATTGATCCATACATGCATCTCAAGGATAAATAAGTTCCAAGTCTAACAATCATAATAATTTGATCAAAATAATGCAAATAAATACTTGATTATTCGTATTATCATGAATTAGGAAAGAGTTGACATACACGTAAACATGATACATCCAAAAAATGCTCTTTGGAGGCTTTCCTGATGATAACTCAAAACAAGCTTATGACTATATACAAGAGATGCCTGCTCGTTAGAAATGAAATGAACACACAATAACCTTGCAGTAGAGAATTGTTAAAAACTCAATGGTTACTCTTGGGGGGAAAAAAAGAGAGAAGAAGACTGAGATGTAATGACATACAAGCAATTGATAGTACTCTGCCTCTCGGATAAGCTCTGAATACTCAACATCTGTTAATGTTGGAATAACACCATCCCTCAACCAATTTAGAATATGCCTGAAATGTTTTCCATCCCTATCAACAAAGACATATCCCTGCAACAGCTTTATTATAATCAAATCTCAATTAAAAAATATCCTTTTTATCAGGACATAAGTCACTGTGATTGCTATAATGGACTAAGCTCCAGCAAAGACAATAACTGAGTTAAGATTAGTACCTTTTCTGGATCCTCATATATAGCATGTCGTCCACTAAACATAGCAGCAAGCATGGAATCAGGCTCACGCTGTGTCAAAGTATCAATTGTGGTACAGAATTTCTTCCCCCCTGATAATACACAAGTGGTGCTCAGTGTTTCGGCAACTACTGATGAATTCACCCTCTAATCAAAGATTAAAGCACAAAAAAAAGTATTTAATTGGTAGAAATAATAGCATAAATAATGGCTTATATCAAAACATTAACTTTCAAATTCTAAACTCTGATCACCTAGAACGAGTGGGAAATTTAAGTAAATAATACACATACAAGGGCAAAGAAAACCATAAGTCTTGTATAGCAGAACAAAACCAGAATTTTCTCAAAGAAAGAAAAGGAAGTTCACTTCAACTGAACAATTCCATTAAAGAGATTCCTTCCCTCCCTCTCATTTTACCTACATTCATTTCAAAAAGAACAATAAACAAAGACCACCCGTATCAAAAGTGCAAAACGCAAACAGAGATTCACCAATTTCCCTACATTTCCAACTTTCTCAGCATCCAATCATACTGCAATCAATCAAAAGGGTCTAAATTGCTGACCCATATACTCTCTCAATCACATAAATCGCTGAACAAGTAACATTAGGGTTATAGACCAAAATTATCTTACTTCCCTCACGCATCAATACTCAAAAGCCAAAGTTCGCTATGGTATCAGTAAGAGAGAGAGAGACAGAGAGTGCTGACCGATGTTAAGACGAATCAAAGAAGAAGAATTGTTATACTTCGTCATTGCTGAGAACAGAGAGAGAGAGAGAGAGAGAGAGGGAGGGAGAGAGAGAGAGAGAGAGAGAGAGAGAGAGAGAGAGAGAGAGAGAGAGAGAGAGAGAGAGAGAGAGAGAGAG
>JAOQMM010000002.1:6917263-6934542 GCA_027563515.1 Erythroxylum platyclados
GTTTATAGACATAGATTACACTAAATAGTGGTTCAAATTATGCTCTAATATTTTTGTAATTTGAGCATGACATATTATAATTTGTAAATTGATCTTTTTATCTATTTTTTGTCTATAAGAATTATTCAATTTGCCATTAATATCTTGTATAGGAACAATTGAATATCTTTATTTTTATATTCTTTTTATTGATATAATTTAATGATATTTATATATAATATTCAGTTAGGAGTAAAGTTGCGTACTATAGAACCTCTCCAGACCCTATGTTCTAGCGGTATTTATACTAAGTGTTGTTGTTATTGTTATTTATATACAATATTTGATGTTTTGAATTAATAATATTTTTCTACAATTTAATTTTATAATAACAAGTAAATCATTCACAATAAAAAGAAGTCAGAACATTATATACAAATTTTTCAATATCTTACATTAAAAATGCTAAAGAGTCATACAAAAAAACAGGTTTTCAATGAAGTTCTGGCGTAATTCAAGTTGTTTTCAAGGAATCAGTTGGTTGAGATTTAACTCGATCAAGCCATGGATATACTATACCAAAATGCCAAGACATCTCAATGATCATTAAACGCCAAACGTTACCTGTTAATGTATTATTGTTATTTCCACCGCTGCAACGCCAATCAGGAAAGCTTTGCGGACGTGGAAGCGGATGATTGGTTGTCTTGTTAGTGGGTGTATGAATTAAAATTGAAAATCTCATTCCCATCCATTTCGTTGCATCGCCTCAAAAAATAGTGTCTCCGTCCCAAACCAACACAATCAAACGCCGGTCCTGGTCCTTTTCGATGCCGCAGGCAAGCAAGTCATGCAGCCCGACGAAATCCCTGTCCATAACGGAAACCATAAACGGGTCGCACAGGTTCACAATCCAGGGATACTCCTTAGCGAAAGGGATCGGAATCGGAAAACACATAGCCAGCGAGAATTTCACGGTTGGGGGTTACCAGTGGGCCATATACTTCTATCCTGATGGGAAAAACCCCGAGGACAACTCCTCCTACGTCTCCGTCTTCATCGCTCTCGCTAGCGACGGCACTGATGTTCGCGCCCTCTTCGAGCTCACCCTCATTGACCAGAGCGGTCAAGGCAAGCACAAGGTTCATAGCCACTTCGATCGTTCTCTCGAGAGTGGCCCTTACACTCTCAAGTATCGCGGCAGTATGTGGTCTGTGTGTGCTTCCTTCATTTCCTAAAACTTTGTTGCAATGCCATCAACTTAGGGTTTCTGGTTTATCTAGTTAATTCTTTATTCTCCTTATATTTTTCAGGGGTTACAAGCGTTTCTTCCGGAGGGCAATGCTTGAAACCTCAGATTTCCTTAAGAATGATTGCTTGAAGATTCACTGCACTGTTGGTGTCGTGGTTTCTGCAATTGATTGCTCCAGGCTGCATCCTATAAAGGTTCCCGACTCGGATATTGGTTCCCAGTTCGGTTTGCTATTGGAGAATGAGGAATTTTCTGATGTCACTTTTGATGTGTGTGGAGAAAAATTCCATGCTCACAAGTTGGTGTTGGCTGCTAGATCTCCTATCTTTGAAGGGGAGCTTTTAGATGCGATGGAGGAAGAAAACAACGAAATTGTTATTACAGATACGGAACCTAAGGTTTTCAAGGTATACATATATTCTCAGTGGTTTTTGTTTACTTTGGGATAAGGAAGCATTAGTTAGAACCATGCACTGATACACATATGTATGATATACAGCTATTCCAAAGTAATTCATTTTGTTCATTGATGTAAATAACAGTTCTAATCTTATGTACTCTATCTGCTCATGATATTTACTTGAAGCAACCTAAGTGGAAAAAGAAAGTAATCGTTCATGTTTTAGCAGATCAAGCTTGTCAGCATGATATAGTGGACGAAAAATATTTTTACTTCCTTTTTTGTCCGACTCAATTAAAGCATCAGAACTGAACTCTCTGCAATCTCATATAAAAGAAACTTCATTTTGGTCCAACAATTTGTATCCACCATCTACTTGTAATAAAGATCATTATTGATTTTCACCATAGGAAAACATTTAAGATGCTCATTGCCAATGCAGATGAGAATGTAAAGAATAGGCTCAAGAAAAATGCAGTTAGTTGTAAGTCATGAAATGTATCTGTATTGTGAGAGGTATAACCAGTCATATGAAGTATATATTTTAACCTTCTTTTTTATATTCTCTCACATGTGCTCTGGAAGGCTTTGTTACACTTCATATACAAGGATACGTTGATTGAAGATGACGAGCTTTCTCCATCGAGTTCATCTTCTATGCCCTCAGTGTCAGACACATTAGCTGCAAAACTTTTGGCTGCGGCAGACAAATATGACTTACCTAGACTTAGATTGATGTGTGAATCTGTACTCTGCAAGGACATATCCGTGACTTCTGTGGCCAATATTCTATCTCTGGCTGATCGTTATCATGCTATGGATTTGAAATCCATTTGCCTAAGATTTGCTGCCGAAAATCTAATAGGTACATTCCTCTTGTTATGAATTCATTTATCTTGCATGGTAAACACTGTGAGCTGTTTCTAATTCTTATCAAAATGATGCTCATGGTGAATTTGCATATGCTAACTGATATCCAAATGCATTTAAGATCTATGCTGTTTCTGTAGGAAGTCTGAGTTGCAATTAGCTGTGAATTGATCCTGTATGGTGGTTATTTCATGAGTTAGAGAAGATGGTTTGTGTTGTATTCTTGTATTGTTTATGGGTTCTGGTTACAGGGTTGGTTCTGACTTTGGCTTGACCAAGCTGTACGCATTGCGTAGGTGTATGTATAATACCCATACAATATTTTTTTCATCATGAATTTTTTCTTCAACATATGAGGCACAGTGGGTGTAGATAGGAATAATTTGTGTCAGAAGTTTTACTTGTAATGCTGGTCAGGTGCATTACTGTTCTTAAAATTATTACACCTTTGTGGAGAAACAAATTAAAGATAGTTGCGAGGATGATCACTTTCATGGCAGTTGATCAGCAACTGGTCCCATGGGAAATGCAAGAAAAGTATTTATTGATACTCTTAGCAATGATGTGAGTTCCTTCTTTCATAAATGCTTGCAAGTTTCCATTTCACGCCATACTAGTACTACATGCTGGATTTCCTGAGATTGATGGAATAAGAACAAAGGAAAGAACTTTTTCTTGGAATTTTTCATTTGTTAACGAATGTATATGATATTATGATGAAATTTTACTATACTCCCAAGTTATGATCAATAAGTTTCCCTAAGAAGCTGTCAACCTATTCATCTTTATAGGTTTATCTCTTTTTTTTAATTTTGTCTCATGTTGTGAAATAGAAGAAAGATTTTTTATTTTCCTTAATCTTTCCCTGTTCCAAGGTTAAATACCTGCCGTTTCATTTCTATTACCAATCTGCTCTAACAGTTCGATTGGCAGGGGATACTTCAAATAAGAGAACCTATGCATGAAGTTAATTTGACCCAAACTTGCATCTTATATACCTATATGCATATCTATCATGAACAGATATAATTAAACCAAAGTCTAAGCTTAAATGTAGTATCGTATAGTAATGGTTCCTCATAAACAAGTCATTTGGTTTATTTGACAAACTTGCCATTCTAGGTTACTGACCTAAAAACAGTTTTTTCACCATATTAACACAGACATTCTTTCAATGTAGTGCTTATGATTTTTAGCTTAAACAAGAGTAAGATATAATACATGCATTTGTACATATATGTGTGTAGATGGGAGGGGTACCATCAATGCATATCAGCTGAATTTGGCTTTGATCTTTTAACCATTCCTCCGTTGACTAATACATCAACATTATGTTATGAATGGGTTTCTTCTTATCTGTTCTGGCATGGTAGCTATGTAAGATCACCGCTATTTGTGATCTATAGTTACTGAGCTAATGTTCTTTTTACAATTTCTGGTCCCTCATGATCAAAAGATCTAACAGATGGCTTATAATTATTCCTCTATTTTGAAGTTTCTTTTGTTACTCTCAGTCATTTAAATCACAAGTCTTATGCTGTGTTTTCTGATCATCTTGTTGGATGCAGCTGTTATGCGCTCTGATGGTTTTCAATATCTGAAAGAGCACTGTCCATCATTGCAATCTGAGCTCCTAAAGACAGTTGCTGGATGTGAGGAGGATGTAGTCGGTGGCAGTAAGAGTCGAACTGCATGGGCACAATTCTCTGATGGTGGTGATACGAATGACAGGAGTGTAAGGCAACAAGCCTGGGAAAATGGAGCAGAAAGAAGCCAAGGTTTATGGGTCCAGCTAGATGATGGCGATGCTAATGGGAGTCCTAGGCAAGAAGATTGAGACTAGGCATAACTCTTACTTGTAACATTTCATCAGGGCAATTAGGTGGGAAGGAAAATGGGGCCAAGAGAACAAAAGAGGAACTGATGGGGATATTTGATATTTCCTACCGATGATTGTGCTGCTCTTTTGATTCCTTCTCTTTGTTGTATGTTGAGCTTCTCCCCTTTCATGTGCAACATATGGGATAGAAATATAAGCGAATACATGCTTCTTTTTATATCCGACCCCAAAAGAAAAGGTTCCTAATTACTTCCTGGGGATACAAGATGCAATAACGTAGTTGTTTATGGGACAATGGGGTTTTCTTTTTTAGTTGTATACACATGCGAAAAGATTTGTCAACTTCAACAGAACCAGAAGACTAAACTCTTCCCTGTCAAAAACAGTGCCTTCATTGGAACTGTAGAATAAAACACGCAATTCATTGCAATTGCTGTCTTCATAATCAACTATTATTGCGGTGCGAAAGTAAGTTGTTTCTTCCTCTGCTAGGCTTCCAATTCTTGCTCGTAGCTTCGCACGAGGGATACACGTGAGTATTGCATCTTCAGAAATTTTGTGAACTTTACATTTTACGCTGTTCTCATATGCATGAAGTAGTACAACTTGAATATGACTTGCACCTTCTTGCCAGGTTTCATATGCCCTACCTGTTGCTCTCATACTTGTGGACACCTACTTATTATTAGTTAATTTGGGTGGAGTGCCAAACAATTGTCTTTCAACTTATAGCAACCGTTAACCAAGCTTGTGGCCAGATTCTTACACGACATGCATGATATCAAGAAAAGAAAAAAGTAGTGTTTCTTATTCTTAAATATAAAATGATGTTGAGTAGATTTTAGGTGGAACGTTTTACATAATGTGTAATACTTGAAATCGACGTTTGATTGCTGGAGTGGGTTAGGCTAGGTTTCCCTCCACAAATTTACCATATTTTATCATGACCAATCTCTAGATTAAACGAGGCACGTGAAATTCTCTATGCTAATTACGATGTTTTAATTCTGTATTATTTAATTTTATCCACATTTTGATAAGATTTAATAAAATAAGATAGAAACTGATTTACGAAAATAGATCTAGGTGAAAAAATAGTTTCGATGTTAGTCATTTGGCCTATTATTATTACAATAATCAACCAACACTTATTCTTCTGACTCACCTAACTTTATCAAGCGTCGAAGGGTTTTCCAAATCCACGTTTTCTATTCGTTTTTGCAAGGTTGAACAGTCATGCAATAGGCCTTTTCTTTCTTCTCCTTTTGAAATTCCCAAGCTAAGCAGCCAGAAAAATAAAAGCTATACTGTTAAGGTGCAAGGTGCACAAATGACAAGGCCATGACTCATTCAAGAGACTTTCTGAAAGTTTGAATAGACTTGTCAAATCGCTTGCATGTTCTATCAATCACTACCTACGACTACGAGCATAAGACTTTAATATGAACACACAAAAGAAAAAAAAAAAGAAGAAGAAAGAATCAAAACTCTTTATCAAATTACGTATGCAAACACTTCATCAGATAACATTTTGTGCTTCTAATGATTTAACTTTAGCATATATACTAAAATACAAGTCATATTTTAATATTTTAAAAGCTGAAAGTAAATTATAATATTTTTAAATCGTTTTAATTTTAAATTTTAAATAAATAAAAATTTTAAGAAGTTTATATTTTCATTATTTATATGTTTGTTAACTGTAAAGTATTAATCTAACAATTATTTTTTATTTATCTTATCAAATATATGTCATATAATAATATAAGAAAACTCATTTTAACTAAATATAAATCAATAAAATTAAAATTTTCTAATTTAACTTTGATAATCCTTATTTAATCAAAACAATTCAATTTAATCCTAATTTAATTTTAAAAAACTAATTTCTCAATTTGATTTTAATATTATTACAAAGATCTGCTTAGTAACAGGCTAAGAATTGTATGAATAACATTAAAATCACTACAGGTTGAAGCCAAAACCTGCTGAGGGATCTTTGTAAAGTTGAATACGGGGACTACAAGTCTACACCGTCGCATGTGTGGGAATGTTTCCTTTCTTTAAACAGGTTGAACTGTCTGCTAGGGAACTACCTACTGTTACTTTCTGTCAACAAGTTCATAATTGTTGTGCAAACATGAAGAAGATTGCAGATATGCCGGAGAAGATTCAGCGACTATCCTTGGAAGATCCTTTTTTACTTTTGTTAGCAGAGACCCAAAAGTTATGCACCATCTTTTTAGAAAAATCTTCTCTTGTTTGCAGTTGTCAAATCAGATCAAAAGAAGATTAGTTTTTTTAATTGAATTGTTTAAATTAAATTAGAGTTACTAAAATTAATAAGATTATGTTGGAATAAACACAAATTAATAATATAATTAATAATTTCTATTTGATTAAAAAATAAACACTTACATATCACGTGACATATGAAAATTTATATAATTAATAGAAAATAAAAATTATTTGTTATATCAATAAAAGCATAAATTTATTAAAATTTCCGTTAATTTATGACTTAAATGAAAAAAATTTAAAATATTATAATTTATTTATAATGTAATATTATAATTTTAAAAAATACACTTCTTATTTATAATAACATCCAATATGAATTCCACTAATATACTAAAAATATAAATATTTATTTATTTATGTTTTTGTCCAAGTATACATCCATTAGCTTTAGGGTACACTAAAAGTTAAACTCTAGGCCACATTATTAACCGTTTACATAAAAAAAATGCAAAGACAAAGTAATGGCCAGCCTGCAGATTTTATAATCGTTAGTCATAAGAAGTATGTCCTACACACATTGCATAATGGCCACTCAATTTGAAAATTCACATCCCATTAACAAAAAGGATGCGTACAAGAAACGAAAATTATATAATATGATGATGAATAATAAAGGACAGGTGCATTATTAATCATACAAGTCCAACAAAGGAAAATGACATTGTCAATCACACGGATTCGTGCAGGGGACGGTAACAGAGAGAACACATGACTTTCCGAGATGGATTCCATTATTGGTAAGAGCATCTTGAAATTGTAATCGACATGGCCTATGCTCACATGAAAATTCAAGATGGCTATTCATTTTTTTTGTCTTTACCAATATAATTATATTGACATATTACTAATTATGACCCAAGACAAGTCCTTCTATTCCACGGTAGGAAGGCAACTTTGAATTCAAGAAGAATTTTGAGGACTTTTAAATGAAAATTCCAAAGTCAAAGAAAGCAAATCTAATTGATAATGCCGTCCCCTGTTTTCACGGAGAATGCTATGGATCCTAAATCTAATCAAGTTCTGGTAAGTGCCCTTTTTGTTACCATGAGGTACACGTAAAAAATGTTAAAACTTTACAATGGAAATATTCTATCATTTTATCAAATGTGTGGTCCAAATCTGATCGGACTTAAATGGTTGATAAAATTAGATAGTGACAATGAATATACCTTGCTCATGTCATGAGTTAAAAAAGAATCCATAACAAGTGTGTTGGCAGACAAGCATAAAACACAGAACAAGTTGTCGTTGTGAAAGGGAAAGTGTCTCGGCTCTCATAATAATAATTAGGTCATTGAATTGACGCAGATCAGAATCAGATTGGGTATTCTTCAAATTTACAATCCCAAGGCCGTATTCACAATTAATATGTCTCACATCTGCTTTGGATATAGGTAAAGAACAGAGTAATGTAACATGTGATTCGAATCCACTAATAACAGAGGCTGCTCTGTTTTCTAATTAAGTAATCATTGAAAAAAGCAAATGTGAGCCCCAGTGGAATCTATTACAACGAAAGATAGGTGCGGCTTACGCATCCCATAAATAATTGAAGCGAGCAAGCACCAGTGAGCAGAGTATCTAATCCAAGTTAAGTCACAACAGTTGGGGAGAGTCGTACGATTCGGCTATAAAGTATAGCCCAAGTTGTTTTCTTTTCTTCGTTGTATATTATTTTCCCTTATCGAACACGAACACGTAGATCTCTTCAGAATCTGCTCCCTTCCCTCTTGGAATCGTCAGAGAATCAGGTCCTCCAAGTTCTTTTATTGCGTAGGGAAGGAGGGCTGTTCTGGGATTAAGATCTAGCTCTTATTATATTTCTCTTTTCGCTTCTGTGTATAGCAGAATACTTTCAGGAGACTGAAAACATTCGTTTCTGTATATTTTGGGAATACCAATTTGTAAATTACTCATTGAAAAATTATTGGGATTATCGTGGTTATTCTTATAATTTGTTGGGTGTTTCATAATAAGGGAAAAGGATGGGTTTTCTCGTTGATTCGCAAACGGATGGTGGAACCAGGGTGTCGGGAGGTTGTGTTAGGGGTTTGATAAGGAGAAAACAGGTTGATTCTGTTCATGTCAAAGCTCACGGGCACCACCAGTTAGCGAAAGAGTTATCGATTCTTCACCTTATTGCAATAGGTAGGTCTCTTGCTTCTTCATCTTTATTTCGCCTTCTCTTGTCCTTATTCGGTTGAAATTTGATTGGGCTTTTTGTTTATGTATCCGTGCTTTTGTGATTTTGCGGTCTTAAGGCTCAACGTTTGACAATTTTAATTTTAAGGGCCCGTGAGAAGATAAATGTTGATTGCAGTAGATGTCAACTATTTATCTTGGTATTCAGATTTTTCAACTTAACATGGATAGAATAAACATTTGGATGTTTAACACTTGTTGGAGATTGATCTTGTCTACGTAATTCTCTTTCTTGGAAGCATCAGGAGATGGTTATTTATGTATGTTGAAGAGTTTGACTGACCAATTGCAAGATACCGATTTGCCCTTCTTTTTGTGATAGCTTAAAACTGAATTCTTTTGAACTTATCTGATCAGGTGTGGGCTCAACAATTGGAGCTGGAGTTTATATTCTTGTCGGAACAGTCGCCAGAGAGCATTCTGGACCAGCTCTTACAATTTCCTTTCTGATAGCTGGAATTGCTGCTGCTCTTTCTGCCTTTTGTTATGCAGAACTTGCAAGTCGATGTCCATCTGCTGGCAGTGCATATCATTATTCTTACATATGTGTTGGAGAAGGGTAAGTATTTTAGCCCTCTCACATAGTTGGGACGCAAGGTTAACTTAGGATTTTGACATATGTTGTCCTTGTTCTGACAGGATGATTATTCCATCGACTTTAGGTTTATTTCTTTGGAATTTAAGTTCAACAAATGGATATATCATTGTGCAAGCAATTATCTGTATGCCTCTTTTTCGTAATTTATCAAATGGCTATATGCAGTGTTGCGTGGTTGATTGGGTGGGCTCTAATATTGGAATACACAATTGGTGGATCAGCAGTTGCTCGTGGCATATCCCCTAATCTGGTACAGTGAATTTGTCTGTCCTGAACTCTTTCTGCATTTTGTTAATGTTTTACTAAATACTTGACCGTGAATATTCACTTTCAATTTACTCTATATGTGAAACTTTGAGGACCTAGGATTTCTATACATGTTAAGTTTTAATGGTGGAGAAGCTTTGTGCTGTTCTGTTGGTTTAATATTTGCCCTGCTTGTATGTGTTTAGGCTTTACTGTTTGGAGGTCCAGACAGTCTGCCTGCATTTTTAGCCCGTCAACATATTCCCGGGATTGATGTTGTGGTTGATCCATGTGCTGCAATTCTAGTATTTGTTGTGACTGGTCTGTTGTGTGTTGGTATCAAGGAGGTAAATGAACTTCCTTTTTGTCATTTTTATTCTGTCCTTGTATGGAACTTGTTTGCTTCTGCTTTTTCTTTTTCTTCTTACATTACTTAAATGAAATCTATTGCACAGAGTACAGTGGCACAAGGTGTTGTAACAACCGTGAACGTTTGTGCCATGCTCTTTGTTATAATAGCTGGTACTTATCTCGGTTTCAAGACTGGATGGGCTGGTTACAAACTTCCTACTGGGTAATAGGCATCTCATGCTACTCTTGAATTATCATCCAGGCATCTCATGCTACTCTTGAATTATCATTCTTAAACAGAGTTTGGCTAATCTACTGTGGTTTGGTTGCAGGTATTTCCCATTTGGGGTAGATGGGATGCTTGCAGGGTCTGCTACAGTCTTCTTTTCATACATAGGTTTTGATTCTGTCGCCAGCACTGCTGAGGAAGTATGTGCATTGTACTGCCCTTTTCTAATTTCCCTCTTTTATGCATAGTTTTATTTCCATTAGCAGCTCTGTAACTTTGAAATTTTAAATTTGCAAATGTATGTCACAATTTATTTGACAGGTAAAGAATCCTCAGAGAGATTTGCCAATGGGAATAGGGTTTGCACTATCTATATGTTGTGGTTTATACATGCTGGTCTCTGTTGTCATTGTTGGTCTGGTGCCTTATCATGCAATGAATCCTGATACTCCCATCTCCTCAGCATTTGCTAACCATGGGATGCAATGGGCAGCGTAAGTTTTTGAAGTTGTCACCGATTGAGCTTCATTTTACCTTTGCTTTTCTATTTCTTGTTGGAGCTAATTTTATAATGTTTGATGTTTGGTTAAAGGTTCATTTCCTTGTGGTAATTCCAGGTACATAATTACTGCAGGAGCTGTTATGGCTCTTTGCTCAACATTGATGGGCTCATTACTTCCTCAGGTAATTAAAGCGATTTTGCATGTTTTTTTACCAACAAGAACAATATGTGCTGTCCTAGATACTTTCTGGTAAATTTTCAATTCTTATTATTGACTGCATTGTACGTAATGACTGATCCATGGTCCTTATACTGTTTTCTAATTTATGTTTATCAGTTTTCTTAATAAAATGACATTCTTGATCCTTTTGATTACTTCCAAAAGTTGAACTTCAATTTCTATTTAGATAATCAGTTGCAAAGAGCTCTATTTATGTCTATTGTTAAAAACGATTTAGTCAACCCATTTCTCATTTGATTTTGTAGATGAAAAGTAAAGAGTACAAGAGGCCTATTACAGCATTAAATGTTACTACAACCATATACTTGGCCTTATAGTGCGTTGCTAAGAACTTAAAATTCTAACAACTTCAATGTTGGAGTTTATTTTGGTACCCTATCTTGCATTGAGAGAGAGCCTGAAGTTAGTGATGAAATAACACTGTAGTATCTGCCTGGGTTATCTTAGCCATTGTAATATTGAGTAAAAGCTATTACATTCAGTCTCAACAACATATATCAAGAAAAAATGGCAAGCCTGTATTAATGGCTAGAATAAGATGCCAGCAAGCACATGTTTAGGAAAACATGTGCACGGCGCGCAGTGGGGCATGATTATAGAATAAATACTTCTGGATTTTATGCTGTCATTGGATATCCTTTCCCCTCATCTTAGTTTAAAAGAAGATGGAGGAGAAAAGGACGAAGAAGCCGAACTCTCTATCTCTTTAACTTCAAGTTTTGAACGTCACAGGATCTAACAAATATTAGCAGGGCTAGTTTTGAATGTGACACAAGATCTAGATATGATGGAGGCTATGTTCTCTTGATTTATTGGTTTTCTTTGTTTTTCTTCCTGGTTGACATATTATTTAGTTGGATTCCGTGTTGACTTGCCAATTACCTTCTGGTCTCTCAGCCAAGAATTTTGATGGCAATGTCTAGAGATGGATTGCTTCCACCTTTCTTTTCGGATGTTAATAGAAGTACTCAAGTACCAGTGAAGAGTACATTGGCTACTGGTATTGGTGCTGCAATATTGGCATTTTTCATGGATGTTTCACAGCTGGCTGGGATGGTAAGTCTTTGTCATCGTCACTTAGTATTCTATTTCTTCGCACTCACAAAGCCCTCCAAATTACAGAAAGTCAAGGATCATTTCTCAAATGTGTAGCAAATCCATCTCCCCCCTCTATAGCCTTCCCATGTAAGGTTGGATAATTCCCCTTCCAATCATATGGTCCAGGGAAACTGGAGATTTACTTCTCCCTCATTATGACCAACTAGATATTTAAATATGCTTATAAGTTGATATATGCTTGTCTATTAAGCTCTTCTTGGTGATGCTCTTTTGCAGGTCAGTGTTGGTACCCTTCTTGCTTTCACCATGGTTGCAATTTCTGTACTGATACTGAGATATGTCCCACCAGATGAGGTGCCGTTTCCATCCTCATTTCAGGAAACAATTGATTCTGTGTCGTTGCGGTTCGGTCAGGGTACCAACAAAATTGAAGGGACAAATGATAGCTCTTTACCTTTACTATGCAAAAAGAATGCAGAAGTTGAATACCCTGTATTTGCAAATTGTAAGTTTCTTTAGGTTCTTTCACCTTTACTTGCATTTTCTGGAATGTTTATGGATTCTGAGATCTTTTTGTTAAAATGAGCACATCCCCATGTTAAATTTCGTCCACCCTTTGAAGGAAGGGATCTGACATTTGTGCATTTTCCTCTGTGAATACCTCTATCCTCCCTATTGGGCTAATATTTGTACTTGATAAAAACCTGTTGTACACCTTTCAATGCGGCATTTAAGGTGAATAGATCTATAAAGAAAAGTTCTCAATTTCATTATAGGCAGAGCCAGAATCAACCAAATAAGAACTTAAATTTCAATTATCTGTGCGAACATATCAATTAGTAGAACCCTTGATTAAAGAAACAGATTGCATATGAATTCTGAATCACCTGTATCAGTGTGATTAGTTTATTATCTTATGCTTATACTTAAAAGTACATATATAATCCTGAATCTTTATAAGCTGAGTTGTAATCAACTAAGTTTTGAAAGTGATTAGTATACAAGCATTAAAATTGGCGTCTTTGCAAAGCAAAACTTTCTTTGGTCCACTCAGGCATCTCAGAAATGTTGATCAAAGTACACAAAGGAATTTGTGCCTTTATAATATTTCTTGATGCATCTTGTATTGTATTGCAAGGCCTGTGTGGCAGATTTCATGTAATTTAATGGTTGCCCTCAAGTCTTACCACATCTAATTGTCATCTTTTCTTTTATCATTTCAGTTGTCCTAAATGAAGAAAACAGACGAAAAATTGCTGGATGGACCATAGCATTCACATGTTTTGGGGCACTAGTGCTTACATATACAGCTTCAGACACAAGTCTTCCAGGGTTAGTGCATGTTTTTTAACCATTTTTCTGAGTTAAGCATTAATTGTCTACGCTTGTACTTCTGAATGATTGAGCAGGGACATTGATAAGGGTAATACTGAATTATCTTTATGAATTTTGTTTTTTCACTTGTGGATAGCTACAACTTTAAACTCAAAGAGATTTTTCTGTGATTGAAGTTTAGGAATTAGCTATACTGCTTCTGCAGTATGGGCCAATGGCCACCTCCAACTACACAGTTCTGCTTTTCTTCCTGCCTGAGATTAATTAGCTTCATGTTTTCATCCATCAGGCTTCTTCGCTTTACATCATGTGGAGTTGGTGGTCTTCTTCTTCTGTTTGGTCTTGTTGTATTGACCTGTATAGAACAAGATGATGCAAGGCACAGCTTTGGCCATACTGGAGGTACTCGTTCTTCTCCCTTTTTCCCTTTTGATTGATGCAGTTAGTTTTCTTGAAACAAAATCGAAGTCCAATGTCAGCTTTTGGCATATGCGTCCTTACTTGATACATATGTCAAATCTGCAGAGACTTGGTTCCGGCCTTGGTATCTGCTGGAGTGTACAGTGTCCCTAAATTTCTTAAGGCAGTGATGTATGCAGTAAAGAATAGTTTCATGCTTAAATGAAGTATTGATTATAATTCTTTTGTTTCATCTAGTGCATGTAATTGTATATGAGACAATTTATTTATCCCTCCTACTTTAACAGCGTCAAACTTGTTAAAATGTGAGTTTCTAATGAGTTTTAAGCTAATTTATGAAATGAAATTCTGATTTCCTTGCAGGATTTATTTGTCCATTTGTTCCACTCCTTCCGATTATCTGCATTCTCATTAACACCTACCTGCTTGTAAATTTGGGGTGAGTAGACATTAAGCTATAGTTGCAAGTTACCATGCATAGAATCCATTTGATGTGCATCCTTGAATTTTTTAACTGGGATTTGGCCTTGGAAAATTTTATCTGACAATACCTTAGTTCTGATATACCACGCTTGGTCTCTCAAACTTTCAGTGTTGCTACATGGACCCGTGTTTCCGTATGGCTCTTAATAGGTGTGATTGTTTATGCGTTTTATGGGCGAACTCATAGCTCACTACAGGATGCAGTCTATGTTCCTGCTGCGCATGCCGATGAAATACATCGGAGCTCTGGTGATAGCTTAGCTTAGCTTTAGCTTAGAATGGATTGCCCATTGCACCGTCTTATTTGTGGTTCTGACAGCAGAATCTCTTTGCTGTCTAAAAACCTGTGACCACCCCTCCCTTTCGAAATGTTGTTTGTATACTTACTTTGTAAGCATAGACCAAAAGACGCCTCAGTGTAATATTTGTGCAAAGATGTAAATAGTCTGCAAATTAAAGTTGTTTGTGTCTAAGGATGCTCTGTCTCTCTGTCCGGTTGCATTTGTTTATCAGTATTATGATTTTGGCTGAGCATTTGAGCCATGATCCTAAACCATCTGGAGGACTTGGTCACTTGAAAAATCATTTGTTGCTTCTTTTTCCTGGTACTAAAACTTGTGTTTTTTAAATTATACATATAAATGAAAAATATTTTCTAGACTTTAAATTCTTTAGTCTTAAAAGCATGACAAAAACTAGAGCCTAAAAACATTTCTCACTTTTCCGTTTTATTTCTTCACGTATAAACATCGAGGGCTTGAAGATATGATACTTTTTATTGGTGAAGAAATAAAAAAAATATTCATAAATGTTTTGTTTTAAAAATCTATTCGCTTTAGGAGTACATGTCTTGCAAATATTTAAGATCAAAGAATTTAGCGTTTATATAATATTTTTAAATTTTTATGTATATTTTTAATGACTTTACGGATTGTTTTATTAGTTCTAATAAATATTAGGTGTTAGGTGATAGTATTTATTAATAGAAAAATATAAAAATTAGATTGTTAGATTGGATGTTAGTTTGCATAATATGAATTACAATATGAACATGAATATTATAATTTGATTGGTGACAAAGTTAATCTGCTATAAACTATAGTATTTGCGGCGAAATATAAGTAAATAGAAGTAACAAGAAAGATGAAATACGAGAGCTCATTTTTATTTCATTCAAATATTATGAAGCATAAGGATTCTAAGTTATGATCATAGAACGAGCTTTACATGAGGTCTGCATGAACTTATAAAGGAAAAATAAGAGCTTTATATGTTCTAATAGAAGGAAAGGAGAGAAAAATTGAGAGAGCTTTAAGGGAGAAAGAGAGAAAGTCAACATCAATATAGCTTCTTTTTTGTAATTTTTACGAAGAAGGTTATTTCTTTGATTCAAACCTGTAATCTTTTGATTACAAAGGAATAACTTTTACTAACTGCTCGTAAACTCTTGAGGCAAAAAAAGAGACATAAAGTAAAAATACTCCTAATGTGAGAAAAAGTATGAGAAATTTGTAAAAAACTGACCTCAAATTTTTTGTGTTTTCAAGATTATTGTCCCCACTCTATAGGATGAATAATTTTATTGATTTATAAGTGGAATAGACAAAATTAGTTTTTATTTTTCCTCAACAAATTGATATTTTATATTTATAAAATCGGTTTCTTCTAAAATATGCAAATAATATGTTTGTATATTTGATAAATTACATAGTTTACAATGTGATCCTTTTGGAAAAATTATGTATTGCTTCAAAAGGATTCACATTATAAAAAATATTTTCTGTTGTTAAAAAATTTTTAAATGACTTTTTTTTTTCAAATAGATCATTTGAAAAGTTGTTTTCAGAGAAGAAATTTGAAAGTTTTTGGAAAATTTTTCCAGACATTGCTAAATTTCTAAAACATCTTTCGAAAAAGGCTTTAGTTAGTGTAAAACAATTTTTTAGCTGCATTTTAGTAACTATTTTTAATAAAAATTTTGCTTTTAGAGGCTCTCATCAAGAGAATCTCCTAAAGTTATTGCTAGTTTTAGAATCATCTTAAGTGATGTAGCCATTATTGAATATTAATTTTGGAAGATGAGGATGATGAAGCCTCACATTGAGTTTATGTATAGATGGATGAATAGATTTTTTTTCCTTAAGGATTTATCTCCATAAAGTTATTATTTATGAATTCCTTGGAGTTTTAGGCTGAGATTTAGCAGGGTTTTGTTATAGTTTTAATAGATAACTTTGAAGAGAATTGGTTGTTTGTTTCTTAGGATTATAATTTAGATTGTAAAATCTTTTTAGTTAAGTACTATGGAATATGATTTACTTAATCTTTAATGAATTTAATATAAACATAGAAAAAACTCAAAATGGCTTTAATGAATTTAGATAATTTTTTTGGTTATATTTTTTTGAAGATTTATTACAATCTTTACAAGTTTTATTTTTATTTATTTGTTTATTATTATTATAGAAAATATCGAATTATTTACAAAACAAACCTAATTCTTTATTAGTTTTATATATTTTATATTTTACTTATTTTTAATTAATATTTTGACATAATTTTGAACCTTCTTTTAGATGCAACTAATTAATTTTTGATATATTAATTAATTATAGGTTATTTAATCATTATAACTTTCTCTAATTTTATTTCTAATATTTTCCCTTAAAATAGGGGGATGTCCTGTTGGAAACTTCTCCTTCTAAAAAGATTGGTTTGAGTCTTTCGCTAAGCATTAATTTTGTTAGGAAGATGTCGTTATCATTTAAAATTGGAATATATTTTTACATCTTATGCTGATAATAATCTTGGCTTCCTATCTTTTAAATGAGAAGAATCACATTTGTAATCATCGTCTTAATATTATGCTTAGGACAACATTTTGTATAGGGTCGTTCTTCTTCTTCTTCTTCTTCTTCTTCTTCTTCTTCTTCTTCTTCTTCTTCTTCTTCTTCTTCTTCTTCTTCTTCTT
>JAOQMM010000002.1:6934642-6947328 GCA_027563515.1 Erythroxylum platyclados
TCTTCTTCTTCTTCTTCTTCTTCTTCTTCTTCTTCTTCTTCTTCTTCTTCTTCTTCTTCTTCTTCTTCTTCTTCTTCCCTCCTCATTACTTTTAATATATCATATCTTTGTGACTCAATTAAGTGATAATCTCATTATTTTCTTAGTTGTCCTGAAAAAATAGATATTAATATATCAACTATAGCATGATCAAATGTTCCTAATTGTATTCTATATGCATTAAAAGTGATTGTCCTTTGTTGTAATGTGTTTAATATATTATATTCAAACATATCATCTATGTTTCATTCATAAACAAATGTAGTATTATATTTAGTTTATTGTAAAAATTAGGATTGTTATTAATGTCAGGACCTATAGGCTTGTTAAAATAAGGTCTAGTAATAGTTTTCTAATGAAGATTATTTAGTAATGGTAAAGGAGGCTGAAAGCTATTAGACCCTGTATTACCATCTTGTTTTAAGCACATTAAGAGCTTTTGAATTTACCTCTTATAAATTATTAGTTTCTATTTTAACTTGGCTTCTAGTTTGTACTCTCTCTTTATGTGCTAAAGTATTTGGGACTTGTAATATGTAAGAATTAAGGAAATCATCAATAACATTTTTAGTTGATTTTGTATAGCTGGAAGAAATTCCTTACTGTCTTTTTTCCCTAAATTAGTTAGATAGTTCATGAGATTTGAACATAAATATTTTTTTCTAGAGTTTTTTCTATTATAGAGAGTTGTCTTATTATAGTGTGTAAATAGTTATTTGTATAAAACTATTGATACATAATATTTTTAATATCATGTGGATTATGCCTTCACTTTTATTTTTAATTTTAATGAAAGAAGCAACAACTTTTTTTTTTGTTTTTAGCAAATTTTAATTTTGCCTTATGACAATTTTCTGACAATATTTTCTCTCTTGAAGTTCTTCCTTAAATTTTTAGTTTATTATTGATACGAAGACTTTTAAAAAGATATTATATTTTATTTTCTTATCATATTTTGAATCGATCAAAGAAAATAATATAAATTTTATATTATTTATAAATTATAACATTTTCATGTATTTATTTTTATTGTTATAAGAAGTGGTTAAAAATCATAATCTTTCATCGTTATTATATAAAGAGTAAAAATCTTCATGTATATATATATTTTTTTATTTAACTTAAAATTTTTAACAAATACTATTATTCGTTTTTTTTAGTTACTAAGGAGAATGTGGGAGAAATTAGCAGTAATTGGTACACATTATACTCATTGAAGACTATAAATTAGATTATTAGAATTTGAATATCTTGATAGATCTTTGTTTGGAATATTTTTTATAAAAAGTATTCTAAGGACTCTTCCTATATCAATTGTAGACATGGAAGCATTAGCATCAAATTGATAATTTGTTGATTTTCTACTAAAACATAGTTTTATTTTACAGTTTTTTAATTATTTTTTTTCTCTTTTATTTGTGTATTATGGCTCAAGGGTAGAAAGTCTTATTGCTCCTTCAAGAACCCACTCATATGGAAGAGTGATGTCATTTAATTGATTTTTGGTATTATAGTATTAGATTTTATCAATTTAGTTTGTAAGAATATGATTTTAACTTTTTGACTATATGTTAAGATTTTAAAAGAAAAATTTTTATTCACGACTTTCTTGTAAATTTTGTAAATTAATTGTAAAGGAATTAATCTTATATTCATTTTTAATTGTGTCTTTATATGTAATATTAAAAAAATCTAAAATATTTTTATCCCTTTGAAATTGTTTTGATTGGATAACAAGAAAAGGAAAAGGAAATAGGACTATTGTTAAATGTTAGATTCTACTAAATTTAAAAGAAAATAATGAAAATCATAAAACTTATCTCTTAAATATTATATGTATTAACATATTTAATCATTTTTTATTAAAGGTTTTATTTATTTATACCAGTCCTATACTAGTTATAGTATAAAGATTACAATCCGATTTTTTGAAAAAATTAAAATTATGTTTACTGATAAATTTGATCCTCTTAAGAGATTTTCTAATTATTAATAAATCTCAAAATTTTTATTAATTTTTTATTATCAATAATTCTATCATTAGTACTATAGGTAGAGACACTAAAAATGGACTTAATTCTTGTAAATAAATCTATATATAAGAAATTCAATATTTTCCAAGTATAAGTTTCAAGTTGGTGCTCAGTTAAGCTGTCAACATGTTGATGCTTGAAGTTGGCTGGTAATGAGCATGAACTATATGAAGTTCATAGTTTTTTCATTTGAAGCCTAAAATGAAGAAATAATTTCAAGGAGTCCTTTAGTTTGCAAACGCTAAAGCCCCACTTAGCATTGCTATGCAGTATGGAACGTCAAAATTCAAGCACGTGGGGATTTCTGCAAGAATCATATTCACCCAGCCAGTGTAGCTAGAGACTACAACAAACACATCAATTAACCGCACGAAGCTTTATAATACATTCTACACATCCTTTAACTATTCCAACAACAAAGTAAATTGTTTCAAAATGCCACGATAAACCCAGCAGTAAGAATTTGCATCAGGTACAGAGCTCATTTGAATGGTAAAGCAATGTTCAGGTTTTTGAGCATAGTCTTGACTATGAGGTTAATCTAGTAGCTCACCATCTTCCACCATCAATTTTCCTCCACAACTCGCATGCATAAACCCATGAACTTTCATTAGTAACTTTCACCACGTAATACTCATGCATAGCACCTTATACTTTTATAGAGGCCTCTCCTCTAATTACTGGTCTAGTAAATAACATGTTAAATCCATTGCATATATTCTGAATAGTCAATAGAACATTATGTCAATGTACTAACAAAGAGTAACAGTCTGGGAAGATTCTCAAGAGCGAACGTGAAAATTGCACCAAGCACAAAAATCAACACAAAGGCTAACAATATTTTTGCAATGTACAAAAAGCTGATTCCTGGCTTGACAACTGCCTTCGTACTATGCGTACCATCAGATGTCCGCTGAGGAGAAAGAGGGAGATTCGATTTATGTCAGGTATGAAAAGTGCAATCAAAGATTCCCAATATAAGGAAGTGAAATAAACACCATAATAACACCAAAATGATGAAATAACTGCTAGCCTTGTTCACAAAATACCAGCCTTAGAACCTCAAATTCCAGAAGATCAGGCTTAAGGCCTAAATAGATTAAAGTCAACATTGGAAGCAAGTCAAGATTGTCAAAATCGTGCTGTATGGCATTGCAGGCACCTTATGTTTAATTACTGCTCACTTGAGCATTGAACTAGGGAGTTATTGAACAAATAATTAAGATGTAGCTTATGCAAAAATGCAAGTTGAGTATTATTGGTAAACCAACAAGTACATTTGCAAACAAGTGCAAATAGAAGAATCCATTGAAGATAAAGAGAGATATGACCGTTTAACTTAATTTATTCAATGTTTATATAGGCCTAAAGATACAATAGGAGAAAAGAGAGGCAGAAAGCAGAAGAGAGAGCGCTAGCAAAAAATTGGAACAAAAGGATCCTTTTAAAGGTCAGTCAAGGCAACATAATGTCTAATGAACGGCAGCTAAATCAAGCAGAAAGGAAAGGATTCTAGCAACCAAGGCCAACTTGAATTCTACTACTAGCCTAAATAAATAAATTGTTGATTGTCTAAGAAAAACTTCAGCGCAATTTGCATGTCCAAGTTTTTGAAAAAGCATGCAAATTTTCTTTGTTGTGCTACTAACAGCTGACCAAGCAGTGAATTTCTAACTTTATTGTGCTGCAGTTAATTATATATTTCTGATGGAAATATTCTCAAGAACATCTTTTGGAGAATGGAATTTCAAAATGTTTTAATAAGGCAAAACACTCAACGTAAATTCAGACCAAAGAATTTAAAAACTCGTACCACTTTATTAAGGATCTGTGTTGGAATCAGCTGAACATGCTCCTTTTTCCTAATACCTACTTTTAGAAAGAAAAAAAGGATATTAGTAACCCAACATCCTACCGCTGTATTCAATAGCTGCTTAACAGAAAATGAGACATGATAAGAGGAATGACTTACAACCATAATCCAGTTCAGTAACCGTTTGTAAATTCCAACCATCACCATAATTCACAAGAACTGCATCAGGGCCAAAACTTATAGGTTCTTCCCCATCCTTAACTGCTTCAATGTACAAAGCAATGGGGGCACCATCCTCCAACTTTCTGTTTATCAGAGACACAGCAAATCCTGCCTTGCTACCCACTGCAAAGCGGCTAGTCTTACGTGAACTTTTGCACAGGACCTCCACAATCTATTGCATAAACCAAAATCAATACAGTCAACATCCCTAGCAAAAATAAAAAGGCGCAACTCCTCTTAAGTTAGTGACAATGATTAACTCCTCTCAAGTTAGTGACCCTATCATTGGTCATATTATCACAATCATAGCCTCATCATACATAGTTATGGTGATATCATCTAAACATAAACTAAATGAGCTTTTTAAACATCCGCCCCTATACAAGAATTATTCCATATCATCCAGTTCAAGAAACAGCTAGTAACACAATCACAGTTTGCTTTCCATTGAATGCGCTTAAAATACTATTTCAAAAAGAAGGAAATCAATCTTTTACCGTAGACATAAATCAGTGTCCTATCAGTTATATTTACGTACAATTCAAAAAACTACGAAGAGAATGTCTGCTGATAACCCTTCATGCGCGTCTACCCTAACAAGCCTATGATAACCAGCCCTATCCGAGAAATCCCACAAGTCATCAACGTTGACACGAATCCTCATAACCACAGAAAATTCACCAATCTAACACGCATCCAATTGGATAAATACATAAAAACACATAATTATATATATAGACGGAGAAAGAAAGAGTACGGGAGAAGGAGGCAGGGTAGATTCGGGCTTTGAGTCTTCTTCTGCCATGGACATCAAACTTCATAAAATGAGAAAGGACTGAACCATGGATGTAAAACCGAACAGAGAATACTATGATTGAGAAGAGGACATGAGAGAAGAAGATATTGACCTGAAATATGGGCCGAAAGAGCCCTAATTAGCAGCAATTGAATGGGCCTTCGAATACAATTCGGCCTGATTTGGTTTTTCCTTTTTGTCTTTTTAGTGCTGCCATGGACCCACAACTTAGTAATTCAAGAAATTAAAGTTTCATGGTTTATTTGGATTGTGAGATTAGCGAGAGAAACGAACGAGTTGAAGATGCATAAATTGACCTGTACAAAATTGACAGCACCGGAATGGTATGACGATTATTCTTCACTTCAATATAGCTTAACGGATAGCAGAGAGATAGGAATTTACATGATAGATGTAGTGAACAACAGGAACCGGCTCTTGAAGATTATTTCCAATGAATGTAGTCGTACAATATCATTATTTTCTCGACTTCTTCTTGTTTGGCAGGTGTTGTCATTGATTGATACATAGGAGATTACAGATTTGATAACATAGAGAACAAAGGTTATGTCTGACATTCTCTGCTTAACATTTTCTTCATACATTCTTGTCGAATTCTGCGTTTTTCGTCTGTTCTTGAGGGCTCTACACCATGTCAGCCTATCAAAAGTTAATATTGTCGTAACAGTTTAAGAATATTTGCAAAAGAAAATATTCCAACTTGTAAAAGACTTGCAAGCATCGCAACTTCACTCGAATTGATCAGACTTCCAACAATAGCTGTTACGTGCAAACTGGAGGTTAAAGGCCGCATGAAAAGAAAATAAATAAAAGAAAAATCTGCAGTCATTTTCTATTGGAGGCAAATAATACTAGAGATCAACTTCTCGTTAAAAAAGGAAGCAGCCCTCATCAATATATGTAAAATTCTGATATGACTGAAAATGTGTATATGCAAACACCAAAATTTACGAGAATTTGCATTTCTTGGAAAGTTGAAATAGGCATGCATACAAGTATAGTACTACAAATGCCTTCGAGATTTCCAACTAGAGCTCCTTACATTCCACCGTAAGAATACAACTAAAAGACTGCCTTCCTACTTGAGCTATAACTTAGTGCTTGTCCCAATCCTTCAATTTCTTATTCCCTTTGGGTTTATCAATTGATGTATTCATCCCGGCCATTTTTGCATTGTACTTTGCCCGAAGAGGATCATTAAATGTCCACCTACAGAACAGACATCAAGAACAGATTCAGTAACCAATATGCAACTCGCAATGATACATTTAAAGGAACAGAAGCACAGAATTCCGATAAATTATTAGTGGAAACTTATTCAAAAGTGCCTATCAACTACTTCAAACAACAGTCAAATGGAAGATTCCAAGGCCAAAAAAAAAAGATTTCCTTCTTTGAAAACAAATATCACAAGTTAAAGAAAGCCATGAATAGCTCTTATTTCTACGTGCCTACTGTGAAACTATAGTTTAATAGCTTACTTGGCCCACCATAAAACATCAGAAAGGTAGTACGGGAGATAAAAATTCATTAGCACTATATAATACCCTACAACGAAGTAGCAAGTCAACCAACTTAAGACCATTGTTCGAACTTTGTTTTTCCAACCAAACAAGAATTGCTCAGA
This sequence comes from Erythroxylum platyclados, assembly GCA_027563515.1. Lineage (NCBI taxonomy): Eukaryota > Viridiplantae > Streptophyta > Magnoliopsida > Malpighiales > Erythroxylaceae > Erythroxylum > Erythroxylum platyclados. Next base: position 6,941,194 of record JAOQMM010000002.1, read on the forward strand.
AAAGGGGCTCAATTTCTCCCACTGGCAAGAACTCATTTCTAACTCAAATTATGACACCCATGTGAGACTACATGTAAAGATCGGAACTTGAGCCTTAGTTAATCTGCAGTTTGAAACATAAATTAAAAATCATGCAAAGGGTGCATCTTGGTTTTTAACTATGTACTATCATGTTTCTTTGTTGAAACTCGATGCTTCACCCATTTTTAACGCTCCATAGATATTTTAGATCAAATCTCAAGATAAGCTAAAAGAAAATAAACATCAAGCAAATAACATTATTCATGGCAATTAAGGAGCAGAAGACAGATCTGGAGACAAATGCTTGGACAAGAGAAGAATGGATAAAGAAAGCAAAAATGAAATTATTAACCAGAACCAATTTGCAGAAGTGAACTTACGGATTATTCCAATCAGTAGTATCCTCATTGACAAGATGTGTCCATTTTGTTCTTCCACTGCGGCCAAAGTGTTTGACTTGCATAACCTTGGGCAAAATAGTTTTGTCCATCTTATCCTCTCCTGTTGGAGAAGAGAAATCACGCCTATAAATATCATCTGTTCCGACAGTTGCAGAGAGGTCATCAGACTGAGCCTGGAAGAAAGCACCCTTGTGGTAATATTTCTGCATAAATCGCCATTTCTGTTTCGAGGTTGCAGCGGGCTTAGGATTCTTCCTCTCCCATTCCCTCCTCTCTTCCTCCGTCATGTTTCTGACCCTCTCAACTTCTTCCTTCTCCTTCAACATTGCCTCACGGGCATCCCTATCCCTCTTGATTCTTGCAATCTCTCTCACCTTCCAAGCTTCATATTCCTCTGCCTCGTTCACTTCATCATCTGTATCCACATCAGCAATATTTGCCTCCATTTCTAAGTTCTTCTGTATTTGTTCTTCTTTCTGAATTTCCTCAACCAAAATTTGTTTCGTCTCCACCTTCCTCTCCTCCAATTTCTTCCTTAGTTTTTCCTCAAGAGCTATTTCTTCAGCTTCAAGTCGCTCACGCTCAGCTATGGTATCTCTCTCTGACTTTGGCACAAACACAGGCTTCACCATCGCAATTCCCGTAGTTTCCTCTTCAGAGTCAGTCTCATACTCCGACTCCTCTTCCTCCTCTTCCTCAGCTTCCTCCTCCTCTTCTTCAGGAAGAAGAGCAGCTTCTTCTTGCTCACGCAAAAGTAACTTCTCTTTAATCTTCCTCCTTCTTTCCTCCAATGCTTCCTCATCCTCTTCTTCCACATCCAATCCTTCCTGCCTTTGGTATTCTTCTTCATCTCTGGAAACAATCTCAGGTTGCCGGATTCGGCGATGCTCCGCCCTCACTTCATCACGGTTATCAATCCTACTCTCAGCCAAACGGCGCAGTCTGGGGTCATCCCGTCGGGCAACATCAGAATCATCTTGACTGGGGAAATACCTCTCAACAGCAGCCGCCCTAGCCATTGTAATGTCCCCATCTTCATCCGCCTCATCAGCCCACTCAGGGGCTTTTCCAGGCCAGTATCTCTTAACTTTGGTTGAACCAATTTTACCTCTAAGCTTCTCCCTAACTGCTAATGCAGTATCACTAACACCAGCCGTAACCGACATAGCTACGAATAGAACACAACCAAAAAGGGGGGGTAACCTTCTTCTACCAATTCCACGCGAATCCCTAAATCCCAAGAAACAAAAAAGTTCCTTTTAAAAAGAGACAATTCTGTTCTCACACCTTCAGTTCATTTTCCACAATTAAAAAGAATAGTGAATAAGATCGAAAAGAACACCAAAAACGATAGTCATAAAGAAATTCCTAAAACAGTACGAAACAGGATATAAAGAAGCAAGAGAAAATGTAAATTGATAGGTAGCGAAAAGTAGAAAGAACTGAACCTAAACACCAAAATTGGGTGGTAAAAAACTACAAAGTCGAAGGCGAACTCAGACAAATAGGGATGCAAAAAAGCTGGAAAGGAATGGTACCGGTGCTGGGGATTGGAAAGAGAACACTGGCCCAATTTCTAAAAGAGCATAATTTCGTTTAGTGAAAGCCAAAATTCGTTATAATGCATTGATGTATAAAAGAGAAAATAAAAGGAAAAGAAGAGCAGGACTTACCTCAAAGGAGGGAAAGAGCGAGACAACGAAGCCTACAGAGAGGCGATAAGAGTAAGAGGAGGACGGTGGGGATTTGGGAACTTGTCGAAAAACTGAGAATCTGATGACAGATTTCAGGTTCAAGATTAGGGGTTTGAGAAATTATGAAAAAAATTGTCTTTTAAAAGAACTGGAATAAGAAGCACTGAAAGCAACAACCAAGAGACCATACGCACCTACATACATAAATGGCAAGCAACGCCAAATACAGCCCAATCCCAACAGTCCAATCAGTTCCAGTTAAGGCCCAAGACCAGCTCATAATATCTGTGCATGTATCTTAATTGGAGAACAGGGCAGATCTGCATCTCTCTCCATGTTCTTTTCTCCAGTGGAGAGTAGCTTGCATTCCTACTTTTGCTTGATGATCATTTTAAATTGAAACGATACCAAAAAGGCCCAATTTTAGACCGAGAAAAGGTTGATCATAAATTTGAAAGTTCTTCCACTTCTTTCTTAATAAACGTTAAGCCATATTTTTTATTCTTCGTATTAAAATAAAATTTATTTGCAAGATTATTGTAAATTTCTATATCATATTCTCACTTAAACCAGGAAAATGTAAGTTTTATACTTAATATTCAAACATCAACACATAAATTCATAGATAAATCATTCATGTCTGTTAAGATTTTGAATATAATAATAACTACATAGATAAAGTGAATAAATCACTTACTTTGAGCGGAATTCGACATGATACAGAGGGTTTTTAACAATTATAAACTAGTTTCTCTCTCTTAACTCTCTTTCTATCGCAGATAGCTTGATGGATAGGTAACTACGTTCATTCTGTATTTTATTTTTGTCTACATACTCAATTAGGGTGAAAAGAGAAAAAGTTTATATACTTGTTAATATTAAATCTTGTATGTCCATCAAGTACTAAATTAACGGTCAACATTTAATATATTATTAAATTAAGAAAAACCCTAAACCATATTTAATATGGGCCTACAAAAAATACGGGTCATAACATCAGGCCATATTTCTTACATTCTCCCATTTGGCCGAATGTTTTATCATTACATTTAATAGTATAACATAAGGCTAGCAAAAATTAAATCTTATAAATTGTTAACACCATAAGCACCTCATCATAACAAATTACATAATGTGGGTTATGACAGTCATACATAGTATAGTCGTATACTTGCTTTTATATACTATTAAATTAAGAACTTATTATATTTAGGTTCATAAGTTGCTTATAAACAACATACAATCCTCATATTTGTTATGAAAATACATACAAATTTCTTATTCAAACAATCATGTATATATAAACATAATGAATAAGAAATATAAAATTCAAAAACATATTATTATTGAGCTTAAGCGTGTTAAAACATCATCATCAAACATTATTATCAATCATCAATACAACCAAGACCCATCCTAAGCACATGTTTTTGTAATGTCTTTGGTTGTAAACCTTTAGTTAGAGGATAATAAAAACATACACTCTTTGTTTTTTAATCTCCTTTTTAACAACAAAATACCTTAATTCTATGTGTTTTGCGTCTTTGGAGTATTTGTCGTTTTTAGAGAAGAAAAATGCTGCAAAATTATCACAACAAATTTTCAGCTGCTTGCTTACTATGTCGACAACCCCAAGCCCTGAATAAATTTTCGCAACCATAATGCATGAATTGTAGCATCATAATAAGCAACAAATTCTGCTTCCATAGTGAATGAAGCAATGATAGATTTTTTGACACTTTTCCATGAGATTGCTCCTCAGCTAATAGGAACAAATACCCAAATGCTGACTTTCCACTAACAATACACCGAGCAAAATCTAAATCTGAATATCCAGTCACTTCTAAATGATCAGACTTCTTATAAGTGAGCGTGTAATCTTTTGTTCCTTGAAGGTATCTCAACACTTTCTTTGCAGTCTTTCAATGATCAATACCAAGATTATTTTGATATCTACCTAGTATCCCTACAGCAAACCTGATGTCGGGTCTAGTACAAGTTTGTAAGTACATCAAACTGCTCATAACAGAAGCATATGGAATTGTTTCCATTTCCTTACATTCCATAACATTCTTTGGACATTACTTAAGACTAAATTTATCTCTCTTTTGAATAAGGACTACACCTACTGAGCACTTACTTATGTTAAATTTCTCAAGAATTTTCTTAATAGGCTTTCTGAGACAATCATAACAAACCTTATGGTCTTTTTCAGAATATTGAAATTCCAATAACATAGGATGCCTCTCCCATGTCTTTCTTTTCAAAACTCTTATAAAGAAATTCTTAGTATTATGCAACAAACCCAATTCATTAGCATCAAGCAAAATATCATCAACACACAGAACTATAAATATAAACTTACTCTCATTGATCTTCCGGTAAATACACCGATCAATAGTGATTTCCTCAAAACCGAAAGAAGTAATGATATTATTGAACTTAATATACCATTACTTGGAAGCTTATTTAAGTCCATATATTGACTTCTTCAATTTATACGCCATACTTTCTTTAGCTTCAATGGAAAAACCTTCAGGTTGTTTCATATAAACTTTCTCCTCAAGTTCCCCATTCAGAAAGGCTATTTTCACATTCATCTAATGTAGCTCTAAATTAAATTGAGCCACTAACACTAAAATTATTCTCAATGAATTTTTCTTTGAGACAGGTGAAAAAGTTTCTTTATAATCAATGTCATCTTTATGAGTGTAACTTTTGGCAACAAGTTTAGCTTTATATTTTTCAACATTGTCATTCAAGTCGTTTTGGGTCTTAAACACCCATTTACAACGAACTCGTTTAGAAACTTTTGGCAAGTTTACAAGATCCCAGACATTGTTTTGAGCCATTGATTTCAACTCATCTTTCATATTATCAATCCATCTTTCAGACTTATCACTACCTGTGGCTTATGAAAATGAAACAGGATCATTATCAATCTTATAATCAAAATTTAACTCTTGCAAATAAGTCACATAATCATTAGAAATAGCTAACCTTCTAACCTTTAGAGGTTTAATTAAAACTATATCAATTGGTTCATTTGCACGAGCTGGTGGTAAGTTAGGTTCTTCATATGGTGCTTCTTCATTATCCAAATATTGTTCTTGATAATTTTGATCTTCCAAAGCAGGAACAACATTTGTTATGGTTGTGGGTTTAAGAATATTTATGAGTAATAGAATATCAACCCTTATTTTATTAATATTCACAACTTGATTTTCAACACTTTCACTAACCTCACCATCCTCTAAAAATTTGGCATTGGTTATTTCAAAAATTCTCGAATTGTGGTTCGTACAGTAAAACCTGTACCTTTTAGATTTCTTTAGGTAACCAGTAAAGTAATCACTAATTGTTCAAGAATTCAGTTTCCTTTCATTTGAATTATAAATTTGTGTTTTTGTTAAACAACTCCAAATATGTAGGTGTCTTAAACTAAGTTAGCTTTCACTCGATAATTAGATAGGACTCCATTTTCTCGCGTAGATAACTTACCATTTTTTAAATAATTAAGCCTCTTACGTAGATTTCAAATTAAAAAATTTAAAGAAGGACGATCAACCATACTGAATTCGCTCGAGCCTATCCGTACACTCGCTAAAAGTGTAACATTATATAACACCTTTCATTAAGAAATCAATCTTCCTCGTCACTTTTTTGCTTTTTTTGTCATATTAGAGAATATGAAAGGATATTTTTCTATTAGAAACTCAACTCCGTTACTGTAGCTGGAATTTTAAACTAAATAATTAGACCCTATCTTATTTCAACCTTTATAATAATTAGCCCTCAATAATCCTTTATGGCCTGTTTGGTTCGCCTGCTGGAATAAATAAGGAATAGAATAGTTATTCTTTAGGAATAGAATAGGAATAGGTATTCCTTTGTTTGGTTTACTGGTAAAGAATTTCTATTCTAGTGTTAGGTTCGAAAATATAAACTTGGAATGACAAAGGAATAAAGAACCAAAAGACCAAAATATCCATTGTATTATTATTATTATTATTATTATT
>JAOQMM010000002.1:6956783-6967813 GCA_027563515.1 Erythroxylum platyclados
ACCAAGTTAATTCTCGAACCAGGATTTGACTTTAAAAGTTCTTTCCTATAATCCCACAACTTGCTATATTCTGCCCTTACACCTCCTTGCATTTCCTCTTTCACTGACTTCCTAGCCTTATAAAAAAAATTATAACCAATATCAACTCTCAAATCTTTCTTCACAAACTTCCTCAATTCTATTAGCTTCACTACAAAGAGTCCCAAGAAGTCTTTGAAGTAATTGTTTGCAAGCCACTTCGAACCCACATTTTTGTTGTGAAAATAGGATTGCATATGTGTTTTTATTCATAAACTCTAACCTGCATACATATGTGTAAGCAATCAAGCCGTAACATTATTGAAGTCTAAATTTAAAATTACCAGAAAAATTTAGAATACTTACTTGAAAACTATTTAAATCTTTCACCAAGCTCACTAAAATATACCATTTATAGTATTTACTCACACATTTGGCTCTCACAAATTATTTGATATTCGTTGTAAAAATAAAGTTCCTTCTTTCATCAATAGCCAACTTACGAAGTGCATATCGAGTTGGATGTAAAAGGTTGATAGGACTAGATGGTTCCTTTCTTAAAGGGATTGTCAAAGGTGGGTTATTGACAACAGTTGGAAGAGATGAAAATAATAATATGTTTCTTGTGGCATAGTTTGTGGTTCATACTAAAACTATACAAACTTGGAATTGGCTTTTAAAGTTGTTGAAGAAAGACTTGGATCTAAAAGATAGAGGAGGATAGGCAGTGATTTTTTATCAATAAAGTTATACTATGAAATTGTATATACTTTGGTAACATATACTTTCTCGGTTAGTTATTTGCTAAAAATTTTAATGAAATTATATAAGATTTTGTGACGGCACTTGATAGGCAACTCCCAAAGGCTGAAGTGAGGTTTTATACAAGACATATGCTTGCCAATGGAGAAAGAGGAGTCACAAGGGACTCAAATTGGAAAGCCTATTGTGACATTGTTGTAAGTTATCCAATGAAGTTGACTTATTTTTTCCATTTGAAAGAGTTATAAGTGTAGTCGAAAAATGCTTATAGTGATCTACTAAGAATTCTAAAGGAAAATGGGAAGGAGCATATTGTTAACACTTCATTCAAGTGTCATATTATGGATAACAATCTTTATAAAGCATTTAATGGAAGCTTAATTGAAGTCTAGAGTAAAAACATTATCGTCATGCTTGAGGAAATTAAAGTGCTAGTGATGAAGCGATTGGTTAAGAATAGGAATATGGTAACTAAATGGAGAGATGACATTAGTCCAAGAATAAAGAACAAATTGAGAGTTAATAAGGAGTTAAATATCGATTTTAAAATTGAGAGTAATGGTATTGGCATATTCGAAGTGATATATAAAAGAGTTAAAAATGTAGTGAACTTAAGGAATAAGACATGTACTTGTAGAAGCTGGGATGTGAAAAGAATCTCTTGTTCATATGTTATTGTTGCCATCAAGTATAATAATGAAGAGCCTACAAAATATGCATCTCATTGGTTTATAAAGGAAAGTACCTACAAGCTTATCAATATATGATGGAGTCAGTTCAAAGAGATAAATTTTGGCCTAAAACTGAACATAACCACCATTTCCAACTCTATTTTGAAAAATGGCAAGTAGGCTAAAAAAGAATATGAGCAAGGAGGATTAGGAGAACATTACTAAAGGCAAATAGATATCAAGGAGAGTTATGAAAACAACATTTCAAAGATGCTTCCAATAAGGACATAACTAAAAAAGAAAAAAAATATGTCCTATAAAAGGTGTATATTAAAGTTTGAACAAATACACATTTAAGTTAACAAATTATTTATTATAATTAGGGTGAATGAGTTGTATGATTTCCTATTCTATTCTACTTAGATATCTTCTGTACAGGATTCTTCCTTTTTTAGGAATAGAGACAATTGTATACAGTTGTAGTTGACCTTCCATATATATAGGTCTTTTAACCTCTATATAAATTGAAATATATGAAGGAATTATTTTGCCAACTTACAATTTGGTATTAGAGCTTTGGCTTACAATTTAACCCTAGCCCTTTTTTCTTACAAACTCAACCGTCATATCTATGAAAATTGACTATGAACTTTCTGATAACAAGAAAATTTCCACCATGACTGTTCAAGACACTCCTTCATCCATTCATATTAAATTGGATGGTATTACCTATCATGTCTGGTCTCAAATTTTGGAGATGCATATTGCTGAAAGAAAAAAAGGGGGCTTTATTACTAGGAAAAAGGTTCCAGCAGCAGAAGATGATCCTAGCAATGATGAGTGGGAGGCTAAAGATGCTCTCGTTAAATCTTGGCTTATTAATTCTATAAGCGATAATCTGATGTCACATTTTGTGCAATGTGGCACAGCAAAAAAAGTCTAGGATGCTATGAAAAGGAATTATCTTGATGTTTTTGACTCTTCTCAAGTTTATGAATTGATGAAGAAGTCCTTCCAATTACGTCAAGGTGGTCGGCCTTTAGCAAAATATTATAATGAGTTGAATTTAACTTTTATAAAGCTTGATTACTGGAGGTCAAATGATATGATCTGTGCTGTTGATCTTGAAAAGTACAAAGAGCGTATTTCACAAGACAAGGTATATATCCTTCTTACTGGCCTTGATCATAATTTAGATCAGGTTAGTAGCCGTGTTCTAGCTACTTCTCCTCTACCAAGGCTAGAAGAAGCCTATTCATTAGTTCTTCGAGAAGTACAGTGATAAGTTATCATGGGGTTAGAAACTCACTCTGAGGCTTCAGCTCTTGCTGTCCAAAAGAGCACTCCTACTTTGGATCTTGGGTATTCCACAGCTCCTTAATCTCATTTTAACACCCATTGTCACAAGAATACACACACAATTGATGTTTGTTTTGTAAGAAGCATGGCTAATCAGAATGACATAAGCTCAAGTAAGCTAAAAGGAAAGCAAAAAATCTTTTCAGAATGCTACCACTAATACCACTCCATCTTCTGCTTCTCATGTATCTTAGCTATCTTCCGAAGATGGTAAAATTGGTTTATCTATTATTTCAACTGCCATTAACACTTGGGTTATTGATTCAGGAGCCACTGATCATATGACTAGTATTTCTTCCATTATTGACTCCTTAACATCTCCACCTGTTAAGTCTATTCAAGTTGCTAATGGGAACTCTATGCTAATCACAAGGGCTGGAAATGTTTACCTTTCTCCCACATTCTTTATGTCCATTGTTTTACTTGCACCTCAACTTTCAAATAACCTCCTCTCTATTAGCAATATTACAAAGAATCTCAATTGTTTTGTCATTTTTAACTCCACTCATTGTGTTTTTAAGGACAATCTTGCAAAGATGACAAATTCTTTGGTAAGGAGAGAGACGGTCTGTATTATTTGGAGGATAATCGAGATATAGCACCAACACATGGCTACCATACAAAAAGAGAGACATCCGATAGAGAGAAAATTTACCTATGGCATTGTCAATTGGGTTATCCATCCTTTTCTTATTTAGAACATTTGTTTCCTAGATTATTTTCCAATGTTTCTATTTCTAGTTTAAGATGTGAACAATGCATTTATGCTAAAAACCATCGTGTTTGTTTTAAATTTAGTTTTAATAAAAATATTGTTCCTTTTTCATGTGTTCATATTGATGTGTGGGGTCCTTTTTCTACTCCTTCAGCTTCCAATCATAAGTATTTCATATCTTTTATTGATGACTGTACTAGAATCAGTCGGGTATACTTGATGAAATGTAAGAGTAATGTTATACATATTATTCCTCAATTTTACAAAACGATTATCAAGTTTATGACATAGCATGACATTCTTCACCAAACATTTATGTTTACACACCACAACAAAATAGCATAGTAGAATGTAAGAACTGTCACCTCCTTAAAGTGGCTCGGGCCTTATGCTTTACTATGCATGTTCCAAAATATTTTTGGGCTGAAGCTATCATGACTACTGTTTTTCTTATTAATCGAATGCCCACTTGAATTCTTGATTTTCAAATTCCTTTACAAATGTTATCCAAATTTCATTCCGTTCCTTCTGCTCTAAATATTAAGGTTTTTGGCAATGTATGTTGTGTTCATGTTCACTCTCTTCATAGAGATAAACTTGATCCCCATCCTATCAAATGTATTTTTCTTGGTTATTGTAATTCCCAAAAAGGATAAAAATGTTTTCATCCTACTACAGGAAAATATTATGTGTCGATGGATGTTCAGTTCAGTGAACATGAGTCCTACTTTTCTAGAGAGCTTTCTATGGTTCCTCTTCAGGGGGAGATTGGTAATAAAGAAGAGGAACAATTGTGGTTGGGAGAGAAGAAGATATGGATTTTGAGTACATATAGAGAATCAATTGCCAATGTTGAGGAAAATGGGGAATCCTTAGTTTTAGATGAATCTAATGAACCTAATCTTGCTAATTTAGATGTTCCTAACCCAACTAAAAATTGAATTGAACTTAATGGTGAGCGACCTCAGAGACCAGCCCAATTTTCTGAGAAAGGTTATTTAAGAAGAAAAGATATTACTATACCTCTTTCTAATTCTAGTACCTCTCTCGATGATACTACCATGCCATTGAATGAATATTCTAAAACTGAGGTATGTAATTACTCTCCTGAAATTTCAGAATCAAATGTTGATCAAAGTAGGAGATACTCTCTTCATGAAAGAAAAGAACATGATAGTTTTGGTTTTTTCCAAATCATTTAATGGTATTTATCCAATATCTGATTTTATATCTTACCATTGTTTATCAAAGGCTCACTTAGCATTTGCTCTTCAGTTGTCTTCTACATCTATTCCTAGTCATTTTCAGGAAGCCTTGAAGATCCTAAGTGGAAGGATGCAATGGTAGATGAAATGATGGCTCTTCAAAAGGACTCTACTTGGGAAATGGTTGAGTTACTAATGGGAAAGAAGATTGTAGGGTATAATTGGGTATTCACAGTCAAGTACGAGTCAGATGGGACAGTTGAATGATACAAGGCTAGGTTGGTTGCAAAAGGTTATACTCAAACCTATGGTATTGACTATCAAGAGGCTTTTGCACCTGTTGCTAAGATGAATACTATTCGAGTCATACTATCACTTGCAGTTAATTTAGACTGTCCTTTACAATAGTTTGATGTAAAAAATGCCTTTCTTTATGGTGATATAGTAGAGGAAGTGTTTATGGATCCACCTCCGAGGTTTACATTAGAAGAAGGTAAGGTATGAAAACTAAAAAAGGCATTGTATGAATTAAAGCAATCTCCAAAGGCATGGTTTGGTAAGTTGAGTCATGTAATGAAGGAGTATGGATTCAAGCAAGCTTTGGCAGATCATACCTTGTTCTACAACATAGTTCATAATGATATCACCTTGCTTATTGTCTATATTGATGATATAATTGTAACAGGTAATAACATAGATGAAATTGAGAAACTTCGGAGCTATTTGGCTAAGGAATTTGGGATAATGGATTTGGGAACTCTCAAATACCTCTTAAGCATGGAAGTCTCTCGATCTAAACAAGGGCTCTTTCATTCTCAAAGGAAGTATACTTTGGATCTTTTGATCGAAACGGGTAATTATACTTGTGAGCCTATAGATACTGCTATTGAGGTGATATGGCCTATTTATCTATCCTAATTAAGTTCGAGCAAATAAGGATAGATATCAAAGATTAGTAGGGAAGTTGATTTAATTAACTCACACTAGACCAGATTTAACATATGCAGTTAGTATTGTAAGTCAGTTTATACATAATCCTGGTAAAGGTGTCTTATTCTCCAAACATGGACATCTAGATGTTGTGGATTTACACTGATTCTGACTTTGCTAGCAACAGATTGTATAGAAAATCTACTTCAGGATAGTTTTGTTTATTAGAGGCAACTTAGTGACTTGGATAAGTAAGAAACAAAATGTGGTTTCATTGTCTAGTGTAGAAGTCAAATATCGTGTAATACATCATGCAATCATAGAGCTTTCTTGGTTGAATATTCCCTTGAAGGAACTTGTGTTTGGTCCAACAAAACCTATGTTGTTGTTTTGTGATAATATGGCAACTATTGAGATTGCTAATAATCCAGTACAACATGATCAAACTAAGCATGTCGAGCTTGACAGAAACTATATTAAAGATAATCTTGATTCTGGTACAATAGAAATTCCTTATACTAGAAGTTCATATCAGTTGGCTGACATAATGACTCATGTTGTCACTAGTGGATCGCTCCATACATTGCTATCCAAGTTGGGCATGTGTGATGACTATGCCCCAACTTGAGGGGGTGAATTAGTTTGAATGAGCTCTATAGTTTCCTATTATGTTCTGCTTAGATATATACCGTATAGGATTCTCCCTTTTTTAGGAATGTAGACAATTGCATACAGCTATAGTTGACCTTCCATATATATAGGTCTTTTAACTTGTATATATACATTGAAACATATGAAGGAATTATTCCGCCAACTTACAATTATTATTCTTTTTCTTATGACTTCGTCCTTAAATATTATTTATTTTCATTTTTTCAATGCAATATACAAGTGATGTCCATGTAAAATCTTCTAATATTATTCCTTTAAGTTGACCACCTATTTCAAAGCTAAATAAAAGAAAGAGATCAATCTATGGATATGGGACACTGTAGGGTGAAGAACCTAAACCACCAATTACAAGACGAGTTATAACTTGAAAAAGGTTACAGGTATTGAGTTATATATTTTAAATCAATTTTTACAATTGGGTTATCCTTTGATTATATATTCCCATTTTTTTAGGATGAAACAAATGTGCGGATGAAGAGAACATGATCAAAATCTTCAAGAAGTACTATGAAGAGAACATGATCAAAATCTTCAAGAAGTACTATGTAAAGACACATCTTACCCATATACCTTATCCTATAAGATGGGAATAAAGATAAGGTTTTGTAAAAAGAAATATTTTTGGAAAATACAATGCGTATGTGCCTTGTACTATAAGATAGGAACAAAGAAATGCCTATTATTGAAAATGATCTATGAAATCTTGAAGGGGTTGTTGATGCCAGATTTGAGTTCTTTAATTCTTTAAAAGGTTGTGGCTCTATCTATCATCCTCCTTGTGCAGTGGGTATATGTAGATGATGATGAGCTGAAGATTTTGGTATACTTAATGTATTTATAAGGACCATGTTTGGGATTGCATGCTTAGGATGTAGGGAAACATTGTTCATTATGATATTTGTTCAACTGAACCATACATTTTTTTTACCTTTACTCTCGAAGAAAAAATAACACCATTGGAGTGAGGCATGAGTTGGATAATTTGAAAGATAAGGTATTATAAGTAACTTAAAGAGAGTTAATTACTCAGTTGGAAATTTGATGATGCGTTTAACCTCATCTAGTTATGCTAACGTATTTAGTAATTGTATAATTTATCAGTAACCTAACAACTTTATTTACTTCTAAAATAAGTTCATGTTTCTTTAGAAACCTATATAACATCTAATGAAAAATTGAATGGAAGTAATTCTAATATGGAGGCATGGCATGAGCACTTAGAGACCTAATGTTTGATTCTTTGAATTTGATTGATGCTAATATAGGCTTGTCTACTAGCTAATCCTTCACTTATTTTTTTAGTTTTAATATCGAGTTTTGTGACCATTGATCCTTGTATTTAATATCTTGCTCTTAAGCATATTCAAATCTCTAGAATATATAATAATATTAGTTACAATTTTCTACTTGGTTTACAAAGCAAGTTTCACAATTATAAAAAAAACATGGAAAGTTTCATTTCTACATCCACTCATAGCAATTTTTAACTGCAACCACTAATAATACAATACTCAATATTTTAATTTTCATCTTCAGCATTAATTTTCTTCTTCTAACCTTTTTATATTCTTCATCAATCCAAGTATGATACTCAAAGCCCTTTCACACATTGGAGGATCAACTGACTTGAAAAATTCACAACTTCGATGTTGAAATTAATCGAGTAATAAAAAACTTTAACAACAAAATCGATTAAAAAGTCAAATAACTAACGAAACCATAAAATGAAGAAATAACTTGCCCCATGTCGAGCTTAAGAAATAAAGCATCTTCTAGGATTTTTGTCCGTTCATGAAGTCTACTTAACAGTCATTAACCCACAAGAAAAAAAAATCTTCATCTAACTTAGCCGCCAAACTTGCATTTATTCTTTGACTCATAATGCTTAATCTTAACCTACTGCACAAAATCAAAGGCAAAGGATAAACAATAAAATAAAACATGAATTTAACATCTCCTTTAAAAGCTTTCCATAATATAATATGTTTAACTTACAAAAATTTTAACATCTCTGAAGTTTGATTCAAAATATCATACCATTTTCATTCAGGGAACAAACATATACAAGACAAGATCAAAATATTAAGACCAATAAATTCATGATTTCAAGACTATTAAACCCTGTTATCAAACATCATAAAAGTAAAACAATATGAAATCATATTCAAAACTTACTACACTCGAACACAAAAAGGGTGTGAAACTTAATAAATTCATATTTGTTCTTGTCCATGTCTAGAAAGTAGGACGTAAAAAAACCTTTTCAAGCTTCTTTTGCCTTTTTTATTACTAATCTAGAACTACAAACCCATAGGCTTCCATTAGGCTTTCTGGGTGTACGATAAATTTTCTAAATGCATAGTTAAACATTAAACTAATTGAAACATCAAACTAATAAAAGGCTTAATTATATTGACATACCATGCCCATAAGAATCTAAAAACATGTTCATAATACCAATATAGCATGGAACAAACAAATTCCATCGCAATCTTTACATAAAGACACAAAAAAAAACCCAACTTCTAACCACAATGCCTCTATAGTCTAATGTAACAATAAAAGGGAAAACATACCTACCTTGTGAACAACACCTAGCCTTGAAACAACAATGACACAGAGGAGCGTAGACGAACAACATCTAGCCTTTCCAGTCACAGACAAATGAGGATATAAAGAGAGATGCCTTCAAAGTGATGCTTTCACTTACAGCCACTCGCAAACAACAACGTAAAGGCGAGATGTCTTTAAAATGGTGCTTCCTAGATGTGAGAAGACGACATATGTGAGAGGAGACGACTAGAAAAGGATGAAGATTGAAGACTTGAATTGTGCAGGGTATTTCATGATTGGTATTTCGTGATTAGTATTTGGGTATATGAGTAATGGGATTTGGATTATTGAGTATGATTATGGGTCATTCAGATGGGTTATGGGTATGCTTAATTGGCTACTATTTTTCACGTGGACAAATGCATGAATAACAAAAATTTTGTTAGCCAATTATTAACGGAACTAACAATTTTAAATTAAATTGTTCATATTTTAAAAGATTGGTTATTTAATTGAAAATTTTTAAAGTATGACAGTGGATTAAATTTTTTTCAAAAAGTTAGATACTTTAAAATTAGTTATCCCTTTTCTTTTTTCATCTTACAAATGAGTTTTTACTAGATAAACAAGCAATCCACTCAAAGGATGAATATATATTTCGTTGTGATTGACAGTTGATGGTTTGTAAAAGCTCTTCCTAAAATATTTAGCCTCCTCCTCATGACTCTTGCTGGCAAAGCGATAAACACAACAAAAAGGTCCGGGAAGGGTGAACACTAAATGAAATAATAGACTCGTTTGCTTACCACATGAGAAGAAGACACAAGATCCCAAATGAGTTTATATCTATATTTTCTGATTGGAATTAGGAAGTTAGTTGATTTAGTCCCAAGATGGTTGTTAATATTTCTCCTCTTTTTTTTTTTCGAAAAGGTGGTTGTTATATTTGTTGGTGATGGCAACACGATGGAGAAATATTAAAGCACCGATTACAAGTCGGAACTTTGATAGTTCAAATTGATTACCCAATTGGGTGGCTCAATCTTCAAGTGAATTCGAAATCTGATCAAAATTAAGCTCAAAGCAACACCTCAGTTAATTTGGACCATGCTCAGACTGTGTCTATAAAGAACTTCGGGCGAAATCTGAATGGCCTCTGATTTCACCCAACCCGACTCATTGTAAAGCCTATACAAAATGGTTCCGTCAAATCCTTTGATGCCAATACATGCAGTTGCAAGGTTGAAACATGAAAAAGACCCTAGCTTGTAAAACCAAGGTATCTGATTCCCTATCTGCATTAGCTTTTGATTGCCACTAGAAGTTATGCCTACCAGCATTACCTCTATCTAACCTTCTCTGGCACAGTACATTACCACTCGAGAAAGAAATACAGTACCGAAAAAGAAATAAAGTGACAACAAAAACAAAACCTTAAGTTCTCTGTCCTCCTCTGTAGTCAAATCGAGTTACTGTTGGTTAAGAATCCAGTACTCCCTTCTTTTCTTCGGCATTAAGCGATCCATGTAGCATTACGTAAATTAAAACTCAGGGCTTGCGAATCTGCTGAATCAAGTGCAGGCTGAGTTGGCTGTTTGTCCCACGTTGTTCAGTCCTGTCAGACAAGAGTAACTGCTGATTCCTCATTCGAGTCTATGCATGCATGCGAGGATGTATCTGCACAAAATAAAAGCTCAGTTAAGAACGGATGCTCTAACATAACTATTACCTAGCACTAGCTACTAATTTTGACTCTCTTTTCATGTCTTCTTCCTAAACTAATCTGTTAGAAACTGTTACTGGTTCTGGAGTAAAGTGAAAAGCAATCATCAAAATTGTCCTTTCCAGTCATTCTTTCTTAAGTACTTCATCTAAACTGTTTATGCTTCTGGAGAAAGGTGCAAAGTAGGGAATCTCTCCACACTGACTAGTATAAAACAGGCATACAGAGACACAAGCACGTAGAGAGAGAGGAGACAGGACAGAGACAGAGACAGAAAGCCAAAAATTTTGTAGCCATACCTTGACTTACAATTCAGTAAAGATCTGTCATCATCATCTTCACCAATATGGAGTATACACCGAAAAGTTCCTTGTTAATAGATTGAAGACTATGACATAGTTGCTAGCTAACCTTAGCCTCTC
>JAOQMM010000002.1:6990316-7001492 GCA_027563515.1 Erythroxylum platyclados
ACACCTCCTTTCTCTTCCTGTGCATTTTCTATATCCTAACCTTATACTTCCCTGATCAATCCAATGAACCAAAAATCAGCACCAGCAGTTCTTTATTACTTGAAGAATCAATCAAAAGCAGTAGATGCACTGAACTTCATAAGCATCCAGATTATAAGTCCAAGTGTATGTATGTGAAGTCTGACGCCAGCTGCAAGCCTAAAGGGTACATAAACTATCTCCAGATTTATTACTGCACCTGTGGGCAATTTCCAGTTCTTGGTCAAGTTTTTTTGTCACTCTGGCTTCTTGTTATGTTCTATCTATTAGGGGACACAGCTGCAAATTTCTTCTGTTTCTCATTAGAAAGCTTGTCCAAGATCCTGAAACTCTCTCCAACAGTTGCAGGAGTCACCCTTCTTTCGCTAGGCAATGGTGCTCCTGATGTTTTCGCCAGTATTGTTGCTTTCACTCGGTCTGACAGCGATGTTGGCCTAAATAGCATTCTGGGCGGGGCTTTTTTCGTGTCTAGTTTTGTAGTTGGTGTTATAAGTATAGTGATCAGTTCTCGAGAAATATCAGTTGACAAGTTTAGCTTCATTAGAGATGTTTGCTTCTTTCTGTTCTCACTCTGTTCCCTTCTTTTGATCATTCTTAGGGGCCAAATTAATTTGTGGGGTTCCATTTCTTTTCTTTCAATATACTTTATTTACGTCTGCGTCGTCTGTATCATACACCTCCATTACAGAAATCAGAAGAAAGTGGATGTCCAGGACACTTTTGTGAAAATGGGCATACCATTACTTGGTTATGCCGATGAAGAGAAACAAATTTCAGCTGACAAGAACAGATGTTCAGAGCATCAGCAACAGACGGTTTTCAATGTTGATCCATCTTCTTGCTGTTCCCTGGATATGATTTTATATGTATTGGAATTACCGCTCTCCTTGCCAAGAAAATTGACGATACCGGTGGTCAGTGAGGATAGATGGTCCAAGCCATTAGCAGTAAGCTCTGTGACAATGGCACCACTTTTAGTGGCAGCACTAATCAACACCCAGAGCCAAAAAACTTTGCTTTCCAGGAGCTCCATAGTGACCTATACGACAGGAGGGCTGATTGGTGTTGTTCTTGGCAATCTAGCATATATGACCACGGACAAGTCCAGTCCACCAAAGAAGTGCTTGCTCCCTTGGCTTGCTGGTAGTTTCGCAATGAGTGTAATATGGACGTATATAATTGCAGAAGATTTAGTTTCTTTGTTGGTTTCAATTGGTTACATTCTTGGGATCAACCCTTCTGTTCTTGGGCTGACTGTTTTGGCATGGGGTAATTCGCTGGGAGACTTGATAGCCAACGGTGCAATGGCTATGCACGGTGGGTCAGATGGGACCCAAGTTGCTATATCCGGGTGCTATGCCGGTCCCATGTTTAACACCTTAGTGGGTTTAGGAACATCACTAGTTATCAAGTCATGGTCCAAGTATCCAGGATCTTACGTGATTCCTAAAGACCCTTCTCTTATTCAGACTCTGGGGTTCTTAATTGGCGGCCTGCTCTGGGCACTGGTGATTTTGCCAAGGAAGAAAATGAAGTTAGATAGGTTTCTTGGGGTTGGTCTTTTGGCCATTTACCTCTGTTTTTTGTCTCTAAGGTTGTTGGGGGCTTTTGGTCTCTTGAAAGTGCAGGGGGTTTAGTACACAAACTCCCAGAGGTGTAGAACAACCTCCGTGTTCCTCCAAACTATGTTAGTTCTCGGGTAATTATTAACATCTTGAGAATGATTTTTACCTGAAACCTGAGAATAGACTGTTGGTTTGCAATTACACCCACGTGTTTTGATGCCTTTATTACTTAACAGTAATATAAATTTTCAGTAAATATGGATGCTGTTAGGTAGTCTATATCATTCGAGTTATGTCTGCTTAACAAGTATCGATTCAGATAGTACGAGCAGTGGATAACAAGCTACCACGTATTGTCACATCTAATTTGGACATTTCTTGCAAATTGGCTTGTGGTGCTAGTCATTCACAATTTCATGATTGCGTTCTTAGTACTAAAGGGTCTCCGACAAATTTGTGGGGTTAGCTTGCTGCGGCGGTTGCCGGTTGGATTGGGAGATGGAGAGTCAGGTTTTTCTTTCAGTTCCATAGATTTGTCTTTGCATTATTTAAGTAACTTAATTGAAAAGCCCCTTGGATTATTTGCATTTTCTATCAAAAAACTAAATGGCAGAATGTTAATGGCCGACATCCACGATAAGGACAAGTTCCATAAATCTTGTGGTCCTTGAACTTTTGATTGGTTCCAAGTTGGTCCTCTTGTCGCCCGTTAACTTGTTGGGTGGACAGACACGTGCGTACAATTTAATTAAAAAGTTAGGTGCCTAAAAGGTTGAGTGCTCTTTTGAAATTTGATAGCTCTGTTTTCACTTTTCCGATCAATTAATAGCTTTAACTTGAGCATTGTAAAATAGTATAGAGATATGAATAGATAGTTGGATTTTGGTTATATTCAGGATGAAGTACTTTCCCCAACCAATAACTTGAAACGGATGAAAATCCTTCGTTTTCGGACTCTCTATTTTTCTTCTTTGAGGTAACCAACCAACTACTTTCTTTCTTCCTTGGTCAAAAGATTATCTTATCCTCTTGGTAAGCTTGTCACTTTATTAGAGAAATGTTGGTCCACCATTTCTTTCTTATTGAAGCAACCAACTCGCGAACAAAAGAGTAACAGTAATGATTTCTTTAATTTTCGTTCTACACGTATATGTATCAAGAGGGTGAAGGAGAGGGAGGTAAACTTCCAGCATAAGACTCATTTTGGTACACCAAAAGATTTATTTGTTAAATGGTGTGACATAATTTACTTGAAATGCTTTTCAACATTGACGTTTAAGGTTCAACAACTCTTGATATAATTTCAGAGTAATTAAAGGGATTAATTTATAGAAAAACAACTATTTACGGTATTTTTGCTAGTATGAGGCACTTGGATTTAAAAATTAAAGCAAAAGGCGCACCTTAGGGTTGATATTACTTTTAAACTTGGTACGGTAATTCTCAATATAGTTAGTTAAAAGATCTTCTAGAAAAAGGTACTAGAAAACCATGTAATTTTCTTGGTGATAAATATCAAGATTCCTATCAGTTTCATCAACGCTACATGACTATAGTGTGTAATGTAACACTGAAACAAACACATTCGGTTTGTTAGGAGGGAAACATGTGTCCTTTTGTTGGGCTGCATAAAGCAAGGAGTGGGGATGACATTTTCGACTTGGCCCGGTTTGTTAGGGATGACATTTTTATCCCGGTCTGACCTGTGGCTCATTTCTAGTGTGCAAAACGACGTTGTTTTGTCAAAAAATTTTAAAACATAACGTAAATGGGTCGGCCCACGGGCCTGCACAAGCCCAGTCTGATCCGGCCCGACTCGGCCCATTGTCATCCCTAACTAGGAGATCCAAGTCATGGTAAAAATTGCCAATATCATGTTGAAGCAGATTCAACAGTAATTATAAGAAACAAACACTTCTTAATGTCGTTTTGTCAATAAAAAAATTTAAAACATAATCTAAACAGGTCAACCCACGGGCCGCCTAGCCTGTGGGCAAGTCTAGTAAGAACCCAGCCCAATTCGGCCCAACTTATTGTCATCTCTAACTAAGAGATCAAAGTCGTGGTAGAAATTGTCAATTTCATGTTGAAGCCGATTCAACGGCAACCGTAAGAAACACTTCTTAACTTTGAAGTAACTCATGAAGTTGACAACTGAATTCTTGAGAGCATGTAAACTTGGAGGACATCTCTGACTAGTCCAAGGATAAAATTCTCTAATATATAGCATTAAACTGCACCTACTAAGAACAACATATCACAGTAGAAATCGAGATTATCTAAACCAAATATACGCTGTCAAGTAGATAAATTTAGTAAGTTCCGGTGATGTCAAGGTCAGAAACAAAGCAATGCGACAAACTATATTTATGGCCATACACTTGGGGCCAACCTTTGCTGTTGGCTAACGGAGTATTCTGCCAACCTATGAGACACGAGCAGAGGTAGACCCATATAAAACCTAGCTTATTCCAATGTTTAGCCACAAGTGCTGAGTGTGATTAGGAAAATGTGAAAATGAACTCCGCTTTGTCATCTTTAGTTTATTTCCAATTGCAATACATTGCAAGCCTGTCAGGAATCCCGTCACTTTCTCATCTCATTGACGTTTTCGAAAATTTGCTTGGTTATTAGTCCTAATCTTTCCTGATTAACATATTTGGATGTTAATTATAGAGTTTATGATGATGAAGCAACCTCCATTCATTGGCAATGTTAATATAAACTTTTTCTCAAATCTTCTGTCATCTCTAAAGATAAAAGAGTTATAGTTGACAGGTACTTGTCAGAGGCTGAACCGCATATGAATAGTTCGGTCGACCTCACCAATGATTACAAGTAAATACCTCATTCAACGTACAAGGATACAGATCTACCGAGTTTCCTAGGGTACAATAATTACATATCTTCACATTAGAATGGAGTTCAGTTGATGGGAAAATCAATCCTGGTGACTTTGTGATCACAAAAGAATCAGTGACAACAGTCCCCTTCTATAAGAAATCAAGGCTTAGTAATCAAACAAAATCTCAAGAAGAAAAAAAGTCGCAGAACTTGTCCATCAATCAGAAATCATTTCATTTTCTGTTTCTCCCAGCATTGAAGCACAAGCTCTTTTCATCTTTACGATGACGTTACAACACAATATTCCTACGTTTCAACCTTGTGCGATAATGGAACAAGATAAATTAATTTCATTATTCCTACCACATAATGAATTTACAGTTCTGTACATATTGAACTGAAACAAAGCATTGCAACAATTATTGCTTAGCTACTGCACAGGAGTTCAGGCAGTAAATCATTATGTCATGAATCATTGCCTCTGCTTCGAATCAGTCTCAGAGACACAGCCATCAGGTATAGAGCCAAGAGGCCTGCTCCCAAGAACCTATCAATCTTCATTTTTCTCCAGGGCAAAACTACAAGTGCCCAAATCAAACCACCTGCTAAAAAGCCTATTGTTTCCAACAGATATGGATCTCTTGGAATAAAAACAGAGGAAGGGTATACGCACCACGAGGCACCAACCATTGACATTCCTAAACCAAAGAGTATGTTAAAAATGGGACCTGCATAGCATCCTGAAATAGCTACTTGTGCACCTTCAGGACCACCATTCAAAGCCATTGTCAGATCAGTTATCAAATCCCCGAGTGAGTTGCCCCAAGCAAGAACTGTTAGCCCCAATATAGAAGGGCTTATACCGAAAATATAGCCAAGTGAAACTAACAACGCGACCAATTCTTGAGCTGTAATGTAACTCCATGTCATGCTCATTACAAACCCTGTTGCAAGCCAAGGAAACAAGCACTTTTTAGGTGGACTTGACTTCTCTGTTGTCACATAAGCAAAAACACCAAATGCAATCCCCAACAAGGACCCAATTCCAGAGACGACAAGCCTCGCCGAGAAATTGGCATTCTTGTCTTGAAGAATCCAAAGCCCAGACAAGAGAAGTGGTGCCAGAGTCGCTGAAACAACTCCAATTGGCTTAGACCATCTCTTCTCACAAACAACAGGGATTGTTAGTCTCCTAGGTAAATAAAGAGGCATTTGGAGGATGTAAAGAAGCATGCTACAAGGAGTTGATAATCTTTTAAACAAGCAACCTTGCTTCATTTCTTGTTCATTACTCCCTTCCAAAGCAACTTGTTCCTCGAGCACCACCTCTCCTTTTTCCATGCTACTCAATATGGGCACACTCAAGTCATTGGCACAACATGAAAGAGCATGCCTTTCAGTATCCTTTCTGCTACCATTTTCCCAATGAATGTGCGACATATACACGAGAATCACATAAACAACGTACATGGAGCAAAATCCAATGGCACCCCACAAATTGATTTCGCCTTGGAACAATATGAAAATGAAGGATGCGAGGACTAAAAGGAAGAAGCAGATATCTCTAACAAAGGCCCGTTTGTGGACTTTAATCTGTTTCTTATGCACCAAAATGCTCAAGACTCCAACCACAATGCAAGTCACAAAGGAAGCACCACCTATCACCGTATTAAAGCCAATTTCTCCAGTCCCACTATCCGTAAAAGAAACTATACTAGCAAAAACATCAGGCGCACCATTGCCAAGCGAAAGAAGAGTGACCCCAGCAATCGTAGGGGACAATTTCAGTAGGCTAGATAAGTTTTCAAGTGAAGAACAAAAGTATTCAGAAGCTGTGTTTCCCAACATGTAGAATAGCACCAGAAGCCAAAGAAATAGGAAAAAGTATCCTAAGAAGGGAAATCTTCCAAAATTGCAATAGAAAATGTGAAGATAGTCGATATAACCTTCTGAGAGGCATGGCTTATGTGATTCAAGGAAAAGGCACTTGGCTTTGTAATCATCTAGACTTAGCAAACCTTTGCAGGCTCTGCCACTTGTAACATAGGAAGATGGGTAACTGTTCAGGACAAGAAAATCTGCGGAATTCACTCTTGAAACAAAGAAAGCGCAAACTATTAAAAGAAAGGCGATGTTTAATAAAATGATATACCACTTGCGATTAGGTAGAGAGACTGAGACACCCATCAACAAAAAGCAATCAGATTGTCTCTCAAAACAAAACTTTGTCAGGATATCATGGTTCAGGAACTGGGTTTATAAACATCAAGCTGCTAGCTTGATCAATTGGAAGAACCAAAAGAGAAAGAGAGGAGAAAACCAAGGAATTGTATATGATAAGAGAGCTCTATCAAACCGCTTCAGAAATTATGAAGATACGATACAGCTGTTTCGATCAACTAGATATTGGCAGAAATTAGGGAAAAAAAAGGAATTTGATGCAGAAACTAACCGACTTCAACGTGGTTTCAGGGACCTTAAGAAAGGGAATCTCCAACTTTCTGGCTGTACATGCCAAGCAAAGAATTTGATTACAAGGAAAATAATCACAAAAGCTACTATATGGGAATTTACTAAACACTAATGAAACTGGAACCTATATAACACGGTTAAGGAATCGTTACATTATTACACTTGTCCGGCAAAGGATTACGAAAGCAGAGTAGATAAATGGGACCTTAGGACCGAAAGTGAAACGTGGCAGATTTCCAATGTTCCTGTTGCATGAACTTACCAGCTTTACAGTTAGCCTAACACGTGTGATATCATCAATACTGTAAATGTCTCCCATCATTAAATTCATTTTGTTTTTGTTTGTTCTCTCTTTTCTTATTCTTCTTCTGTAACCTCCAATAATTTTCTGGTTAATCCAAGCTGAGTTCATCCTACACCAGTGAACCGATGTCCCAGAGTGAACCGTCCCCACTTAAGTGGGCGAACTCCCATAGTGATCAAATTGATCTTCGGATAAGTTTGTCCTCGCATGCCTGGTTCTTCCTCTTAACTTACGGTCTAGTGGCAGAATCTCTAGCTTTTCTGAACCTTTAATCACATTATAGTTGATGGTACGTGACTTATTTTTCGAGGAATTTAGGTTATGTCTCCTAACTGAAGGAAGAATCTTTAGTTTTTTTGTTTTTTCAATCTTCATAATTGCTTGTTAAATTGACTTTACGGAATAATTTATAAATAACATGCATTTCTATGACGAAATTATACCTAAATAATCAATAATAAATTCTAAATAACTCTTGATACTTCTAACATGAAATCCAAAATATTATCTTGGAGCCACCCCTATGAGGTAGATCTTCAGGTTTCTTGTGAAAGTGGCAGGGGAAATGTGCGAATTGATTCCAGTTTAATAGTGGATGGCCTATACAAACAGTCAAGCAGACAAGTTGAGGATAAAAAAAGGGAACTGAAACCACTCGAATTTCGTATTGTTGTTGAACTTGAACCACCAACAGACCGACATTGTAGACTGGGCGTTCACATTGGAATTTGTATTATTTGAATCAGAAAATATCATTGAACAGCGTGCAAAAATGATCCTGGTGAGTTGTTAAATCTTTATGCCACCAGCACAAAAGTACGTTTGATATTTCAATCAGGTGAATTTCTAAGTCAGATTGTCCCCCACGTCTGTTATCAGGCATCTCCACCGCTGCATCTATTACTTATTTAGGTTAGAAAAGGGACATATACAGGTAACTCCAGTTCCCAATCCACGAATAACGAAGATTATTATTGTCATTTTAAAAAAAAAATTGAATCAAATGCCTTAATGTTTAAGTAAAAGAACTTATCATTCACGTGTGTTATATTTAGGTGATGCATGTATGGGAAATAGAGACATGGTGACATATAGGTTGCTATCATGGATCTAACTGGTAGTTATTTTGTTAAGTGGACAATTATTAATTACAGGTTTTTAATAAACTTAAAAGTTAAGAAAACTAAATTGGATCCGGATTAAAGATAATTTAAAAAAAAACAATAAAGGATGTCGTTCAATGGATTGAAGTCAGTGAAAAAATGGACTCTAATCAATGTGAGCTGATTATATATTGAGACTGTCATGAGAAAGTCCAATAAGGTTACTATAAATAGCTGCTGTCTACTTAAGTAAGTTCGTGGACGTTAAATTTCTCTAACCCATTAAAAGGCCCACACATTAAAAAAGGCACAAAAAGACATTAAAAACATAAAGATACATAACTTTCATAAAGGTTTACCCGAAGTTCTAAAAGTTTGTTCAAACATGGAGGAGCTTGTTCAAGTAGTTTAGGAGCTTGTTCATCGAGCAATAGATAGTAAACACAAGTATTTTTATCACATTTTCTCCATTAATAGAAGTTCATGGTTGATCCTGGGTTGATAATTAAATTTTGTGTTATAAATAACATGTTGTGTTAGAGTCGTTATATGATTATATGAATTTGAAAAGAGATTTTCGAATTTCTCTATAAGGAAACAGGAGAAATTAATATGTTTTTTACTTATATAAATTGTATATTTGTCGTTTGAATTGATGTTGAATAAGCATTGCCTAGAAAAATAGAATTCGGGGTGATTTTTTAGCAAAGAATCACCGAAAAAGGTCTTTTTCAACGATTAGAGAGAAAAATGTTGAATAAATAAATAGTTAGTTTTGGGACATGCTCAACATCTGGCGCATGTGATACATGTGCGCCATGCAATTGGCATATTTGAGAGCTAGCATTGGCCGCATGTCTGACTTGTGGAACTCACTCGTCAGAACCAGTTGACAAGTTTGTGCCTGAGCACGCATGTTGAACACCCGCTAGTGGAGGCGGTGTGCGTCTGTGCATGTCTGTGTATGTGCCTAATGCATCCAAAGACGCATCAAGCTGCACGCGTTTAGAGCCTACACACAGTGCTAACTTCAACATACTATAAGATTAAAAAACTCAAAATTTCTAAAAATTCACAAAATGGTCATTCAAGTTATTTTGGGTCAGTTTTTAAGGTTTTACGAATTTATAAACTGAGTTTTTTTAATTTTTCTGAATTTATTACATTGGTAATAAGTAAGGTTTAACTTAAGAAAATTCAAATATGGTTAGTAAAGCCATCATTGAGTGAATTTTCATGCATTAGACCTGAAATAAAAGAGCTACATATGTTTTGGTATCTCGTATAGTGTATTTATGATTCAGTATCGCATGATTCTTACTCTAATTGAGATTTTCTTTGTGATGAATTCTCAAATAAAGTATGTTGATAATGTGTTCAACACTAATATGCGCTAATGAGTTTGTGCATAAGGATTTTGTATTTACGAATGGTAAATTGTTATATATTATATGCTCATATAGAAGAAATTGAGAATAATATACATGTGTGTCCCTTATGCTTGTGGATCTATTTGGGTACTAATGAGAATGAAGTTACTACAGTGACCTTTCAAGTTAGTATTTGAATTGTTCTGATTGTATGTTTGGAGATGGCTCTGGTGTTGTATTTGGTTATTCTGCCCATAGGTATTGGCCTTATGTGAGACTTTGAAATGTGCATAAAGGCATAAGGTGGAGGAAAGTCATTTCTTGAGTGATTTATTTGCCCACAGGTGGTAGAATCATAAAAGTTAATGGTGTGTATTTTTATTGCTTTTATAAAGAGGTCTTATATGCACGTATTATATATTCAGCCCATAGACGTTTCACGATATGTGTGATAAGATGCTTAGAACAAATACTATTTTGTAGCTTTGAGTATCTTACATTTGTGTTGATCATTACATTATCAATTTTACAATCTCCTTCTTTGTGAATAATAACAATGTCACAATTGAAACCCTCAGTAGTTTCAATTTTAAGGAATGGAAGCAAGATGTGGAATTTGTATTGGAGATGGTAGATATTGATATGGCCATGGTTAAGGATAGGCCATTTGCACCTATATCTATCAGCTTGGAGGCTAAGTGAACAACATATACAGCTTAGGAAAAGTCAAATAGGATGTGTTATTTAACCATAAAGAGATCCATTCCAAACCATATGCTAAGTGGATTTCCAGAAACAAACATAACAATGGATTTCCTTAATAATGTCTCACAGAGATAGAAGGTATCTTATGTTGAAATAGGCACCTTATTAAATGAATTGTACTCTATGAGGTATACAGAAGCAAGAGGAGTGAGGGAGTACATAATTAGGATGGTCTACCTTCATACTGAGTTGAGGGCATTAAATGTTTATGTTCCTGATGCTTGTATAGTTCACCAAAGCTCTGAATACACTTCCATCAGATTTTGGTATTTTGGTATTTCCGTACTAAGTGAAGATAGAAGTTCAACTCAAACTCAATTAAAAAGTGAAATTTGGAATCACTTTAATAAGACTAGATCGACAGACGAGATAGAAAAAGCAGAATGTAAATATTGTCAGAAGTTGTTGACCGGTAGTTCAAAAGGTGGAACATCTTGTTTAAAGAGACTTGTGGATTCATGTAGTAGAAGGAAGATGATATTAGGAGGCGAAACATTTTTTATCCCTAATCTTATGAAAGGCAAAAATGGATTGACGGCAACAACTTATGATAGCAACAAATAAAGGTATTTGATGGCTTCAATGGTTATTGGAGATGAACAACCACTGTCTAAAGAAAAAGATTCAGGATGTTTTGTAATTCACTACAACCGACTTTCAAGGTTCCAAGTCAGAATATAATAAAGAAGAATATCTTGAAAATTTACGAGGATA
>JAOQMM010000002.1:7012063-7024336 GCA_027563515.1 Erythroxylum platyclados
TATGTGAAATATCTTAAAATTATTGTTATTTCATATTAATTGTAATTATTATTTATTATTATGATTTTTGGAGACAAAGTTAAAGTATACAGTACAATTGTACAATATAATAATGAACTATTTTGTAATTTTTAAAAAAATTCAGGTACTATTTTATAAATTTAAAAAATTACCCGAAACGGTATCCGATATTGACCGGTACCGGTACAGTACCGTACCATAACTCAATCCGGTATCAAATCCGGTACGGTACTTGCAACATTGTCCTAGATGCATAATTGAGGCTTGTGTTACGCACTACACGTGGTATGATGATCATATGAAGATACAAATAAATAATTATATGTTCAAATTGTAGATTTAATGGTTGAGTGGAATTGTGGAAGTAGTAAATTTTATTTTTATATTCTTAAAAGGTTTGAGGTTTAATAATAAATGGATAATATAATAACTTATATACAGTGATAAAATTAATAAGTAAAATTAAGTTAATTAATGATTGAGGGTATGATTATAGAAATGAAAGAAAAATTAATTAGAAATTTTTACAAAATTTAATTAGGAAAATTCGTTAAGAAAATCGATAAAAAATTTCAATTAATTAAGAATTTGTAGGAAAATTCATTAAGTTAATTATAGTTAGGAATTTTAATTCAATTAATTATAAATTTTAATTTTACTTAAATAAGTTATTAATTATTAAAAGAGAAATGATAAAACCAAATTAATTAACTATAGTAATCTTTACTATATACGAATGATTATTCAAATCATTTTACAAAAAATGATACAATTTATAAAAATTAAGATAATATCATGACGAATAGACGAAACTTGGAGATAGGATACCGGAGAGGGTCGACTAAGAGTGTAGCTGATCGTTGTTGCTAGGATCGTCAATAATTTAGATCAAATCATCTGTGTGTACAAACGTTAATTTTTAGTAATGTAATATTAAAATTATGGGAATATTTAATAGGGTTAATTATTAAAAAAAGCTCAAACTTTCTTCAAATTTTCAATTATAGTCTGAACTTTAAAAAGTAGCAATAAAATGCCCAAATTTTCAATTTTTTTAATTATAGCCCAAAATTAAAAAATTGGTAATAAAATACTCAAACTTTCAATTTTCTTTAATTCTAGCCTGACGTTATCTGTTGTTCTTCTGATGTCCTCAACCATTTGTTTTCTGTTTGTTCTTCTGACGCCCTAAACTACTCTTGCATTAAAGCGTACTGCATCAGTAAGCTTTTCGTTTTTAGTTCGTTCTCCTGATGTCCTTAGTGTGAGAGCATTGGGACTACGTAATCTGAAAATCGAAGGATGAGAGCATCGAGAGAACAAACTAAAAACGAAGGAAAAAACTGAAATCAAAGCATAAAGTCGTCGGGGCTGCGTAATCTGATTTAGGTCACTTTTAAACAAATATCATTTTAATTATGTGATTAAACAACATCGTTTTATTAATATTCATTTATTGTGTTAATGTTGGCTAATATGTATTAATAGTTAAGGTTTCTGAAATACGTGGCAAGCTATCTCAGCAAACTTAATGAAAGCACTAAAGACGTGCTAGAATTGAAAAAAATTAAAAGTTTGAGCATTTTATTGTTACTTTTTTAAGTTCAAGTTACAATTAAAAAATTGAAAATTTAGATATTTTATTGTTATTTTTTAAAGTTTAGGCTATAATTGAAAACTTGACGAAAATTTGAATTTTTTTGGCAATTAACCCTATTTAATAAATAATTAAATATACCTTCATCTTCATATATTTGACTAAAATAACATGCACTTGGTTGATTAGTTTGACTAGTCACCTTCGCATTAAAACCTGTGGTTGTATTAACGGAAAATTAAAAACACAATATTAAGTAAGATACTATAAATAAAATAAAATAAATATATCAAAAAGAAAAGAATTTACCGTTAATATCTTCATTATTTAATCAACTTTGGGCACATATAAGAGCTTCCACAATATGAGGATGAAGTCGAGCACGATGAGGAGTAATAACCTGACTACTAGTGCTAAAAATAGACTCCGAAGCAACGGTGGATGATAGAATAACTAATGTCTCACGCAATGACTTGCATGATCGGAAAAACATTTGCACACTTCTTTCACCATAATAATATATCAAACTAATAACTTTCAACTTCAGGCACACAATCTTCGGTCAATTATTTATCTAACTCCATCATATTATAAGAAGTCCTAGCCCTTTTCTCTTTCAAAAAATGGTCGAACCTAAAACTAAACCTGGAGATGAATTGCCTGGACTACTAAGATCCCGATCATAAGTTTTTCCATTCTGACTTGATAATCATTAAACAATTCATACCATAATTGTTTAATGATATCTACGTACTCTTGAACTCGATCACCGTACAATGCATTATAAATAAAAGCAACCTCGTCTATCTTGTATCTTAAGTCCAGAACATATAACACTGCAATAATATGTCTTACCATAGACCAATAAGAATTCAACTTCTCTATTATAATCTGAATAATCTCATTAGAGTCAAACATCCACAATAATAAAGCATTCTTTATGTCAAACATAGTGCTACAGCAACTATAGGAAATTAGATATTTGTTCCAAGAACAATTAAGTCGCCTTATAAAATAATTTCAACTTCACACAAAATTCTCTAACCAAACCCTATTGATCTTCTGTAAGCGCGTAGGTATACTAAGAATCTCTTTCCCTTTGTCTGTTAAACACCTTAGCATATGGGTTTGTCGACTCCAACATCTTCAAGGTTGAGTTCCATTTGGTTGGACAATCCAAAACCAACTTCTTTGTATTCAGAATGCAATGAATTTGTACAGCATCTTCAAATTTCCTATTCTTTTAAGAGTTACATTCTAATATAGAACACTATTTCGAATATAATCTATTGCTTTCTTTATCATCTCCAACCCATCCTTTACAATTAAGATAAGAATACGCACAAAACAACACCATATGAAATAACCTACCACTAAGCAATAAACTCCCAGTCCACATCTTACTCTAACTTCTCAATCATAGCATCATTTGTGCTAAAATTGTCGACTATGATGATGCATACTTTGCTGTCGATGTTAAAATCCATCAAACAGCCTTTCAACATAGTTGCCAATTTTTCACTTGTATGTAATGTCGGCACATAAATGAATATATCATGTACAAATATTACCAACATCAATTATAAATTCATAACATAATGAAAAAGTAAATGATAACAAAATTAAAAAATATAAATTACCTCAAAAGTTTATTGCATAACATCCAATCATTATCAACATAATATATTGCCACTGCCATATAATCCTCTTTTTAATTATCGGTTGTCCACATGTTCGTTGTTATGACAATCTGTCCTTCAGTTCTTGACAATGCTCTTAAAATATCACTCTTCTTATCCTTGTAAATTTTCAAGATATCCTTCTTCACTGTATTCCGACTTGAAACTTTAAAAGTCAGTTGCTGTGAATTATAAAACATCTTGAATCTTTTGCTTTCAACCATAGACAACAGTTGTTCATCTTTAATAACCCTTGAAGCCATCAAATACCTTGATTGTTGTTGTCATAAATTGTTGTAATCAATTTATTTTTCTCTTTTATAAGCTTAGGAGTCAAAAATATTTGACCTCCTAATACCATTTTCCTTCTACTACTTGAATCTATATGTCTCTTTAAATGAGGCATTCCACCTTTTGAACTACCAGTCAATAACTTCTGACAATATTTACACCCTGCTTTTTAAATCCCGTTTGTCAATCTGGTCTTTTTAAAGTGATTTCAAACTTCACTTTTATATTGAGTTCTAGAAACTTCTATCCTTGCTTGGTACAAGAATAGAAGTTTCTACTTCTGCCTCCGGTACTAAATTACAACTCTCTACTGAAAGAATATGCTCATCTATCTGAAACAACCAACTTATAAATGCTTGAGGTTAGAAATAATAAATATATTATTTTTAACCTTAAGCATTTAGAGAGTTATAATCCAGTACCAGAGAAAGAAGTGGAAGCTTCTATTCATGTACCAAGTGAGGATAGAAATTCAACTAGAACTCAATATAAAAGTGAAGTTTGAAATCACTTTAATAAGACTAGATCGACGGATGTGATTGAAAAAGCAGATTGTAAATATTATCAGAAGTTGTTGATCGGTAGTTCAAAAGGTGGAAAAGAGAAGAATGAATTGACCGCAACAATTTATGACAGCAACAGATTAAGGTATTTGATGGCTTCAATGGTTATTGAAGATGAACAATCACTGTCTATAGTTGAAAGCAAAAGATTCAGAATGTTTTTTAATTTACTGCAACTGACTTTTCAAGATTTTAAGTCAGAATACAATGAAGAAGGATATCTTGAAAACTTACGAGAATAAGAAGAGAGATTTTAAAAGCACTGCTAAGTGCTGAAGGACGAATTGTCATAATAACAGACATGTGGATAGCCGATAACCAAAATGAGTTATATGGCGATGACAACACATTATGTTGATAATAATTGGACGTTACACAACGAACTTTTTAGGTAATTTATATTCTTTAATATTGTTATCATTTACTTTTTCATTATGTTGTGAATTTATGATTTATGTTAGTAATATTTGTACGTGATATGTTCATTTATGAGTTAGCATCATATATAAGTGAAAAATTGGCAACCATGTTAAAAGGCTGTTTGATAAATTTTAACATTAACAATAAAATATCCACCATCACAGTGGACAATTGTAGCACGAATAATGCTATGATTAAGAAGTTAAAGAGTAAGATGTGGGTTGAGAGCTTATTGGTTGGTGGTAAGTTATTTCATACACGTTGTTTTGCGCATATTCTTAACTTGATTGTGAAGGATGAGTTAGAGATGATAAAGAAAGCAATAGATTGTATTCGGAATAGTGTTCTTAAAAGAGTTGAGAAATTTGAAAATGTTGCACAATATTTATGCATTCCGAGTACAAAAAAGTTAGTTTTGGATTGTCCAATCAGATGGAACTCAATCTTAAAGATGTTAAAGTCAGCAATTCCATATGTTAAGGTGTTTATCAGACTAAGGGAAAAGGATTCTCAGTATACCTGCATGCCTACAAAAGATCAATAAGAGTTGGCTAGAAAACTTTGTGTGAAGTTGGAATTATTTTATAATGCGACTGAATTGTTCTCAGGAACAAAATATCTAACTTCACACAGTTACTTTAACACTATATCTGACATAAAGGATGCTTTATCACAGTGATTTTTTGACTCCAATGAGATTATTCAGATTATAACGGAGTGAATGATGGAGAAGTTGAATTCTTATTGGTCCATGGTTGGACATATTATTGTAGTGTTATATGCTCTGGACCCGAGATACAAGATGAATAAAGTTGTTTGTATTTATGATGCATTGTATAGTGATCGAGCTCAAGAACATGTAGATACCATTAAACAATTATGATATAAATTATTTATTAATTACAAGTCAGAATGGAAAAATTTATGATCGGGATCTTAGTAGTCCAAGCAGTTCATCTCCAGGTTCAGCTTCGACCTCATCTTCTAATCGAAGATTGTCACATTCTCTGTCAATTTTTTTGAAAGAGATAAGGGCTAAAACTTCTTACAATATAAACGAGTTAAATAAATATTTGACCGAAGATTGTGTGCTCGAAGTTGAAGGTGAGCAATTCGATATATTATTATGGTGGAAGAGGTGTGGAAATACTTTTTCGATCATGCAAGTCATCACAAGACTTATTAGCTATTCTATCATCTACCGTTACTTCGAAGTCTGCTTTTAACACTAGAGGTCGGGTTATTACTACTCATCGTGCTCGACTTCATCATCGTACTGCAAAACCCTTATGTGTGCTCAAAGTTAGTTAAATGATGAAAATATTGATGGTAATTTTTTTGATATATTGATTTATCTATTTTTTATATTATCTTACCTAATATTGTGTTTTTAATTTTTCGTTAATACAGTCACAGGTATTAATGCGGAGGTGACTAGTTGAACTAATCGACCAAATGAACGTTATTTTGGTCAAATATATGAAGATGAAGGTATATTTAATTATTTATTAAATATTACCATGTCCTAAAAATTCTTTTAATTTTAATATTATATTACTAAATATAATGTTTGTACATACAGATGATTTGATCCAAACTATTGACGATCGTAGCAACAATGATTAGCTGCTCTCTCAATCTACCCTCTCTAGTCTCCAAGCTTCGTTTGTCCGTCATGATATTATCTTAATTTTTATAAATTGTATCATTTTTTTGTAAAATGATTTGGATAATCATTCGTGTACAGTAAAGATTACTACAGTTGATGAATTTGGTTTTATTATTTATCCCTTTTAATAATTAATAAATTATTTAAGTAAAATTGAAAATTTTAATTAATTGAATTGAAATTCCTAAATATAATTAATTTAATAAAATTTTCTACAAATTCCTAATCAATTGAATTGAAATTTTTTATCAATTTTCCTAATGAATTTTCATAATTAAATTTTTTAGAAATTCCTAATCAAATTTTCTTTCATTTCCTATAATCATATTCTCCATTATTAATTAATTTAATTTCATCTTATTAATTTCATCATTGTATGTAAATTATTATATTATTCATTCAAGATAAAATCTCAAATTCTTTAGGAATATAAAAATAGAATTTACTATTTACATAGTTTCACCCAACCATTAAATCTACAATTTGAATATATAATTATACAATTGTATTTTTATATGATCATCATTGTTTACTCTATTATGATTTCCATCTTTAGAAGTGGTAAACAAAATAAATTTTTATTCAACATCATCATTAATCATAATTAGCGTACTATAATCCCTTAATCAAGATTACAAGTTATAATAACTTTAACCATTACCTAATAACTTGCTTGACAATGTGATTAACCTTGAACATTGGACCATTGAATTATGTTTTTGTCGTTATAAAAATAATAATATAAAATATTATATTAAAGATAATGTAAAATATAAATTAAATATAAATACTGAATTTCCTCATTATAATCACTTATTGTTACTTTATAAGCTCCTTAAATAATCATAATTAATTACGATAATTATTATTATATTATTTAAAAATTGATAATTTATTTGATCATTCAAAGAAGAAAAAGAATCTATTCACATTATCACATATATCCGAGGAAGTTTTTATCGAATGTAAATATTATCCAAAAAAATATTTAAAAAAATTGACAAATTTGATGCATGTATATAATATAATATATATTCTTCTACCAAATTCTAATTATTTTATTTTTGAACTAAAGATGTTTAACGGTCCTGTCACATCTATTTTTTAATAAAAGAGAAAGGTATAATATTAATGGAAGATTATTATTAAATTCAAATTAATTAATTTAACTTAAAGTACTTTGAAATTTGTCTTTTTTTGAACAAATTAGTCTCAATGTAACTTCAATTAATTAAATTGATAACTTTAATTTTAATCTTTTTTTATTGCTTATACTTTTATTTTAATTATAAATTAAATTAATTAAAAATTTTAATTTAAAAATTAAAGAATTCGGGCCGGGCCATTGGCTGGGTTCCCAAGGCCTGAGCAAATTTTTCGGGTGTCCAGGCAGGGTCCAGGCCGCCCGTTGCCATACCTAATAGACACCCGTAAAGCTGACTTCTTTATTAAGGAAAGACTAAAAAGACTTGAAACACTAGTATGCAGATGAGACGTGATGCGGACTACATGTAATTAAAATGAAACCTCATTATCCAAATATGAACCTAACTTGGTACTGTTTTGACAGATAATTAACCATTCTTGGATGTTTTATTGTCCACAGCAGACAAAAAGAGGGATGCAGAATACTAAGAAGTGATTGATAACAACAACATACCTGCCAGTTTTCCATAGCTCATAAAGCCCAGTCCCACGAATTACAAGAGTAGGATACGTTTTTAGTCCATCTGCTCCAAATGGGCTCTCAAAGAACTATTTGAAACTTTTCCAGGTCCCTCTCAACCCCAACATTGGGAAGATCAAGAATCATATGAGCAACAACCTACAGCAAAGTATTTACAACAGATATAACCAAAAAAAAAGGATGTAGAAGCAGAACCTAACTTGGTACTGTTTTGACAGATAATTAACCATTCTTGGATGTTTTATTGTCCACAGCAGACAAAAAGAGGGATGCAGAATACTAAGAAGTGATTGATAACAACAACATACCTGCCAGTTTTCCATAGCTCATAAAGCCCAGTCCCACGAATTACAAGAGTAGGATACGTTTTTAGTCCATCTGCTCCAAATGGGCTCTCAAAGAACTATTTGAAACTTTTCCAGGTCCCTCTCAACCCCAACATTGGGAAGATCAAGAATCATATGAGCAACAAACTACAGCAAAGTATTTACAACAGATATAACCAAAAAAAAAGGATGTAGAAGCAGAACACTATATTATTAGTAAAAGACATGAGATGCCTGAACTACTTATTGTAAAGCTATAACTTTTCAGAGGAAGGCTGATGAGAATCAAATATTATAGATTTTTAAATGAGAACAAGAAGCACACAAAGAACAACTACTGCCAATTTCCTGCTCACCACATTCAGCGGATGCACGGTTGTTCAAAAGGCTGGAATCCTTATGCACTTGAAAAGTCTTAAACACAAGTATGTTAGCTCCATTTCAGGTACACATATACTTGATCATCCCACCTCTACCCGAAATCAAACCACAAAGGAAAACAAACTTCTTCCATCATTAGTTGTTCACATAATTAGCAACCTTGAAGCCAGCATCTTTTGCCAAGCAAAAACAATCAGCAACAGCAACAGCAGCTACCATATTCATTCTATTAGTGTAACAAGCAATGTCCTCATAAATGCTCTGAACTCCGATCTCCATTCGTGTACAATCATAAGAAAACATTTGACACAAATGAGGTCCAAGATAATAATCCGACCTCCTGATAAATCATGAAACGTAAACAGCATTTGTCAGCCCTAAGGCAAGCTCACATTTCAAAAGCAAAGAATTTGCACATACAAACCATAAGCACAAGTTCCTCACTAGAACAAAGCAATTTATGAACTTCCAAATTGAGCATTGCATTTCTATACAAATAAAGTTACAAATTCACTTATCCCAAATCAGAAATTTATGATTTCCCTTTCCATGCAAGTCAACAAATACTCACGTTTCAATAGTCATTCCAACGCACTTCACTGCATTGTGCTCAGAGTAGGCAACTGCCTCTTCAACATTAGCAGAAGCGTGGCCTGATAAAGCATCATGAAGATTCCTTATAAAGTAATCACGGTAATCTGCTGACAACGACATGAAAGTACCGCCCATTAATATGAACTCAACCTGAAACCACACAGCCACGCAATGAGAATGTTTAAGATGTTTCACAAATCCTTTTACTTTAAATTGCAAGTAAATGAATGCAACCCTATCAACCCTGTGGCCCAATCGCTTAAGCTGATCAATACTGTTTCTCGCCTGAACATATGGATTATATCTGAATCATAAAGGAAGGCTAAAAATAAGCAAAAAGTTTCGAACTTTAACATTTAGTTCACCACAATACAAAACCCTACCTAGCTCGAATCGCGCATGCTAGTAGGCTCATAGCCAGTATACGACTGCGTACTGTACTCGAAATCCGACTCCGTACCACCAAGACAATACACATAAGTTTCCTGAGGTAGCAATATCAGGACAGCGGAGCGGCTTCGACATGAAAGCGACGACGGCGATGCCGGAGGCAGTGCGAACCGGTTTGGCGCAGAGTTTTGGGAGGAGCGAGTCTTGGTCGGAATCGGGAGGAGCTGCTATCATCTCAACAAGCTTGGGGGCTAGCGTGAGGCCGTACTTCCGACAAGCAGCGGATTTGAAGGCGTTGAGATCAACCGTTTGTTTGTTTCGCGAAAGCTCCACCATTGAGTTCACGATTTCTATGGTCAGGTCCGAGCTTCTTCTTCGCTTAGGCCATGGGCTTGGTAGCCGGCCCGACCCGGTCGTGGCTGCCATTTGGACCGACACTACTACTGCTGTTGCGATTAAACACGACGGCGACGCCGTAAAGAGGAAGAAGAGGGTTATATTTATAGTTAGTCAATAATCGAGTATTACGACGTCGTTAGGAATAATGATCGAAACGACGCCATTTGATTTCCTATACAAATGGAACGTTGTCGTATTCGATGCAGAGGTATCTATTTAAGTGATTCCTTCTTCTTTCTTTCTCAAGCGTTAACAATGGAGAGCGATGTGAAGAGAAGGAGAGAGCTAGAGACCAGAGTCCCTGAGAAGGTTGGAGAGGTGATCTCAATCATTAAAACCGCCAAGCACGTAGACCAAGTCATTTGCGCACTTCACTCTCTCGCGGTCCTTCTTTTTCCTCTAGACTCTTTGCTTGTTTCAGGTCTCTCTCAGTTCTCAAGCAATCCTTCAAAGTTTCGAGAGTTCTTTCTTTGTGAACTTATCTTGTATCGATTTTATGGACTTGTAGGTAGTCTGGATGAGCGCCACAGAGATCAGGTCCAATTAAAATGGCAAAAGTTTTCAACTTTTTAGTTCAATTTTTTTCTTTTTCCTTTTTTAGTTATTTCAATCAATCTGCAAGCAAATTAGTATTCTGGGTTGTGTAGGTCCTTGGTGCTAAGGTCCCTTCAGAAGACGAGAGGGAAAATTGGTGGTTAGCATTCTATCAAGGAGCTGCATTTCCCACTTTAGCTCGGGTTTTGTTACTTGGTAAACAAATTGATTTTGGTTATCTTATTGTTGAGCTCTGAATATATTAAATGCTTTATTATTGTTCCGGTGCAATTGAACTGAAACTGGAATGGATTGGACTGCCAAATGGAATATAGATGTGGAAAATTGTGTGGTCTAAAGCAGCCAAGAAGCGACGATAGTGAGTTTCTTCATTCATGAATTAGAGTGAATGAACCTGTACGATCTTTTAAAAGTATTTTAGGTCATAAAGATATCTTAAAGCTTGCTTCAGATTTGTTCTTCTGCTGCTTTAATAGAATTATGGCATATTTCATATGCTTTTAGGTGCATTATTATATTCAACTCCATCTTGGTCCCTAATGCAATGGTGATATTGTTGTTGTATGGTCATAAATATTTATCATATATATCTCTTCTGCTTGCAGATGTTGCTTCCAATTGGTTGTCTTGTTTCCCAATTTCAGCAAAAAAACATATATATGATGCATTCTTTATTAACGGTCCTGCCACAGAGGTTGCTCAGGCTTTAGTTCCATGCCTACAACACAATGGAAGTGATGCTTTTGATGTTAATGCTATCTTTGCAAATACTGAAAGGTAGTTGAAGAAGTTTTAAAATTGTAGCTTCTTTGTCCATATCCTAAAAGTATACCTAAAGAATGTATTCATTTGTTTTAGTTCCATTTGAGCATGTTTCTGATCATTTAACCTATTACATTGCGATTTTTAGTTGCAAGAAGAAAATTAACATGCAACTTTCTATTTTCTTTTGACTTTTAGTACTTGGTGATCATGATGCACTGGTGAAAGTTGTTAGCATAGAGATATTTACTTAATGATAGTTTCTGTGTAGCAAACTTATTGACATTGACAAAGTTCGAGTTGGTAAATGATGGAGACTTAAATGTAATGCTAGTAAGAGAACTTACTGAACTCATGAGCTCAAACTAACATTCAGAAAATCTCGTCTCCAGCTATGTTTCATTCTACTTTCACATTAGCATTGGCTGTTCTGTCCTAGAATATGTTTCAGAATCCTCTTACATTTTGAAAGAGATGTCAATGGTCAGTCTTGGTGGTTGCCTTTTTGTTCTCTAGTGCAAGAATTGTTTTTGATTGTTGGAATTATTTCGCTTCCATTGAGCTTATTCTGAGTGCCTTGTATACTTAGGATAACAGTGTGAATTTTGCCATTCCGAGTGCCTTGTATACTTAGGATAACAGTGTGAATTTTGCCGGCTTGTAAAACCCTGATCCTGAAGAATTATATTTAGTAGCCCCATAAAAAATTCTACTGGTTTAGAGACAGGTAGACAGCTTGTAAAAGCTTCCTGTCTAGTTATTAAAATCCTTTGCATTTATGACAGGTTACTCATAGTTTGCTTGCTTGAAAATGAGGGGGTGCATCAAATGGCGAGATATTTTGGCAACTCTCAGAAGTCTGGAGAGCTTATAACTCCACCGCTTTCACTTATATCTAGGGTGGCACAAATTGTCACATCAATTCCTGATAAAGCAAGA
>JAOQMM010000002.1:7050920-7075895 GCA_027563515.1 Erythroxylum platyclados
CCAGCACAGGTGCTTCCGTTTAGGTTATGGAGTTTCGATCTGATTGAGTACATTAAAAGACGTTTAAGGCTATGTTTGGTTTGCTGGATATTATTAATAGAATAGAATGTAATGTAATATTATTTCATCGTTTGCGAGGAGGGTTTATAATAGAATAAAATGAAACAAGATGGAAGGGAGAGTTTTACATTACAACTCATTCCATCTTAAATAGTAAAAAAAAGTTATTTTCGATTTGGGAGGTTTATAATAGGTGTAAAATGATAAATAACATTTCATTATGTTATATTATGAACCCTTCTTCCAAACAATATTTCACTACATTACATTATGAAACCTTTCAACCCTCCCAAACAATAATTTTCTAATATTACATCCATTTACATTCCATTCTATTGTAAACCATTCTATTCCATTTCATTCTATTAAAAACATTACGTCCAACCAAACATAGCCTAAGTAAAAGATACAAACTTTAGTTGGTTTTATCCATTTTAAAATTATTTATAATATTTTATAATATCAAAAATAATAAAGAAGATATTTTGCCAGTTTTCTCTCATGTTAGTTTAATGGATAATTCACTGTTAAAATCAAGTTATAAACTTATAATAGTGATACAAACTTTACAATATGATCAGTAATTAAATAATATTTTGAGTCAAAATAATTCAACATAAACTTAATAATTTTTTTAGTATTATTAAAATAATAATAGTATTTCAAAAATAAGTAATAAAATTATTTGTTTAACCCTACGTCGTCTCAATTATATGTTCTTGGTATTATTCTTATAATTTCAAGTACATGGTTTGGTGCTGGATAAAGAAAAACAGCCTGCCTTTGAGCCACAGGACGTGGCAGAATGGTTTTTTATGGACTGCTCATTATTGCATAATTTTTGCTTTTTGTTCCAAGCACAATTAAGTATTTGCTGCAATAAGGGAAGGCAACAATTGTTGTGACGTAATTATTCTCAACTTTCCAGTGCATTTGTTCCTAGATAACAAAGGAACTCCATCTCTTCTCTTTTAAGAACGACACTTGCTAGCATGAATGATGAACCTTTGAGGCTTTTGTGTACAATCACAATACAAAAAGTATGTAAGTGGAACCCAAGTGTTGTGAGACAACGTTTCCTTTTTCGAATTTTACAAATAAAAAATCTCAATCTTGAAATTTTATGAGACAACTTATTATTGAGGAGGGTCAAAGGTCACCTTTTTCTATAAATTTTTATTGAATTTAGTAAATTTATTTGTCAGTTTATCCTATAATTTTTCCTTCCATAGTGAAAGATTTTTTACGTTAAATCTTAGTGTTTAT
Organism: Erythroxylum platyclados; assembly: GCA_027563515.1. Taxonomy (NCBI): domain Eukaryota; kingdom Viridiplantae; phylum Streptophyta; class Magnoliopsida; order Malpighiales; family Erythroxylaceae; genus Erythroxylum; species Erythroxylum platyclados. The sequence goes on from JAOQMM010000002.1 coordinate 7,052,247, forward strand.
TTCATCGTTTAATTTTTTATTCTCGTATTATTTTGTTGCTACAATTTGAAGAATTATTTCTTGTCGTTAATATTCCGTTGATTTTTTAGAAAGTTGTGTTATTTTTCTCCCGGTAAGTAGCTCTTGAGTTGCAAAAGTAAATAATTTACAGAAGAAATATATAAAGAAGAATCAGTTATCTTTTGATAAATGATAAACAAAAACTAAAAATTTGAGAACAAAAAAGATTATTGTTTAGATTACTGTTACTCAAATTATAACAGAATCCTCAAGAAAAGTTAAAAATCAAATTATATGACAACGCGGATACTGTGGAAAGGAACTGATCACATCACGGTCATTGACATATAGAAACGTCACTCATGCCTATAGGTTACTCATCTCAAAATCATTTTCCAAATTTTGGCCACGTAGTAACCATCCAACATTTGGTTTGATTTGATGATAAGGACTTAAAGACTATCGTTTAACACATTAAAGTATAAATCATAAATAAAAAGTATAGGATCATAGGTTTACATTTAGGCTAAAATACCTATTTATCAGATAATATATATATTGCTTAATTCAAGTCTTGAGCTATTTGGCACTGAATTTAATCTTTGTAGATTTTAGACACATTAAGCACTAAAACACTTTTTAAGTGTCTCCTCCACTCTTTTTAATCTAATTTTAAATTTTGTCTTTGATTTTTAATTATGTTATTTTCTGCTTTCTTTTTAAGTTATAAACCTAAAATGATGAAGTGATTTTTTATCGCACACTTTCTTGATCTACAAATAGTGTTTCACCTGTCTAGCCGATGATTTAAGTCGTAGAAGCACCAATTATTTTAGCAACCACAACATAAGCCTTTTAATCATTTTATTAAAGGAAGTAAGTAACAGTGGACTCAATGACTTTGGAGTAGTTCAATGACGAAAATCCTACCTAAGCATAATTTAGTGACTTGTGAATTGTTCAACTATTAAAAAAGAAACATAATCGCAAAATATATGACTGTCTTTTGTGATAATTGATTATTTTGTAAGTTTTTATTTCTTATATTTAATTATTAAATAGAAAGTGAATTTAGGTGAAAATAAATTAAGAAAAAAGTCCGACAAAACTTAATTTCAACCGGACAATTTGTCACATAAAATCTATTTTTTGACAGGAAGTTCCCAAACTTACTTGAAGATGAATGAGGAACAAAATTGACTTGAAGATGAATAGTATGAAAATCACTATTTTGTGAAGTTGATCTCTAAAAATAAATTCATTTTTTCTTCTGATTTCTATCATGGCTTCAAGGTAAAAGGGCCGACAGGAATGCGATAATAGGGTTTAGATTGGATGAAATTTCATAACAAAACAAAATAGTGTCTTGGTACAAGACACGAAATCTCATGAATATTCATTGCCCTTTTCTCCCCATTTTGTATGGTTGTGGATTTTTTTTAGTGAAAGATACAGTCACTTCAGTATATATAGGACCAGAGTTATAAAAAAATTTTAGGGGCGCAAAATAAGTTGTCGATGTGAAAGTGACAACCACACCACACCACAGGGGATAGAGTTAGGCAATAAGTGGGAACTCACCAAAAAGATGGAAGAGTGAATATAAACAAAATGATATATGAGAATAGAAATAAAAATAGAATGGTAAGTTGACTTTGTGGAGGGTGTATGAACCTTTCTTTTTTATACTCAAAAAGTAATTTGTCAGTGTGTTCTATATAAAGCACCACCACCCACATGCCTTGTATTGCCATATTCATTTCTTTGATCTTCGCATCTAATATTATCTTCCTATTGACTATTTTGTTGGTGTTGTCGTCTTCTTCTTTCATCAAACTTCAACAATGGTGCACAAGGGCTCTTATCATCTTGGATTGCTTTTGCTACTCTTCCTGGGCTTCTGTCTTGTCCTTTCTTCCACTCTTGCAGTCCCCACAAGTAGTGAGTTCCATGTTAAAGAGAGAATCTTATTCCTGTGTTAGCATTTGATGTTAGAGCTGTTAATCATTTGTCGGCTTTTATGGTGAATGGCATATACAGGAAGCCTCATGTCAAGTGCTGAAGAGAAGGCATCGGTGGTGCAGGATTTTCTGGTTCAGGTGACCCTCTCTCTCTCTTTGGCAGCGTGTGCGAGTGATTGATTCTAGATTGAAGGATCGAATGATTGAAACAAATTGATAACAGTTGAAGACTTAATCATGATTTGCCATATATAGCCATTGTTATATTAGGTTATGGTCTTTCCTGTTCTTTTTGTAATGTGAAACCTCAAGCCCTCTAATACATCAGCAGTCAAACACATAATCGCTGCAAATTCTTTGGTTCCTATAACTTTCCAGTTTTCAGGTAAGCAACTGATTGCTTTAATTGATCTGCTACCTCCTAACATTATTTGCTTTGGAAATAAGCAACACAAGTGAACAAGACTTATTTTCCTAACTATTTAATTATGTGAGCAAAAGGAGGGTACTTTCCTTCTTGGCTCCTATCAAGTTGCACTTCTATGGTGTTAAGCTCTATCCTTTCACAGTTTATCACCTCCAATAGCAAATGATTTAATTACCATGAGATGTGCATACTCTCTGATTATGTTCAGGATGAGATATTTGGCACGGAAGAAAGGTATGTTGAAGGAAGGATGGATTTGGAAAGCACAGATTATCCAGGAACTGGAGCAAACAATCACCATGATCCAAGAACCCCTGGAAGAGGATGAAATCCAGAAAGAAGATGCACTTAAACCAAAAAATATGTTTCTGGGTCACGGGTTTGGGTTTGCGTTTGCGTTTGTGTTTGTGTTTGTGTTTGTGTTTGTGAAGGATATATCGAGTGTGTGGATTGTCTACTGAAGGATGTTTGCATGTGTATAACCTAACCTAATTGGAGAGTAAGAGAAGGAATGATTGTTTTGTGGGTATGAACATCAGCATATAATTATAGTTGGGGTTAACTTTTGTAACCTGTGTAAGGGTATTTAATTGATGTATGTATGATGTTGTGTTGGAATTTGTGGTCTATTGAAAAGGTCTATTGGATTTGAACTCCACACTGAAAAGCATATGCTACAAAAAGTTCTTTTGAGTTTGGAAAGAACATAATTAATGCAAACCTGCCCTATCCCGTGACTCTAAATTAGAGATTCAAAACTTTTTGTCTCCAAATCATAATTTATTTTAGTCATATGTCCCGTCACTTTGAGTAGAATAAACTAATTGAATAAAAATACGTTATTCTAATCCAATGAATACTATTAAAACGTAGTGTACTGTGCATCAAGTATTTATTATTGGTCAGGGCCAACCAATTTAGCATCCATTCTTGGATAATTTCACTCAAAATCTCCAAAATAGTTAAAAAATATTTTGACTCTTATTTCCTTTTTTCAAATTCATTTTCTTTCCTCTTAGGTCCTTAATATTTTTGACAATATTATTTTAGTCCCAAATGCACGAGTGGTAGCACATTTAAAACTTTATTTTTCTGTTTTGTTAATTCCATTTCAATAATAAGTTTAAAATTTTTAATTTTGTTTTGTGTGTTATAAAAACCGTGAATCTTTTTAGTTGTGAATGACAATTTTACTAGTGAATTTACTTTTTATAACTCTTTCAATTTTTTATAAGGAAAATTAGGAAATTTAATATATATTTATATATATAATTAGTAGTTGTATATTTAGCCAATTCCAAAGTCTTATTTTATGTTCTTCTTTTATTTATTATTGCACTTTTGAATAAGCTTGAAAAAATTATTCGAGAATTTTTTATTTTTGTATGATGGTCATTTATTGCAAATCTTATCAACATTTTATTTAATCTATTTTTCTTATAAATTAGTATTTATAAAGATTAATTTTGGATTTTATGTTCACCTAGGTTTCATGAATTCAAGATCAAATCAAAATGCGAAGGTTATATTTTAAGAGTTAAATTGGAAGATCAAAAAGTTTTGGACTAAAAAACCAAAATGAATTGAGAAAGGAATATTTTGTAAATGAAAAAGGGTTGTTTCGCAGATAATAGGAAAAAGAGGATTAAAATGAAATACAATACTATAAGTTAATGCAACGTGCTATATGTTGAACAATTATGCAAGTTTACTTTGATTATTTTTATTATTGAGGAGTCAATATGTTGTTTGTAGAATAAATTTGGAAGCATGTGAGCTCCTTTATAGTTAAGTTAGCTGAGTACTTTGAAGAATTCTCAAGTTTACATCTTATTATGTACTAATTGTAATAAAGTAGTAATTCAATTTATCTTCTTGTCTTTCTTTGATTAGGTAAATAAAATTTTTTAATTTTATACTCGTCATGCCTTACATTCTTTCACTTTTAAAATTTGGTACATGGTATCAAATTTGGTATATGGTATCAAAGTTAGGCTGCTTATCAAGTATTAGACAAGATTTATGAGATTTGGTTTATAGTGAAAAAACGATAATCCCAATAGATTCTCCTCAAACTGATGACTTGTGGTAGAAGTGGAAGATAAAGTGTAGGAAAGTTTTATTGTCTTTGCAAACATCCATTAGCAAGGAGTATATTGAGCATTTAGTAATATATCATCACCTAAACAAGTATAGGAGACTTGAAAAGTTGTTTCTTAAGATAAATATAGCGTGATTGTAGTATCTTGAGAATAAAATTATTGTGACAACTTAAGGTGATCTTTCAATTGACGACTATTTTTTAAAAGTAAACACTTAAATGTTATGAAATTTTAAAGCTAGATATGGAGGAGTCTGTGAGCAGTACATATTTACATTTTTATCTGATTTGCGGTTTACAAAAAGAATTTATGTCTTTTATCTCCTCAATACAAGAGTGAGCAACTTAGCCTTGATCATTTAGTTAGAAAATTTGCTTTTGAATTAGGAAGTTTGGTGAAATAAGTGGCTAACAATTACAAGTTTCTTTCTCAAACAGAGAACGTTCTTTATTTAAAGGATTAAAGGATAAAAAGTTCCTGCTAAAGATTTTCCTGAGGTAATCAAAACTAACCTAAAAGTAAGGATTAGTGCAAGGGGATTAAAAAAACTTTTTATCAATGTGGAAATTTGGGACATTATCATATGTAATTACTGGGTGAAATTGGTGTACAATTTAAGTGGCAAATCAAGCCATATCCAAATGAATTATCATATCAAATTACATGCAATAAGAGAAAATGTTTCACATGAAAGTGATTGGATAGAGCAACCAAATTACAAACAGTGTTTATTTATTGAAGCTATTAATCAACCAAAAATTATAGCATATATTGTTCACTTGACCAACACACATATATATGTCAGTACTATCATTAATTATAATAAAGAATGGAATTTTGATCTTAGATGCTCTCACCATGTAATGGGAAATGTTGCACTTTCATTTGACGTTCATTCGCATCGTGAAAGAAAGTTCATTTTGACAGTTGATAATTCTTTTCATCATGTAATGGTTAAAGGGCATTTTAAAAAGAAAATCTACTGATGGAGTTTTTCTCAAAGATATTTATCATGTTTAAAGTTTGAAAAAGAATATTTCTTTTATATTTCATATTATAGATTCAGGAAAGTATGTTTTCTTTAGTCCAAATAGTGTTACTTTCTAATATGCAGTATATTGCTGCTAAGGTGTTGTTTATTGTAAAAAGGAAAGATCCATTATATGCCTTGTCCACAAGTGCTACATATCCTGACAAGGCAAGTCAGAATACAAACTTATCACTTTGGCATGTTTGTTTAGGCCTTGGTAGTTATCAATTACTAGAGAAAATCTCCATAAAGAAACTTCTTAATGGCATTCCTATTTTTAAAGATATTTTTCATGATATAACTTATCTTGGTTTTCAATATAGAAAATCTTATTATGTTCCTTTCCCAAATTAAGAGAATAGACTATATTCTATGTTACATTTGGACTATGTAGATTGCTTGTGATGAATAAAAACACTTAGCTGCATTGTTCTTCATTATGTTAGTTTTTATAAACATAGTTTCTCGATTTAAATAGGTTTAGGATAACAGATTCTATGGTGTCAAACACTTTAATATTTCTTTATTTTAGCATATCTTTCAAAATTTTCAATTTTGTGACCATCATTTTAAAATGCTTACAACACAAATCAAAACTTCGGTTTCATTTTTTTAATTTGATTAATGAAGTCAATTTCAACTTGATATATTGACATCCACATGGCAAAATTATGGGCATATGGGCTAATCTAAAATTAACTCACAACACATTTAACTATATCCATAATCTATGACCCATTATTTTTGACCCCAATTTTCAAAAAAGCATACCTTCCTAATTTATAAACTCTAATTTCCCTTTATTGTAATAATTTGTGTCATCAAAAGATCATATCCTTTAGTCCTTCCTTTCTCTCCAACTTCTGCTTAAGCAATACAATTATTGACCCTATAATTACTGGTCTGAAGTTTTTTTTTTTCTGATTTTATTGATGCTCTTGAAATTATCTTGGAAAATAACATAAGAGTTTATAAATACCCAATCTGAAATTCTTAATCATTTTACACGAATCTTTGTGGAATTCCAAATAAATAGAATATAAACTTTAAGACAATTATTTACCTTATAAACATCACATTAAGTACAAATGTTTGTATGCAAATTAGAATTAAAACAATGGAGAACCAAAGAAAGAAATAAAGAAAGGAACTTATTAGCCATTTAGTCAATTTCTATCTTGTAGTTAGTTCACTTGGGTGTTATTAATAAAGTCGTCTTGAAGTTTTCACCTCTTTTTATGGGAATCTCTTACAGGTGGCAAAGGCAAGAGTGATAGTAGAGTTAAAATGGGTACAAGATATGTGACCAACAAAGTAAACAAGAAGCATCACAGCTAGTCCCCATACTATTGACATTCTTAGTAACATCATCACCTTGTCAAAGTTCAACAAAGTAAACCAGAACCATCATAGCTAATCCCCATACTATTGATATTCTTAGTAACGTCACCACCTTGTCGAAGTTATAATTCATAAACAACAACTAATTAGCATTCATATTTGAATATCATATCAAAATTTTTTCTATATTCCATAAAATCCTTAAGCTTTTAGGGTCTTTACCAAACAAGTAAATAGTAATGTTATTTTAGCCTGATTTTTCAAAAAGTAATTTATTTTAAAAAGATGGGTCATGGATTATGGATATGGGTAAATGGGTTATGAGTTAATTTCATATTAGTCCAGATGTCCACAATATTGCCATATGGATTTCCAAATGTCAAGTTGAAAGTAGCTATGTTAGCCTCATTAACAAAAAAATAAATGGAGCCATATTTTAACTAAAGTTGTACGAGTTTTAAAAAGTTAGTCACTAAATGAAAAAAATTAAAGGTTTTTGGCAATGAAATGAAAAAAAAATCTTAAAAGCTTGACACTATGAAAGCTATTATCACCATTAGTTTATTTCTCATAAACACAAAAGTGTGGCTTTCTCCAAATTTGTGCAATTTAAGAATGATTTAAAGGGAGAATATGAGCTTCTAGTAACGTGTTCCCGTATAAAAAATATGGGAGAATTTATGTGTGATAAAATTTTGAATTATTGCAAAGAGCATAGTATTCAACATCAACTAACTTGTCCAGAAGCCCCAAGGTAAAATGGAGTTGTTGAGTACGAGTTAGCTCATCTAACATCTATATTTTTGTCATGACTTTATGTAAAGAATCTTTCAAGAGAATTATGGGCTGCAACTCTTCATACTACATTTCAAGTTATTTTCCTTTATGGTTGGATAAATATCCATTCCCTTTTGAATTATTATATCACTAGAAATCTATTGTGAGCTATTTTAGAGGTTTTAGGTCTATGTGCTATGTTCATGTGTTAAAACATAATTGAACTAAACTTGACCAAAAGGCCAAGTAATTTATTTCTTTTAGATGTGATGCTCATAGTCAAAGCTAGAAATGTAGAGATACTAAAACAAAGAAGGTCCTTTTTTTCTCGTGATATGATGTTTAGTGAAATGTCATCCAGTAATTTGTGGAAAATGAAGGGAGTTGTATAACTGAACTTGTACGTTTTCCTAATGATAGACTTAGTAATAGAGGGAGTTACATTTCTTTAACTATAAAAAATGTTTAGTTAGATGAAGCTACTAAAATTGTCACACAACACACAAAAAGAGCAAAAGGCCACCTAGATATCTAATTGATTATAATGTTGAGTTGAATCATTTTTTTATTATGTCTTATTTTTTTTATGGAGGACTTATGTGGGAATGAACCTAAATCTTATGATGAAGTGAAAGAATTCCTTAATGGGAAGAAAGAATGTAGAATGAAATCTTAGCTTTAAACAAATATTACACGTGGGAGCTTGTTTTAAAACCAACAGTAGTTGATCAAGTTACTTGTAAATGGGTTTTCAAATTGAAAAAGAGACTGATGGTTTGGTTATTAGGCGTAAATCACATCTTATTGGTTGTGGGTTCTCTTAATAATATGATTGAGATTATAAGGAGACTTTTATCCTTGTTGCTAAAATGGTAAAAGTTTGGACATTTATCCCTTTGGCAACTAACGGAGGCTGAAAATTGTGACAACTAAATGTAAAAATGCATTCTTATATGGGGAGTTAGATTATGATATCTTTATGAGACAACCATATGGATTTATTTTAAAAGACCTTTCTAATCATATTCGTTTTAAGAAGGTATTGAATAACCTCAAGCAAGTTCCAAGTGCCTAGTATGGTAAGATTGTTCAATACCTTGACTTTTGTGATTCCATGTCTTCTTATATTGATCCAAGCATATTATAAAGAAAACACCCACCATATCACTATGGTTCTATTTTATATGGATGATATGATTACTTTAAGAGACGATAGTATTGAAATTTCTTAACTGCAAGACGCCTTGTTTGTCTATTTTAAAATGAAGAATCTAGGTGAAACTAAATATTTTATTGGCTTGGATATTGCAAAGTCAAATGGTTATTCAATTCTTAAAAAGAACATGTAGCAACTTAAACCATTTTCATATGGGAGTTGAAAGCCATGCCTAATCCTAAGAAACCATGTGCAAAGTTATCTAAAAGTGAGGAAAAGTCATTAAAAGAAGCAATATTTTTCATGTTGATTGTTGGTAGTTTATTCTATTTGAATATCATAAATCCTAATATTATTATGTTGGAGTCATTTCTTAGTTTATGGAGAAACTATATGAGAGTTCTCTAGCTGCAACAAAGTGGAATCTTCAATATGTTAAAGGCACTCTAAGTTATGGATTAACGTTTAAGAATGTCTTTTTGTTTGAGTGGCTTTATAGATGTATATTAAGATGGGGACATTAATGACTTCAACTCAAGAGTGTCTTTGGCTCAAATGGCTCATTCAAGAAATGGTTTTTGACTTCAACTATTTAATTCCCATTCACTGTAACAATAAAGTGCAATCAAGCTTATTGGAAACCCAACATTTTATATACACAAAAATCATAATAAAACTTGTTTTGATTTTGTATATGATAACGTATTGACTCTAAGGATGGAATAGGTGTAGGTTAATTAGCCTATCTCTAGCCTGGCCTAGCCTAAAGCCCCTTGCAATTGTCTTGGGCTTAGCCCCAAAAACTAGTTAAGCCTAGGACACATGACCTTAGCCTACCTAGGCCATTACTAAAACAAAAATATTTTATTAGTGGAGGCATAAATTCAAAGCCTAGTTAACACGAGTCAAGTCGGGCCAAAATCTTCATCCCTAGTTGACTCAAGACAATGAGTTGTAAAAGATATGGAATGGTATTATAGGTGTCTTTACTAAAGCACTTGATAGAGAGAAGTCTGAAGGTTTTTTTATGAAACTTTTGGTGTTATTGATGGTAAGTTTGCACTAACGAGGAGTGTTACAATATAATGAAACGTGTTATACATTACACGAGTCTACAAGTTTACTTTTATTATTTCTATTAATACAAAGTTTTGGATACCAAAGTATTAAATATTAGGGAATAAAAGAAGAAATCAACTTAGCTAACATGGTGAATAAAATGATAACTATTGAAGCATAAAAATGTTGAAAGGTTGAATGCATAAGGGATAAAATAAAAATAGTGAGGAATCAAGTATAAAAGCGTAAAGGATAAAAGCTTAGTGGAAAAGTAATGTTGAGCACAAAAATATACATATGAACTAGGCAAAATAATAGGTGTAAGCCCAAAGCATTGTATTTAAACAAAATGAAAAATAATTGACATGAATAAAACAAAACAACAATGGAAAGTAAAAAAAGATAAATGAAACAACACACATAAAAGAAGAAAACAATAGAAAAAGATGGGTAAAACAACACATTTCAACATTGAAACGTGTTGAAATGATAGCCAAAAGGTTGGAAAATTCTTGCATATTTCCCCACCACATCTCTACCTCCCATTAATTCCTTTGGTTATATACGGATCAACAATTTTATCTATTAGACTTAACTAATCCTATGACACATAATATAAATATATATGTTTTTTTGTAGAGAAAAATCTGAAATCCCTCCATGGCACATTTTTATTGGTTGGTGGTAGAATTATGTAGATTTATAATTATGAGTTGTTGATTATTAATTAATATGGCTTAATATAGGACATCTATCTAAAATTATCAAAATACTTTTAATGTGTGAAATACTTGTAAAATAACTGATCAAGTCTCAACTTAATCTATCAAAATTTCAATTTAATCTATACGGTCTCATAAATACCCTCTATTTATATAAAAAGAACTAAGGAATCACTGTACATTTCATTCATTTCACTGAAAACAAACTCTTCTCACCTCTTCCTTCCTTCTTTCATGAAATAAGCATGCTTCTTAAGCTTTTTAGAACATAAAAAATCACTTTGTAGTAAAAGATTAGTGTAAAGCACACAATAAAGTTATTTAGGGTAAGGTTTTCCACGTAACCCTCCTTCTTTTTCTTTCTTATGTTTTCATTCTCTTTTAACATTTAATTTCTTTTTTCTTTTAGGACTTTCATAGCTCTCAAGAATGTCATAAAAATGTGAAATACTAATAATTTTAAGATTAAAATCTTCATTCATGCTAATTTTTAAATTGTTATTAGCTTTTGTTTATTCTTAGATTTGTTGCATTTTTTCTTTTTTTTTTCCAAAATTGGTTTTGTTTATGATAATAAGATAGGGTTTTATAGGTTTATAATATTGTAAGAGTTATTTTGCGACCTAGTTATTGCCTAGTAATCCTTTCTTTTAAAATTGATGTTTGCATCAGTTGATTTTCAACAAAAAATGATTCCAAATTCAAATAATAGTGATTTATAACAAGTATTTTGAGTTTTATATATGAATATATATTGACAAGTCTGGTTTTTTGTGTCTTTTTAGTTCTTAATGTTTATAGGTAGACGAAAGATTAATATAGTTATAATTTTGTAAGGATTTTGTTATATTATGATGTTTGTTGTTTTGAGATAGGGTTCCTAGTTTTCCAAAAATACTCATAAAACTAAAGTTTCATTTTGTTCTTTTAGAAAATATATGCCTAGATACACTTTTAATATGTTTGATTGCTTAATAAAGATAGATAGAAGTTTGTATCAAAAGTCTAGTAGAGGGAAACCCTTATAATGCCCCAACTTAAATTCAGGCTTAAGAAATTACATATCTAAAAATAGCTAGTTAGAACTTGATTAGTATTCTATTTTATAGGTTTTTAAAGGCTTTCACCTCTACTCTCCTTTCTAATATAAAATTGTGACACACTTTTTATGTGGGATTTCACAAACCTAATAATCAAGTAGATTAAGTCCAAAAAAGAGAAGGTTTTCCTTTAAACTCAGGCTCACTTTTTATATGATCTTATATTGTGTGTAATATTACATTTATTATGTTCTTGTTTGGACTTAATCAATTAAGAATCACATTTTTTATACAACAAAGGAAAAAATGTCACTTGGGTCTCATTTTAAAGGACCACAATCCAAATTATATGTTTTAACATTAATAGGATAATGGACATTTATTGCTATAATATACATATATATAATTCCAATTATTTTAAGCATAATTCATATCATGTCTGTTTAGTTTAGAATAATTTTCTCTTAATTTGGCACTTATTTATTGTAATACTATTTATTTTCTAGAAACTTGGTTGCATGAAATTTTCATGAAGAAAATGGAAATTTATCTTTAGGAGCTTAAAGTTAAAATATATATATAACGCAAGACTAAATTAGTTATTCCATCTTAAACCTCCTTAAGCTATTTCATCAACCTTAATAGGGATATAAATAGAAGGTTAGTTAGTTGGAGAGAAGAGAAAGAGAGCTAAATTAGGAGAGCCTTACCATTATCAATTTTAGTTATTAATCTTCATAATCTAAAATAATATTTTCAATTCTTTTGATAATTTAATTAGATTAAATCTATTAAGTCCCAAAGGAATTAAATTCCAATTCCAAATTAACATTTAATTTTATTTGGAAACAATTTTTAAATTCAAGTTGAAAACTATTTTCAATTATTTTGTCTGCTTTAATAAAATTGAAAATAACCTTCAACTAATTACTCTTCTTACTTATTATAATTTTAAAAGGCACCTTTTTCCAAAATGTCATAAGACATTCTAAACCAATTAGAAAGTCACCTCTAATCTAATTAGAAACAACTTTTCTTTAATTAGAAAACTATTTTTTAATACTAAAAGATCACTTTCAAAATTAAATAAAATATTTAAAGTCCTTTCCATTATTTATTTAGTGATTAATCTATTAACTAACTAAAAATATTTCTTAATAGATTAAAAAACCATTTTTCTAAAATATTAAAGAAGACTCATTTTTCAATTAATTAATAAAAATATTTTAAAATTTTTAATAAAATATTTTTTCTAATAAATTAATAAACTTATTATTTAAATCAATAAAGAAATAATTTCTATATAAAATAGGATATTAACCCTCTAAATAAATAAAATAATAGACTTAATTTATCTCAATCAAATTGAAATAAATAACTTTAATTAAGAAGCATTTTTATAATTAAACTAAAAAAACTTCTTTCTTAAATATAAAGGAGTTTAAATAATTAATTTCAATCTAAATTGAAATAATTAATTCTAATTCTAGAAAATCTTTTTAAAATTAAATTAGAAATCAATATAATTATTAATTTTAACTATATTAGAAAAATAATTGATTTGATTTTGGAATTAAATTAAAATTAAAAATATTTTAAAATTTTTATTTGACTATAGAATTACTTTATTTTGATTTTAGGATTGTTCTAATATAATCCAAGTTATAAGTTCCAATAACCCAATTACAAAACAAAATTAACCTAGAATAATTTAATTCAAGCTTGAGAATATCATATTGAAAGCACCAAATAGCCAATCCACACCTAATATAAGGTAATCCCATTATCAAACATCCCTTGTCTTAATTCAGAATACCATATTTTTAAGTTAGGACAACATATCTTTCTTAAGTTTGACTTTCTAGTTTCATTTGCAAAAATTTTAGCCAATAACAATCAAACAATTTTAAGTAAGTTATAAAACTAAAAAATGACTTTGATACCACTGTTAGGAAATTGAGGCAAGATTTAATCATGTGTATAATGGAATAAAAATGAAACTATTTTGTTTGATTTCTAGAAAGTCAAGATTACTTTAAATTTTATAACACGTTTGATGAATGAACATAATAAAATATAAACATATGTTATATCATATTGTGTACCATGATCTTTTTTCTTAAAGTTTCCTTCGAACTATTTCTGAAACTAGTTTGTCACAACCACAATAGTCACACACGTATTTGATCTCTAGCAGTATCCATATGAACAAGTTGAAAAAGGACAACAAATAGTGTAAAAAGCGTTAAGAAAGAAGTGTTATCTCCTTTACAGCTTATACTAATTTATAATATGGTTTGGATCTTTTAGTATTTTAATTAAAATATGATTCTAGTTTCAACATAACTTTAATTTGAATTAAAATTAATTATAACTAAATATTAATTGAGTCTAAATAAAATCCAATATTTCGTATTGTTCCTTATTATTAAATATCTCATAATTAATCTTAAAGTTTTTCAAACTTTATAATTAAGTCCAACTTGATTAAAATTATATTTTCTTTCGTCAATCATTCTTTGTGTGTAACTATTTTAGTTCTTAATAAATTGACAACAGATATAAATTATAACCTTAAATTATATTTAGGATTAGATAAAGTAAACTCCTTCAATTTATCTTTAATTCTCTAATTAAACAATTTATATACATAGATCAATATTGACGTCCAATAATTACTATGACTATCCAAATATTAGAAATGTCATGGTGGTTTTAACTAACGTTTTCATTTACAATTTTTTCGTATAATTTAATTTTTTCATATACAATATTCCGATTAAATATACAGCATAGAATTGAACATTTACTTTAATTGAATCCAATTATATTAGTTTTCAACTATTAGTAATTAATTTTATTAGTCATATTTGAAAACTATTTTCAAAGTATTATTCCACCTTAGTCAAGGATTTCTCAAACCAATAAAAAAAAACGAAATATTCTTCCTAATTATTTTAGGATGATGAACTCTATATTGATTTCTTAATTACCTCCATAGAGTTCATGCTACATTCAATTGCTACCAATTGAGCTACCCTTGTCAAGCATATGTCATAAGTAATATCAAAATATAATAATCCTCATATGTGATATTTTAGAGATCTCAAGTCAAATGATTACTTATAATCATCATAATAAGAGTTTCATAAATATACAAATAATCCTCTAAAGGAAATTTTCGTATCGAGTCAATTTAGTGAATTTGTTCTCTAATAAGCACCTATATATTTATTTAAGTATCTTCATTCTTTAGTTCATGAGATTGACTACTTCTTTTATAAAAAAGAAATGTAATGCATGCTAATTTTTTAGCCTTGATTAATATTCAATTTCAATAAAATAATGACTATGAATACTTTAGGGATGATATATAAATGTAATATGAATCTCATAATTATTATTTTATCATAATTTTATTTACAATTTATATATATCATATAAACTTTATCCTATCCATCGGTTAATTAAATAAATATGTATAAGATAAAGAATATTTTCAAATAATTATGTTACAAAAATTATAACCGATCAATTGGTTATATGATATAAATTAATATGTTTTTGTTTAGAACATGCTTAACGCGTCAATGACTATTTTTATATATTTAAAGAGTTCTATAAAAAGTTGGACTAAAAATAGAATTAAGGCTAAAATTTAAAGACTAAAATATGCAATTACAAAATATCATCTATTATTGTAACTTTTTAAAATATAAAATATTTGTTAGCTTTTTTTTTTTGAAACATATAACTTTTTAAAGTATAAAATTACGAATAGAAATTCATTTAAAATAAAAAGTTAATAATAGAGAAAGGTTATTTATTTAATTATTAATTCAAAATAGAGTGAACATTACCATTTACAAACGTTTGTTGTGCCTCCCCACCTAGTTCTTCGTAATTTGATTATATTGGATTCAAACTCAAACGGCCTTCTCAATACTATATACAACTGGATCCACCATAGAATGCTAAAGCTCAATCATATGCTCAAATAATCACCAATTAGACTAACTTGTAGATCCATTAGGCCTATTATTGTGTTCCAATTTCTCTTCAGCCCACCATTTTAGCCATAAATTATATTTAGTCTTATCTATTTTTATGTTTTGAAATTGTATCTTTTATCTTTCAAATTTATAATGAATTTTTTGGTCATGTTTATCCATAAGATAATTTAACGTCGCAAAGAAAAATTGATATTTACACATTTAGAAATTTTCAAAATTACACCAAATAAGCTACCAATTATTTTAAAACTTGAGTTACTTTATTCACATGTTATTGCATAAGCAAATGTGTAGGCTTAGCAAATAAGTTCGAGTCTAGCTTAATCTTACCGATCTGACTAGAATTTAACAAGCTTAGCTTTTAAAATTTAAAAATTTTAAGAAAATAACACCATTTTAAATAAAATAATATTATTTTTTAAATTCTAATTTTATTTAAAAATAAATAACTAGGCAAGACTGGATCGGATTACCCTTCTAGCCAAATTTCGAGCCCTAGGTAAAATTTTCGAGTTGAGTTGAGGGCTAAGCAAGGGTGGTGGGCCCCTTCCCATTACCACCTATACAAACACACGTAAGTATTAAAGGAGAGCTCGTATATATATATATATAGTTAGTGTGTGTGTGATTCTTGTGATAGACAACAGTTTAATAATTAATATTTCTTTAAAAATTTAGAATTTAAATTCACGGTTGAAAGGGATAAGAACAATTTGTACTTGGCTTGCTTAATTTGGACAACTAAAATATTATATTTGCTTCATCGTATTGGATTGCTTAGTGAAGTCAAGGCATCCCTTTTTACAACTCAGAAATTCAATAAAGATAATGGTAGGTTTACTTTACCCACTTATAATAAAGAGGTGGAAAAGAGTCACTTTTTCCATATCCTAAAGTTCAAGATAATGTTCTTCTTCTCTTTTTATCGTCTTAACTTTCATGTACATACGTAGCTCATTTTCAAAAGTTTGCTTTAACAAAATTAAATCCTTTAATAAGCAAATAGTTACGTGGATTCGTATCTAATTATTAGACAACAAGAAGCCAAAAATTTGAAAATCAACATATGAAAGTTAAAAGATTTATCAATTAGAAAAAATGGATCCAACTTAATACGGTAAGTTATTTTTGAGAATTTTGGGATGACTCATTGCTTGGCCTCCCTCTGTTTATTAATATTTCAATAACAAATACAACGATAACGTAGGGATAGGTTTCAACAAAATACATAAAGCTTCCTATTAAGATAAAACTAACAGTAAACAAATCGAGGATGAGGACCAAATTTGATATGATCAGATTGGTTGAAAGGATAACTCGTTAGAATCAGATGATGATGAAATATTAGCTTTGACTTGGTTGGCATCACGTGTTTGCATTCCTCAATATCCTTAACACCTCTCCACAAGCTCAACGGGAGGCCTCGAACGTTAAGATTATCCTATGAACATGATGTATATGATAAAGTGAGATAATTATACTTTTTTTTTTTTTTTGGAAACGGGGAAAACCTCCGGCGGAGCCCGACCACCCTTAGGGCGGGGCTCGACCACCGAGGCCGGCGGAGCCCGACCACCCTTAGGAGATACATTACAAATAAAATTATAATGAGATTATAATTATGAATTTCATATTGTATTTATGTATTATTCTTAAATTATTCCTAATTATTATTCTATTAAGACTAGACATTAATAAAATATAAAAAGACTAGCACACGGTATATTTTTTCTTATGAACAAAATAGTTGATCTCATAGGCTAAAATATAGAGATACTTAAATAAACGTGAGGGTGCTTGTTAGAGAACAAGTTCACTGGATTGACTCGATATGAGAAATCTATTTAGAACATTACTTGTATGTCTATGAAAATTTTAATTATGATGATTGCATAGGTGATCCTTTAATTTGTGGTCTCTAAAGTTATCTTATATAAAAATTACTATTTTTAATAACATTTATGATCTATTGTAATTATGAGTAGTTCGATCGGTAGTCATTAGATATAGCATGAACTATATGGAAGTAGTTGAGTGATCAGGATATGATTTATCATCTTAAAGTAATTACGGAAAATGTTCTGTTATTCTCAATTAGTATTGATTCAATATATCCTTGGCCAAGGTAGAATGATATTTTGTAAATAGTTTACAAATGTCATTAATTGAATCAATAGCTAATGACGAAGAACTAATATCATTGGACTCAAAATATAGTAGAATTTAATTTCATGCTCTACGTCTAATCGGAACATTGTAAGATGAAAGGATTAAATTATATGAAAAAATCATGCACGAAGAGGTTAGTCAAAATTACTTTAACATTTCTAAATATTTGAGTGGTCATGACGTGTTGTTAGACGCCAATCTTAATATATAATTATAAATTGTTTAATTGGAGAATTAAAGAAAAATTAAAAGGAGTTTTAATTTATCTAATTCTAATTATGAATTCTAATTATAATTTATAATTATTAAACATATTTGGGAACCTAATGGGTCTCACATAAAGAACGAGTTGAAGAGAACAAAGATATTTTAATGGGTTAATTATGAAAAAAAATCTTAAACTTTACTCAATTTTGCAATTATAGCCCAAACTTAAAAAGGTGACAATTAAATGCTCAATCTTCCAATTTTTTTCAATTTTAGCGTAACATGAGTATCTTTGTTAACGGTGCTGACTATAATTAAAGGCATTTGCTATAGAATGATAATAGTTATCATTAGAAGAAAATGATTGTATAACTTTTCTTGCCTATACGAGATATAATAGAGATCATAAGTATTTTTAGTTCATGTTTATGAGTATTTGATACTGAATTTAGATTCAAAATTATTATAATGTTCAAAGCACTATAAGAAATAAATTGTTAAGTAAAAGTAGTTAATCTAGTTTTATATAAATAGTTTGTATGTGTTGGATCAAAGTAGATTTATGCTTAGCATAAATGGCAAGAATACAAAATTGGATAACTGAGACTATCCTTTAATGCCATGTTGGTTAAATCAACATAACGAGAATCATAAAATTATATACAAGGATATATTTATCCTTTTGATTATAAATCATATGAAACTTCTCAAGTTGAAGAATAACCAAATCAACCTTTAGTGAAAGGATGATGATGGTATTAAATTGTTAAATTTATACATATGATGTATTGACTAGAATAATAATTCATAAAAAGATGATACTTATATTTCATTCGATTACTATCTTATACTTAGCATAAATGGCAAGAATACAAAGTTGGATAACTGAGACTATCATTTTATGCCATGTTGGTTAAATCAACATAACGGGAATCATAAAGTTATATACAAGGATATGTGTATCCTTTTGATTATGAATCGTATGAAACTTGTGAAACTTGTGAAGTTGAAGAATAACCAAATCAACCTTTGGTGAAAGGATGATGATGATATTGAATTGTTAAATTTATACATATGATATATTAACTGGAATAACAATTCATAAAAGGGTGATACTTATGTTTCAATAGATTATTAATGACTTTATGTGATATAGTCATATACATTAAGTAAAATGTTGATTTAAAATTTAAAAAAGTTCAACTTTTTTAAAACTAAGTAGAAATCAAGCATTTAAAATGTTGAAGCATTTCGATGAGATAGATTTGTTAAGTCTTAAATTTTGGGTTATCTATAGGGAATGAGATTTTCTAGTGAATACCTTCACAATAAAATTTCATAAGATTATGATTTTATATAAAGAGGAAAAAATACAATATGAGATATTGTACGATGCAATATTATTTCTTTTATAGCTATGCCTAATACAATGACTTACCTTCAATATGAAACTTTAAGTCTTTGAAAGAGTCAAAGTTAATGATTTTAAGATGTGACGTTTGATTGAAGTATGTATTTTCCATTATACTTATAGGAACTGGTTCTCAAGATAAGTAATGGGGAGGGGGGTAAGATGAAATTTAAAAAGTTTAAATCTCATGATAATACATCTAATTGGAACTAATGACTTTGTTAACATTTGATGTGTAGTTGAAAGGCTACGAGACAATGAAAGATTCACTTTCATGATGAATTCAAATAGTTTGTTTTTTAGATGATTGTGAATTTATCATATCTACAAGAAGGTCAATGGAGTATAGTTATCCTCTTTAATGGGAGTATGTAGAGACATATTGCTCATAGAGAACAATAATTCTAATTTTCAATTGTTGAAAATATAATTATCCAAGAACAAGTTTTGTTGGATATGGATAGGTAACAACTTATTATGGGAATTAGATTTATAGAGATAGATTGGAAGTTGTTTACAGATTCTAAGTCCAAGTATATAGATAATATACTAAAGATGTTTAGTATTTGAGATATCTGATACTTATGAAACATTAAAGATAACAATTATTCTATATATGAGTTGATATTTAAGTTTTAAGGTTATATGTATATTAACTTTAGAAGTAAATCCTAAGTAAGGTCTATTTTACTTAGAACAATATCATTTTAAGATTGGAAAGGTTCCAATGTCTCAATGGTTGCTAATTAAGTCATAATACATTTTTCATTTAGTGGAAATGATTAATTGGATCAATAAGTAATTTAATGAACTTGATATAATTCCTTGCATTGTTCAAGACAGTAATATGCTGTGACATAAGAGCCATTAGGTGTGAAAAAGGAGCTAAGGTCTTATCAGAGATCTAGGAATGTATTTAGGAAAATTTTCTTAACTATGATGAGAATTAAGATGAAAGTTGTAAGATTTAAGCAAGTGCTCACAATAGAGAATCTTGTAGAATTCTCTCATTAAGCCACTGTCCCATTAGTAACATAATCATCATATGTTGATACGGTATAAGATACTTAAACAATTGGTTTATTACACGTGAGAGATTATTAGTTTATGCCCTATAACTAATCGATTTGGTTGTAGTTTAGTGACAATTATTTAAAGACATTCTTTATCTTGTACATGTTTAGATGTATAAGATAAATTCCATGTGATAATTATACATTGCAAATGAAATTATAATTATAAGATTCATGTTACATTTATATACTATCGCTTAATTGTTCCTAGTCATTGTTTTATTAAGATTGGATATTAATAGAATGTAAAAAGTCTATATTTTTCCTTATGAAGGAAGTAGTTGATCTCCTAGGCTAAAGTATGGAGATAATTAAACAAACATGTGGGTGCTTATTAGAGAACAAGTTCATTGAATTGACTCCACGGGAGAAATCTATTTAGAACATTACTTATATGTATGTGGAAATTTTCATTGTGATGGTTGTATAAGTGATCCTTTGACTTAAGGTCTTCAAAGTTATCTTGTATAGGAATTGCTATGTTTTGATACTACTTATCATCTATTCTAATTATGGGTAGTTCAGTCAGTAGTTATTGGATGTAGCATAAACTATATAGAGGTAGTTAAGTGATCAAGGTAGGATTCATCACCCTAAAGTAATTAGGGAGAATGTTATGTTGTTCTCAATTAGTATTAATTTGGAAAATCTTTGGTAAAGGTAGAATAACATTTTGTAAATTGTTTACAAATGTCATTAATTAAATCAATAACTAAAGTCAGAGAACTAATATGGATGGACTTAAAATAGAGTAGACATTAATTCCATGTTCTATGTCTAATTAGAACATTATATGATGCAATGATTGAATCATACAAAAAAATCTTTATTTATCCATATCACGTAGGCAAGATTAATAGTAGGTGGTTGATTTTGTGTTGGCTTAATAAGGTATTTTACAGGAGTAGTTGCTCTTTTGGCTATAACACCGCCCAAGTCATAAGCTACTGATGCTTGTTTTGCTATGGGAGGCCAGGTATCATAATTTTTCTTTGTGAGTTTGATTGAGATAATTGGGATCATGTTCTAATTGTTTGAGTTGGACAACGTATTTAAGCGAAATTTTCAGGAACAACATTAAGATTAAAACGCTTTAATACCATAAAATAGTAAGTTACTTTTGAGATGACTTACCTTGTGTAGCCTCCCTCTATTTATTAGTATTTCAGTAATAAATACATTGAAATGTAGGGATAGGTTTCTACAAAATACATAGAGTTTCCTATTTAGATGAAAATAACAACTAAACAAACTAAGGATAAGGACCAAATTTGATATGATCCGATTAGTTAAAAGGATAACTCCTTAGAATATGATGATGAGTAAAGATTAACTTTGACTTAGTTTATATCACAACATTCCTCAATATCTTTAACATAACTCAAATAAACCAAACTATTAAAATTACTAAAACATTCTTACATAATCTCGACTAAAATAAGAATAAATTACATTGACATCCTTGTACTACAAGCACTTTATTTAAAATTTTCTATGCACGAACTTTAACTTCAATAGTTTTTAACATTATAAAATATAAATTTATGAAATTATAAGCATAATCTCAAATGATACTGTAGTAATTAAAAATAATTTTTATTAGTTATGAAAGGGTATGACAAATGAAGCTTTTAGGAAAGAAAATCATATTATTTTGTTTATTATTTAAATATATTTATTTATAATTATTTAAAACATGTGATAAAGTTTGTATAATTATTTTGACTGAGTTTAATGATAAATTATGTTAAAATAGTTCGATATAAATTTAATAAAATTATTTTAAATATTTTAAATATCATAACTTATTGTTAAAATATGTTTATGATAAATAAAATTATAAAATAAAATTTTTTAAAATTTAAAATTTGAAAAAAACATTTAATGAAAAAAAGTACCAGTGGTTGGGTCTGTTACAAAATCAGGATGAGATTTGATCCCAATCGCAGCGGAATAATTATAAAACTTTTTTGTATTTTGATTTCTCAAAAATCAAGATCACTTAATTCTATAAAATGATTAACACGTAAATTATAATAAAGTGTGAATTTTAATCTGTATCTTATTTTGAAGCTTGATCCTTTTCTTATCGTTTCCTTTGAATCGTTTCCAAAACTGGTCTATCTCAACCGCCATAATTGCATAAGTGTCAAGCGCAAGCCCCTAACGACATCCACAGAACAAGTTGAGAGAACTTTGTAACTTTTACAGAGAGGTTAAGCAAGAAGTGCTAGCTTCATTAGAGCTTAAGCCTATTTATAATAGGTTTTGGATATTTTAATAATTTAATTGAAATTAAATTCTAATTTCAATTAAATTTTAATTAGAAATACAAATAATTCTAATTAAATTCCAACTATACCAAATAATTTCAAATATCTCATATTGATCCTTATTTATTAAATATCTCATATTTAATCAGAAAGTTTCTCAAACTTTACAAACAAGTCTAACTTTATTAAAATATTTTTTGCTCTCTTCAAATCGTTCTTTATATGAGATCCATTAGGTTTCTAAATATGTTGACAATGGATACAAATTATTATCCTAAATCATATTTAGGATTAGATAAATTAAACTCCTTTAATTTATCTTGAATTTTATATCTATAGATCAAGATTGACGTCTAATAATACATCATGACCACTCAAATATTTAGGAATGTCAAAGCAATTTTAACTAAACTTTTCGTGCATGATTTTTTTCATATAATTCAATCATTTTATCATACAATGTTTAGATTAAACATAAAGTATGAAATTAATGTCTCCTCTATTTTGAGTTCAATCATATTAGTTCTTCACCTTTACCTATTGATTCAATTAATGACATTTGTAAACTATTTACAAAACATCACTCCACCTTGTTCAAGGATTTCTTGAATCAATACTAATCGAGAACAATAGAACATTCTCCCTAATTACTTTAGGGTGATGAATCATATCTTGATCACTCAATTACCTCTATATAGTTTATGCGACATACAATGACTACTGATTGAATTACCTATAATTAGAATAGGTTATATGTAGTATCAAAACATAGCAATCCTTATATAAGATAACTCTGGAGACCTCAAGTCAAATGATCACTTATACAATCATTACAATGAGAATTTGCATAGACATACAAGTAATGTTCCAAATGGATTTCTCAAGATC
>JAOQMM010000002.1:7088540-7102349 GCA_027563515.1 Erythroxylum platyclados
TCCACATTTTGGTCTTTTCAACAATTTATTTTGTACCAATTCAATTCCAAAATGAAGGCATTTCATACAGATTGGGGGTAATTACTTAGAATTAATATTGAATCCACCAGACCAACAAAATAATAAAATTTATTCGGCACTATTATTGAATTTAACCAATACATATGATAAGAAAAGTTAATTAGTAGTAACATTGAATTTAGCCAATTGATAAGACATGAGAAATTAATCAATATGGACACTAAATTTAATAAATAAAATATAATAAGAAAAAATTGATAAGTTTTGAAAGTGAATATAGTGAATTGATACAATTTCAAATTAATTAATAATTATTGATTATTAGTGAGTTTCAATTAATATTTTTATTTTTATTTAAAAATATTAATTATAATAAAATTCATTATCTTGCTTGTTAATTATATAAATAAAAATAACAATTTAGTGAAATGTGTGGTCTATTTTTATAAATTATAAATTAATGATAAAATATAATAAACTATGCAGCACCGCATATCAGCACCTGGTGGTGTCATATGGGTGGTGATTACAAGTAATTGAAAATTATCGCGATTGCAGTACGCACATGCTGCAAAATTTCCCTGCAACCAGCTGCTAGTACCCGACGACGGTGATAAGAAGCTAAATCATAATAATGCATTATTGACTTTGCCCTGCAAAACAATATTCATCGCTTCTACTTGGAAGTCTAATTAAGGAATTAAGGATCTCAATATCTAACTCTTAAGTCAGGAAATTTCATATATATGATAAGTAGTGAAAGTGGTTTGAGGTGGGATCTATGAAGGGGAAGGAATTTATGATGGTATTTCAATCTGTGCAACTGGAGTAGAAGAAACACGAGTATACAAATCAATAAGAATGAAATCCAACCGATAAGTAGAGTCTTTTAAGAGATGTTTTATTTATTTATTGTTTTTTGGAAAGTGATAACCCTATTTATTTTATCATTGCTCCAAAGTAAAAGGAAGAAAGTCTTCCTCATATAGTTGAACCATCATATAAGGTATAGGAGTAGGAGATACAACAGGAATAAGAGGAATTACTGGTTGTGATTTGAAAATTGAGTCTAGATAATCTCTCCTAGTGGGTTTAAGCATCTCACGAAGTTCATGACGATCTCAAGTTAATACAAGAAGAGTATGATATTTTACTTCAACAAGGACTCATCAAGCTTACGAAGTTTGATTGGGCTTGTCAATGAACTATTGTTTCTAATCGTACTGGTGAAGTTTTCAATTAGCATACCAATAACGCAGTAGCATAGAACAAAGTTCTAAGAAAGATTGATTCTAAGCTGGATGAAATCAATCAACAGAATCACGTTACTCATTAATGAGTAGATGTTGTTTCTTCTCAGATCCAAAAGTTGTACGAGTCTTACAAAGATCATATGCATAAACTTGATGCTGATCTTTGTCACTACATTGCAACACAGTATTTTGAACTAGACTTTAAAATCAATGATCAAGAACTTAGACGGTATTAAAAAATTCTAATTACTAATGTTTGAATTAAATTTATTATTTATTTTAAAATTATTAATTTAAAAACAAATTATTTAAAATACATAAATTATAAAATATTATATGTACCTTACACGATATATATTTAAATAATAGTGATTTCGAATTAGATAGCAATAATAAAATATCTACATATGATGTTGTAAGAAAGATATCCATCTATGTATATATATATAAACGTATGTATGATCTTATACAAGCATTGAGAACAATTACATTCAATATTACTGCAGCACATGATATAAGGATATTTTATTTTCTTTTTCCCGTAAACTAAGGATACCATATAACGAAAAGTTCCTTGACACTATCATTAGTTGAAGCTGCATTCAATGCACGTATGGGGGGCGTCTTTAAGAGATTCCTGAAGCGGCGGCCGCTCACAATAATAACCATCTAAACTTGTAAATCAGCAGTGCTTTGGTGGTATCATTAACATGCCGAGACGAATGATTCGTTTGTTCAAAATGTTCTTTGTCATACGGTACAAATGAGAGTGAATAAGATATTATGTCCACTTTAATTTTATCTTCTACAAAATCAAAAAGGTCAGGTGCTTTTATATGTGGCTTTTTAAGATTTTAAATTTTAGTCCTTACGAACTTTAATCTAATATCACCTCTTCACTCACACTCCATAAATTATATCATGACCTTCCTTTTCATGTCTTCAATATTAATATCATTAGATAATACATGTATAAAACATTAGTTTTAATATGACGTTAATAAAAGTAATTAAACCATTTACTTTTTTTTTACTTAAATTTAACTAAAATTTTATCTACATGGTACATATTCACAAAATAAGTATAGTGATCATAATGAATAATGGTAATTAAACTAACAACTATATGTTATATGTTTATTTTTCTTTGACAATTAAATTATACAAAATATCAATTTTTTATTAAGTACTTTAATAATTGTCATTTATTTAATTATAGTTCCATCAATTTTACTTAACCCATCTTAAATATAAAACATGAAATGCTTAAACATCCAAAGAAAATCTGTTGGTCAAGCGTGAAATGCTTGAACTTGTTGGTAATAAGAAAAATTTTCAAATAATAATGAAGATTTCCATTTTATATAGGTGTCTCGGTATTTCATCTTTTACTCACACATAATGTGATTAGTTGATTAAAATTTTGGAGTGCTCATATTTATCTAATAATCTATCAAGCAATATATGACAAGAACTTATTATTATATATCTGTTAGGAATATATGAAATTTTGACTAATGAATCCATTCTTAAGTAGACCTTGTATATTATATCCTTTATCATATTTTGTATCATGAATTTTCTCTCATCTCATTTATTTTTCATCTTGAAATGATCGCATCCAATTATTTCACTAAGAGAGATTGGACACATTTGAATATATTTTGATCTTTAGTTACCAATCAAAATAATCTTTCTCAATTCTAATTCACTTAAATTGAATTTAATTTACATTTTTAGAATTGCCCTATAGGATGCATCATTCATGATCTTTTGATAATACTTTAAATAGTAAACTTTAAGTATAATTCATAAGAATTAAATAAAAGTTCTAAGGGTATATTATGAGGCTCATATAGCCATTAGCATTTCGCACAACATAAGTTAAGATCTTTTAACTCACATTAATCCCTTTCTATAATTGACATTAAGCATATGGTACAAGTCATTTGCTAGGATATTAACTCTTTTCATTTAGAGTGTACGCCTCATATTCATGATCATTCTTGTGTTTGTTTTTGTAATTATTTTGTATGAATTTTTCGTAATTATTGATTAGAGAAAGCAATTCATTAATTAGTTTAGAAATAGGTAAAAAGTGAATACACAATTCACCCTTCCTCTCGTGTGCCATCCTAGGACTAACATAAACATGTCAATATATATTATTTAATTAGATGTAATAACATAATGAATTAACATTCATTTAGAAATAATTATCAATAAGAAACGCCTAAGCAAAATAGTTTTTTTATGTTATAACTGAAAATGTTGTGAATTCAACTTCCATTACAGATAAAGCAACACAAGATTGTTTCTTACTTTTTACATGATATTGTATCATTATTAAGTAAGAAAACAAATCCAGGGGTAAACTTTTTCTCATCTACATCTCCTTTCCAATCTATATATGTAGGTCATTACTTTAATAACATAATGGGTAAGTAGCGATATCTTTTAGATGCCTCAATATTCACTTTACTATATTATAATGTTTCTAATCTAGATTTGAATAATATCGACTCACCATTACAATAACGTAATAAATATCTAGTCTTGTATACATCATTGCATATAGGAAACTTCCAATCGTACTAATATAAGCAATTTTCTTCATTTATGTCGTTTCTTGTGATGTTGAACAAAACTTTTGAGTGAGATGTCTATCTTTAGCAATAGAATTATTAATTGGCTTACGATTTTGCATACGAAATTATTCAAGAATATTTTGAATATATGTCGGTGGTGAACGTGATAATCTTTTAAAAGAATCTCCTGAAATTTTTGTTCTAAGAATGTATATAGTCACACCTATGTCTTTCTTATCAAATTTAAATGACAATCAATTTTTGATTTACTTAACAAACTCAAATTCTTTAGATCTAAATATAATGTATATATAAAGATAAAATCTTACATTATCTTTGGAATTATAATGTATACACAATGGTCTTCATCAATCATATGAAAATTATACAAAATAATTATATTATGAAAACAAATGTAATTGTAATATGCTATTCCAATTACTATACTGTGTAATGTGTTGTATATGCATTTTTTAGAATATGCTCTATTTATGGTATACTAGAGTAATTTAAGAATTTAAATGTATTATTGAGGGTATAACAGGGATTACAGATAGGCCAGAGATAGTTCTGGACTTGACCGAAAATTTTTCGAAAAATTTATGAAAACTTTAAAAAGCTATAGAATGAGTCCGAATGAGCTTTAAAAGCATGTACTTTGGAGAATTAGGTGACACTTTTGAATAAAATCTTGACGATTTCGGTGACATTCGATAATTTCCATATTCCACTCGAAAATTCTTTCGGGCAATCAAAAAGTTGCCGACTAATTCGAAATATGTTGAAAAGCTCCAGAATTATGATTGGAGTCCCTAGGAACTGAATCGGGTCAAAAAAAAGGTTGTTTGAATAGAATTCGGATAATCCAAAATTATTGGACTAAAATGCCCTTTATTGAAAAATAATGGGAATTAGTAATTTTTCTCCCATTTAAATTTTTTCAAGCACCTAATTTAAATGATTTATGCCCAATTAGAGTATTTAATGGTCAATTTGAAGTTAGGGAACCATAGAATATTTTTGGAATTTATTTGGGCATAGAGTGTATTAAATTAAAAAAGGGGCAAAATGGTCTTTTTATCACACCAAATGCATCCAAATTCCATGTGAGCATTACATGGGAAGATTTCCATAAGATAAGCATGAATTAATTGGTTTGGAAAGTAACTAATTAAATGGTGACAAGTGGCATGGATTAAAGTGTAAATATGAGAAGTTTTGGTAGAGGTGTAAATATAAAATGTTATTAATGGAAATGGTGGGCAAAAAGTGTAATTAAGCAAAATTTTCATCTCTTTAAAAGGGGTGTGGCCGGCCATTGTTGGAGAAAGGAAGAAAAAGAGAGAAAAAAATAAAAGAAAAGAAAAAGGAGAAGAGAGAGGTTCAGCTAGGCTATGGAGAAGTGATCCAAAGAGTTTTTCATGCTCTTCTAACTCCAATCAAGCATCCAACAAGATCCCACAGCCATCCAAGTGAAGAGGAAGAAGAAATTGAGTTGCTAAGCTTACTAGTTTTGTTAAAAAATTGGATTTGTTGTGTTATAGTTTAGATTTGGTTTTGATGGTGTGACTTGCACTTTTATGATGTGATATCAAGGTGTTATTGCACTGGAGGTGATTAGGAGAAGAAAATCAAGAAAAACTAGTGTGTGAAACCTTGGTCAAACTTGGTCAAAGGTAAGATCCATTGCCTAAAGTGTTTTATTTTTCCATTTGATGATTTAAGATTAATAAATGACATTAGGAAGTTAGTTTAATGATGAAAGAATGGAAGATAAACCATGGAAATGATTAGATGAAATTTCGGCCATGGCTAGGGTTTTCAATGTGATATGATCCAAAATTCTATTTTGATATTTTATGTTATTCATAGCATGATTTTGATGCTAATGAAGTAAAAAAAATGAAAAAGAATTGATTTGAAATTGGTTTTAGTTGAAATTTAGCCAAGGGTGCATGATTATGTAAAAATTTGTTAATAAAATTTTATGACTTAAATGTGTGTATTAAATTGCCATGGAAGTGAATTTGGATGGGTTTTAAGTAATAGAAATCAAATGGAATTGAATTGAAAAATTTTAATGTAAAATATGTTAAGTTTAACCTTAAGGATACTTTTGGTATAAAAGTGTGGTTATGATGTAATGACCACGTGAATGTGATTAAGGATGGTCATTGAGTGTATTTGTGACATTGAAATTATTTAAACAAGTGTTATGTTATTATTTGGAAATAAATTTAGCATATGGAGTGTATATGGAAAGTAATGAAGTTGAAATAGATTATGGTGTATTTGGTTAGAAAATGTATAAAGGAGTTGAATGTATTTATATTAGGTTTTCGAATTGAAAAAACGAAGCCAACTGAAGGATTTCAAAGTAATGAAAAGGAAACTAGTAAGTTGTGAGTTTACATTAAATTGATTTTACGCAAATGGTTTTTATTTTATCATGAAATGAATATTTATGTTGAGTTTTATATGAATGATATATTATAAGTGAATATTGCTAGGATAAATTTATGTTCTAGCAATATATGAATTTTAATTTGAAAGTTAAATTTTATATGACTTGAATTTTCATTGAAATTATGTTATTTGTTGATAAAAGAGAATGAATTTTTATCCTATGGTACACCTTGATGGTAGTACAGATTTACCGGTCAGAGTATCCTAAAACGTGCATGGCAATGTCTAGAGGGCATTAGTTACTAACAACGGGTGGTATCGTGTTTGTCAGTATTCCAGTGAGTTGCCCTCTAAAAGTATTGGGTATTTATATTGCTAGCCAAAATTGTTACAAGTAAGCGATATAGAACCAACTCCATAACTAGTGGTTAACCAGTCACGGATAAGCGATGCAGAACTAGCTTCGTGAGTTTATGCCTAGGGTACCGAGGCTCCGCCACCTGATATAGCCTAAGCAATGTAGGAATTCCACTCTGTCGTATATACCTAGGGTGCCGCATGGTACCAATTCTAGTGATTAACTCATTTTTAGTATAAAGGTTTTCAGAAAAACTTATTGTCAACGCTGTTTATTGTTTAAGGAGAAAGGAAAATTTTATATTATGAGATTAATTTCGAAATAGTATTTCAGAAAAATTGAAATTGTGTTTTACGAAATGCTATTTTATTACCAGATCTTATGATGAACGAATGAATTTTTATGACAAGTATTTTACCATGAGCTTTATTATTGTATGGGAATATTTCAATTATGAAAAGTTTAATTTTTAGTAAAATGATTAACACTCACTAAACTCATTTAGTTCACCCCTATTCTTATGTTTTTAAATAAACCAACCCAAGTATGTGTACAGTTACTTCAGTAGTTGGGATTCCACCGTAAGATTAGTTGTATCATCGGGTGCTACTGTGCTTGTGTCATTTTTGTTATGTTATGTTTTCTTGAAATTGACTTAGTTAATTCTATATATGATTTAAATTATTTTGGAAAGGGTTCAAAAGTGTGATCTTGTAAATATGTTTGTGGTTGCTTGTGATGTGGACCTAAGTTCCCATTTCAGAAGTTTAGATGGTATATGAAATACTATAAGTATTCAAATCATGATATACAGGTTTTTGAAATTTGAGAATCTTAGACAAAGCAGCGGTTATGCTGCTGGATTTTCAAAAAAAAATTCCCACCATTTTCCGCGCTTTTAACTTTTAAAGTATAAAAGATTTTTAACAATTGAATGACTTAGCTATGTAGGAACTCTTCGGTTGAGTAGAGGACTATTGTGGAGTTTCCAGGAGGGCTCCACTTAGGTTCCAGAAGGGGAACATTCAGGATGGGTCCTTTCAGTAATATTATCTTGAGGACTACTTTAGTCTATAAAAGATTTTAACAATTCACACAGTTATTCTCTTGGCATATCTAATGAAACCATTAGGTTATTCCACATATGGATTTATTCTTCAAAATCTTTTTTAAGAAAAGAGTTTTTATATCTATTTAATGTAGCTCAATTTTTATAATGGCTACTAAAGCCAGGGTCAATCGAAGTGAAACAATCCTAACAATTGGTGAGGATGTCTTTTATTGTCAATTTACTCTTGTTACATATATCCTTTGGCCCCAACGCATGCTTTGTATCTTTTAATAGTACTATTAACCTTTTGCTTTATTATAAGAATCCATTTATTCCCCGTAGCATTTCACCCTTTAAGGAGATCAACCATGTTTCATATTTTATTAGAGCTTTAAAAAGTCATTTCATCTTTCATTACTTTCATCCATTCTTTTTAACAAGACCAATAAAAGCCTCATTTGCTTTCATTGGCTCACCCTATTTTGCTAGGATAATCATATGAATTTTTCCTTCTATTTCAAAATAAATTTGGGGAATTATTTCATGATTACTTTTAAGTAAACGAGATTCATGCGATATATATTCATCAATGTTCTGATTATTACCACTCAAATGAGATATAATAGGTAAACTTTCACTGAGTTGCAATTTAAATTAGTCTTAACTTAATTCTA
Source organism: Erythroxylum platyclados (assembly GCA_027563515.1). NCBI lineage: Eukaryota > Viridiplantae > Streptophyta > Magnoliopsida > Malpighiales > Erythroxylaceae > Erythroxylum > Erythroxylum platyclados. The sequence goes on from JAOQMM010000002.1 coordinate 7,096,892, forward strand.
TATTTTCTAGATTTCTCCCATTTGGATGAATTCCCTTGCATGAAAACACATATTTTCCTATTTTACCTTACTTTGGAAATTTATTTACTAAGAATATGACATCTTGTGATTTAAATTTAGATCTCCCTTTATTATCTTGTTCACCTATAAACACATATCCTTTAACTATTTAGATATTTATTAAAAATACTTTCCTTTTCTTTTAGGCCTAATTTCGATACTTATGATGGAGATGATGGATATAGGCTTTTACACCCCTATAATCTTAGGTTTGTCATTTTAGTTTTTTTACATTTCCATAACTTATATGTTTTTAATTAATTTGTCACGGGTGTGAGTTGCACCTCAGTGTTTCATAAAAAGTATAAGTAAGTCCTCGCCATTATCTATAGTGATACTTTATACTCTAATATTATTAAAACGATACTCTTTACACCTTAAATAAAATGTAAAAGTGGTAACAAAGATAAAAATACATGCTTATTTATATATTAGGTGAAAGTTAAACCTTTAGCCAATATCTAAGTAAATCATTCATTTTAAGATCATTGTCTTATAGATTCAAATTGGCCAACTGTGGCATCATATAGACTAAATTGTTGGCTTACATAATAGGAATTGACTAAAACCTACCTTTTTTTGGAGTTAAGAATACTACTAATACCATTTTGAAAATGTTATGGTATAATGTGACACCATAAGTAACGATAAGGGATTACTTAAATATTTTAGAAAATGTTGGGGTGTGATTTAGTCCATTGACATAACTGATTTTATGGGCACAAGATTAAGTAGATGAATGGTTATGAGTAAGGCATCACTTGAATAGATGATAGATAAATTTTCTTGTATGATTATGGACCTAATCAATTCTAAATGCATTATATTGTCTTCACAGAACCATTCTATTTTGAGGTTTGTGGAATAATTAAATGTCTTAGTGAATAATTAAAATATATTAGAAACTCTTGTTCCCTTTCTAAATGGGTTTCTTGCCATTTCATTAGTAGAGAATGCTCGTAAATAGGTATATCTATTTGATTTAACTTACATAAAAGCCCTTCTTGGCCTAATCAATTTCTTTGAATTTAACTAACATGACTAAGTATAACATGCAACAAAATTGCATCATTATTAAGTTTCCTTAAAGATTAAATAAGGAATAAATATTATTACTATTCTAATAAACAATATTTAATATAATAAAATCACCTAATATACATCTATGGCCATAAATAATGGTTTCAAAATATAAATTCATTCCATAACTAAGCAACTTTACATTAAATCTAAGTTTAATTAATACCAATTGCCTTAAACAAAGAAGGATTGAATTTTGGCTTATAATAGATGTAAATTTGGATAGAAACAATAGAGTTAGCCATTATATCATAACAAGTGATATCAGAGCTATGATTTAAGATGTCTACCATTACAAAATTTGATATAAAAAATTTTGATGGAAGGATTAGTTTTTCTATTTTGAGAGTCCAGATAAAGGTCGTTCTCAATCAGAACGGATTAAAGAAGGCTCTAGACAGGATATCAAAGAAACCCGATTCAATGACTGATGAGCAATGAGAGGAGTTAGATGAAAAGGCGCTTTCGATGATCCAACTCTGTCTCTCTAAGAAGGTGCTTCGCGAGGTGGTCTTTGAAACCACTGTTGCCGAACTTTGGTTGAAGCTTGAGTCCCTGTAAATGACCAAATGTTTAGCGAACAAACTCTGTTTCAAAGAGAGTTTGTACACATTCCATATGGTCGAAGGTACTCCCATTCAATCTCATCTTAATGAGTTCAATTCAATTATTATTGACCTAGAAAATTTAGATGTTATAGTTGATAATGAGGACAAGGCTATTTTACTGGTTGTCTCTTTATCATCTACCTATAAACACTTCAAGGAGATTATGTTATATAGAAATGATGATACATTGTCTTTTGAAGATGTCAAGTCTAACTTGTTGTCTAAGGAAAATTTTGACCTTGAGATTCATTCAGATGATAAAGTCGAGTGCTTGTCTGTTAGGGGTAGAATGGTTGAAAAAGGAAGTACAAGTAAAAAGAAATCTAGGTCATCTTGGAAGCTTCAAGTTGTTCTTCTTTTAATAGAAGATGTCTAATAGCATCCTTCATCATCTTAATTCTCATATTACATGTTAGATGTGTTTTATATGCTTCTAACTCTAAGGTAGAAAACAAATGATTGCTAGTTTGATTGTTCATCAAATAGCTCATGATTAGCACTCTCAACTTACTTATTGTATTTAACATATGTCTCAAATGTTTATGTATCATATGATCAAGTCGCTTCTTATACATGTTAAACTTGATTGTGATCGACTTTACTTTAGTCATCACTAAAGAGCCTCTAAATCGAGCAATTAAAGGGATCCATATGTCTTTAATAATCTCATGCTTTCCAAACTCATGCATAATATTATTATCCATACTAACTTAATGCAAGCTAACAAGTTCTTCTTTTTTCATATCTCATTTGCTTCATGGTCTCTTTTATGCTATGTCATATTGCCCTCCTTAATTAGGTACATCCACGACTAAAATTAGTGATTCTAAAACCTTTTTCTTTTCTAACACATATCAAATTTTCATGCTTCAAATTACATAAATGCCGCTATTCAACTTTTCACCTTTCTTGAGCTTGCCAATAATATTCTTTGTTGCAGTAGCTATGTTTGGTACTATAAATTTCTACAATAAATAAAAAAATTATCATACATGCACATAAATTTCATATCAAGTGTACATATTTTCAACTATTATAAACAAGGTTGATGGTTGTTTTCAATTAATTATGAAATCTATAGTTCATAAAATGCTTAATCAACATTCATATAACAATTGAATACTAATTACTATATTTAAGCCCATTTAAGCTCACACAAATTATGTAAACATAATTTTTAAGAAAACAATAAATATGTTTAATATAAAATAACATATAGTTCAACATTACATGTATAACATTAATAAGAACATATCCATAATTAGATACAAAAAGAATTATAAAAATTGGTCATAATTACGCATTTAGTTTCACATGACTTAAATAACATCTAAAAAATTTTAATATAAATGATAAATAACATAAATATAGTGAATTCTATATAAATTATAGTTAACTAATGCTCATAGTAGAACCCTCAGAGCACAATATGTAATAACTTTAATTATCTCAATAGAGAAGACTATAAAGTCATAACTACTCCTCTTCTTTTGTGTTAGGGTAGAAAAAATATCACCAACCATATATGTGAATTCGTCTTGTGTTCTCATCTCCGGAGCACGTTTAATAGTTCACCTTTTGATTATAATAATATTGGGACTAAAGTAATGCACATGCACTTTATCATAATATTTGTGAAGGTCATATAACCTTTAAAAATTAGTTCTTAAATCACGTTTTTAACTAGAAGTAATGGGTTTGAGACATCTTATGTGGATAATCTAGGTTAATATCAGAGCTAAAGACTGAGTACTGACTACTGAGTAGGACAATGGCAAGTGACTACGTCTATGCCTAGGTGGTTCGAAAATGGAGCTCCAAATTCAAATCACACTTAATTATGGACTTGACGGTCCAATTGACCCGAACCCGTCTAAAAGAATGGTGAATCGAGCTTGGGTTTATTAATGTCATTCTATTAAACCTGGATCATCATCTTGGGTTTATTAAACCTGGACCAATCCAGATAACAAAATCTGGTAATGTTCAAGTGCTTTGTCTTTGAATTAGGTTTGTAAAATGTTTTCTTGTCTCCTTAATATTAAGTCTTGGTAAGGACATTAAGGATTAAATTATCCGTTAAGCAACTATATATTCTTTAAGTCATGTTGTTCAAGGCATATCTAAAATTACTCAAAACACTTCTAATTTAGTCTGTTATGCCATAAAGTTAGTTGTATTTTGGATTTTAACTAGTACTGACTTGATGGATTGTAAGTAATCACACAAATATATAATTTCAGTGACCTCCTTATACATACTAGTTTAATTACTATTACAAAGGGCAGATTAATTATCAAGCCATAAGTTGAAGGAAGGGTGAATGGTAGAACTGAAGAGCAAAGGGTGAATGATTACGAGGGCATGTGTCTATCATCATATTCTAAAACAGGCAAGCGGATTAATGATAGAAGTTGATGCAACAGTATATAGCATATCAAAGAGCAAAGTGGGCATTGCTAAGTCATTAAAGATGGGTAAGTTAATTTATAGTTTACAAACACAAAAGAGATCAGCATCTCATCTGCTTTTTATCTTTCCCTTGCACTGCCTCTCAGTGACTCATTTCGTAACACGGTCCTCTACTCTTGCTTTCTGCTACAGAAGTCCCAAGCACGTAACATTTGAGATCCTTTTTTGCTATCTTTTTCTACTTACTGAACTTAATGTGTATTACAGATTGTAGAAAGAGATCTCATAAGTCATACCCACTATTTCTTTTCTTCTTCTTTTTTTCCCATTAATGAACAGCAATAATCCCCTTCTGCTATCAGCATCTTTCTCTAATTTTGCCCAAAAAATATCGATTTTTTTCATGTGGCTCCTACTCCAAGAAAGTCAATGAAGGGCGCTTTGATTTTCCCATCTCCAATTTTACCGTCTTCAGAGGAAGAGGATTTCATCCTTTTGGTGCTCACTGACTCTGTTGCAGACACTTCAGATGAGTTTGAATCTGACTGACCAGATTGGTCCACACCCGTAGGATTGGTTAAGTAAAACTCACTGCCACTGAGGTAAAACGTGCTCAAGTCTCTACTTCCTGTTGTCATTTCCTTATCTGCAGTAGAACCTGCAAGCCCAAACTCATAAACGCATAAAACTAATTGAACAAGCCTGTAATGAATAAACGTTTAAATCCAGAACTTTGATATTCTTTCATCAATTAATAAAGTAAATCAGTCTATATAGAGGGAACGAGGAATATCGAGAATACCCATATGACCACCTTGACAGCTAAACTTAGTGAAGAGCCTAGTGGGTGCTCTGGTTGAAGATGGAGTGAGTGAGAGATCAGTTATTGTTGATGCAGATTCATCAATGGTGTTAGAGATAGTTGTTGATTCGCTGCAAGCGTTGTTTTGCAAAGTGACGTCAAGCCCTTTGGGGAGGATTTGCGAAGCAGAAGAGGGCTTTTTCCGACGATAAATGCTGGCTTGCTCTCTATGTTTCCTAGCCATGATAACATGCCAATGGTTCTTCACTGCATTATCAGTCCTACCAGGAAATAATCTAGCAATCATAGCCCACTTGTTGCCGTATAACCTATGAGCAGCTAAGAGTCTCTCTTCTTCCTCTTCTGAGAAAGCCCTCCTGTTAATTCTTGGATCCAACTGATTAAACCACCTTAATCTGCAGCTCTTCCCTAACAAGTTCGAACATGATTTACACGGGTATTAGGCACGTCCATGGGATTGAAGACATTGTACTTG
>JAOQMM010000002.1:7105625-7116188 GCA_027563515.1 Erythroxylum platyclados
ATAGGTACAGGTTACTAATTTGAGTCGGTAACATTTGAAATTTTCATATCAGTTGCTGTTATTGGTATTGTTATGTGATGATTATTATTATTATCTTGTTGTGTGTGCATGCTTGAAAAGACACGTGGAATAAAGTATAATCAAGTAGATATTAGTACTTACAACATCTACATTGCCGTATACACTGTACTACAAGGTTTATCTATGCACCCTACAAAATCTTATATTAACGGGCAATGTTTTTGGCAATGTCTTATTGTAAAGGTCCAATTTATAGTTTTATGTCAAATATATTTATAATTTGATTCATTCAGTTTTAATTCTCATATGTGGAAAAGTTATCACCTAATTCATATATTATTGATTATTTCTTATATATTAGAAAATAACGGAAGTTGTATTAATAATAACAAAAGTTAAATCAACATTACAATAAATTGCTTAATATGTCTACAATTAAGTAAAAATTGAAATTACAAAAGATATCAACATCGGTACTTTACATTACAACATTTATGTATTTTTCATGTTATTAGTGAGTCAATTTTGCTTGTTATTTGCTATCAAAACTGCCCTGATCTAGTTGATAATGTTTTCTACAATTTGATATTTTTCTTCCTCAGTTCTCTCGTATAGTCTCATGTTTCTTTCCTCAGTTCTCTTATATAATGATCTCTTGTTATCATCAACTATTATTTTATCTATTTTGTTTAAAATGGCATGAAAAGAATTGTATAATATTATAAAACGGGAAAAAATCAAATCCCAGTTTCTATACAAATGGAAAGAAAAATCAATGGTACTAATTTGGTTCAGTACTGACCAAGTCATGTGTAAACTGGCCATAGTGTCTATAAATGGGTAAGATTATAGTGGGTGTAGAGGTCAGAGTAGCCTTATCGTTGTTGTGAAAATGCTACTAAATGGGGTAATTGTATTGGATTGGTTTTTGCTTGTTTGACTGTTGAAGAGATTGTGCGCATCTCTTCTAGGGGACACCAAAGCCCTATGTTTCCTCAGTAATAATATGATTACCCCCATCCATTTATTTACCTAATTACCCTTTCGTCTTTCCCTACCAGCAAGCCATCGTCATCGTCCTCTTTCACAACACGCATATCCCATTTATTTCCAAATATGGCAAATCCCAGTATCAACCAATGCACACACCATACATGCCATGGAGCAATACATATGTTGTATTTCTTTAAAAAAGAAAAAAAATATTCCAAGGTTTTATGAGTGTTAAAAAAGAACCTGAATTTTGAAACTTCTCTTTTTTTAATAACAACATTTCGTTAAAATATAAAATATGAAAAAGTTAAGTAATATACTGACTTACTTACATTAATTCAAGTCAAAAATTACAAAAACTGCTAATCTTTAATTTTTTTTCAAGTCGATGGAAATTGCTGCTGATATTCTGGAATTTGAGTCTCTCTCACCTAAAAGAACATAAAAAATTATTTACTTCAAATTAATTTATTATAATTAATCACAATATAGCTAACAATTTCCTATTTATTTCCCTGAAAAAAATTAATCGTTACATTAATTAGCGAAAGAATATGACATCAAATCACATTTACGATTCTTTTGTTCCAATAAAGCAAATCCACTGAAACAAAGATCTCGATTTCATTTCCTGCATCTCACAAGCAAAAGATTAGCCCTCCTCTTGCACGAAAATCCATAGCAAAAAGTGGCACACGAAATAAAGTAAAAGTAAGGATAAATTGTTTTGAATTTTTTTAATCTTTTTTTAACTTTTTTAATCTCCATAAGCTGAATTTATCTCCAAAAATCTCTGTAAATTAAATTTTCATAAAAATATTTATGTTAGTAATTCTAATTTAATTAAATTCATATTATCACTTAAGTTTTTTTCTACAAAAACTTATAAAAGCAACGTTTATGTTTCAGGAATTATAAGCTAAATACATTACTTAAATTCTTTTTTCTTTCAGAAAATCTTGAAAACTATGGAATATAAATGCAATTTACCCAAAAATATATATAAGATCCAAGAAATACAAAAAAGAAAAAAAGTTAGTGGTACGTTACGTTACATACGTTACTGCATGCACACACACGCGTGAAGTATCATGTTTCTGTTTCAACCAACTCTCTCGTCCTTTTAATTGCTTCCTTCACTCCCTCTAACTTGTAATGCATAAACGGAAGAAAGAAAACAAAAAAGTCAAACAGATTCCTTCTTCTTTTTCACATAATAAATATTTTTTTTTAAATATTCGTAAAAGGGTCATGGTGCTTCAAGCTCGTGCATGGGTACGTTTTGTTTTGTTATGTGAAAAGTCGAAACCATTTCGCTTTTCTTTCTTTCTTTTTGACTTGTGGGGCTATGACCATGATGTGATGGGTACAGAGGGGAAGTTACACGTGCGGGTGAATCTTGATCACACACGTGTGCGGCAGATATGATGTAGTTTGAGGAAATCTGTGGTGATAAGTGACGAGGCAGGAAGGTGGGTCCACGGATTTCATTCAAAGTGTTGAAGGTAATGTACTTTTGGAAGCTCCATAAGACTAGAATTTCCCCTTAATTCTATAGCCAATTCGCAGTACTTGAAACGCGTATTATTTTCATTTTTCTGATTAATCATATGCATGCTATGAGACCTGAATGTAATTAATCACACAAATCCTAGTTTAGATATGTGTGACCAAAAAATTTGAGAATACTCCTAAGTAGAATGTAGGAAGATTTAATATGAACGAGTGGCAATTGCGAGTTATTCAATTAAATTAAAATAAGTTTATATTATTATTATTATGCAGTTAGGATGAAAGATAGAAACGTGATTTATAAATATGTGGGTATGATGGAACCATAGAGGAGGAAACAGCTGAAACCAATTAGTTAGGTCTGTCTCTTTTGAAACAAAAAGGGATGGTAAAGCAGCCTTTGTTGAAAGATTGGGACATGACATGAAATGAAAGCTATTACCTTTTGATTTACTTAAAACTTTATTAGACCAAAGGATCATCAAATCCCTTTTCCAAAAGGGAGGGGTGATATTTGTCGCCTGTGAATGGTGATCCCTTTTCCCTTAATTGCTATCGCCCAAGTTTCAAAAGCAGCCATAAGTACATCTCAATGCATCATTTGTGTTCCTCTTAGCCAGTTGAATAATTTTCCTTGCATGTAGTGTGATCATGATTAATCAACCAACCTGATCTACGAACAATATTAACTAGATAGCTTGGAATGCATTCCACATAATTAATTGCCTTCTCTTAAGCAAATAGTAAGAGAAGTTAACATGATTTACGTACCATGCTTTTATTTTTTCAATATTTTAAAAATCGGATCAAAAATTAAACTAATAAGACAAAAAATTTAAGACTTAAAAGGTTTTACTGATATTAAACCGTCATAAAAATAAGTTAAAAATTAAATAAAATTAAAAAATTTAAAATATAATTAAAAGAGATTGTTCTTATCTCTCGAAAGATTTGAAATTTAATTGAAAAAGTTATTAAATGAAAATTAATTGATTTATTTTGGTTTATAAGAATTTAGTAATTTATAAAAATTGACTTATTAATTAATAAACTGATCAATTTTTAATAACAAGAATTATTAAAATAAATCGAACCGAAAAGCTGAAAGATTTAAGGTTTTTATGGTTAAACCAGCCAAACTAGTTGAATTTTTTAATCATTTATTTTTTTTAATCCATTTCATTCAATGTTCTAAACAATAGTTTGCAATCATAATATACATAATATTGACATATTTCAAAATTATTTTTGTGTTGTATAACCAAAGAACCATTGTTCCATCAATTTTATGGCCAATTTACATTTTTAATCATTCAATTGTAGGCTTATGTCAATCCCCATCTTGTGAATAGACTTTATATTTGGATCATACAATTACATGAACAAACAGAAACTAAAAATTAAATTATATCTGGTAATTGTCAAATACTAGTTAAAATTGGCCTTCCTACATTACTTAATTATAACCCATCATCACCATCTCCTCATGGAAAAACACACTCTGTTGTAGTCCCACAATTGATTCCCTTTTGCCTACCTATCTAGCTCTTTTCCTTTAACTTGACCGTTCTTTTGTTGCCTTGCGTGAATGATTGATTGTGGTATGCGTTTCTTTACACAAAGTTAAAAACTTCAATAGATCTGGTGTGGTAGAATTGCAACGTAAGGCTGCAGTGCGAAATAACTTTCAAGCTGCCACTTGAAGACTCGATTCGTCTCATGCAACCATCTACGGCCGAATACACCATAATTATTGGTTTTTAGAACTTGGGATACCGATTTCATGCCGGCCAAACCTAGGGTCGGCTGGTTTTGACTGTTTATGATGGTGGAAATAATGATGACTTGCTTAGTCACAATTTAATGTTTCTTGGAATTGAACGTCATAATACAAATATGTGCATGAGATTTAATAAAACATGGTTGAAATATCATAATGGAACAAAAGATCTATTCCCGTGAACGTCCTAGAGCTATGAATTGTGAGTTTATATGTGTTTTATATTTTATCATTTTATTCGAACAATAAATCTATAGGAAAAGTGTAATTAACCCCATCAAACATACTTACACTATTTATATCATAAGATTAATGTAAGGAACATATCCACTTAATTACTAAACCAAAAATCCTTGGGATACTCTTTAGGAACTAACAGATATGGCAACTAAGAAACAAGATTTTTTTGTTCCATTGGAAAGCAATAACTAACAAATGGTTGATTAGCAGATTGTCCAATCTCTATGTGAAAATCTTTCCAATTCAAATATCCCATTCAGATTATCTTTTTCATTCCATAGTTCAATTGATGCATAAAACTTCGGAACATTCATCCGATGGATAATATGCTGAAGGAAACATCAAGAAGTTAGGCTTCGTTACTCAACTAATCAATCCAGACAGCCCTAGAAGGCCGTTAACTAAGCTGAAACGTAACTATAGGTAGTTAATAACTAAATTTCGTTGGTGACTAGGGAAAAACATAGGTGAAATTGTAAAAGCTGTCAATGTTTCTGTAACGAGAAAACCTTAAACAGTTAAACTCTGTATAAGAAACAGAATCATCAGATAGATACATTAATACTTTTGGCTTAGTTGCTCAACTATTCCAAACCGTTGTAAAGACCTTTAACTAAGCAGAAGCGTAACTGCAGGTAAATTTTTTTACTAAAATTAAAAACAAAAATAGAAAATAGAAAATAGAAAATAGAAAATAGAAATAGAAATAAAAAGGTCTAAATTTCGTTGGTTTTCTAGCTTTCAGTTTAGACCCGACTGTCATAAGGCAACAAATCTTACATAATGCAACCAAAAGTCCCACCTAATAATCCAAGGAAACCCATTTTATTAGACCTATACAATTCCTTGAAGTAGCAAAAGGAATCCTGTATAGAGTAGAATTCCACTGAATTCAAGACTTGTTAATATTGCTAATTAACTATAATCCAACTCGCATATAGAAACAAAGAATTCCCAAATTCCAGGATTAAAAGAGACGATCGACATATCTGTCCACAGACTCTTTGTTCTTCTCAACAAAACAACGATTGCATTTCCGAGAACTCCCAGATGCCTATGAGTGTCGTTTAACAAGAATTAGACGAATCATTTTAGTCCATAAAACATTCGGTTTTAGGTCGGAGACCATAACGAGAAAAATGTAGATTTCCTAAGAGCCAAACAATGTCTCTTGGCACGAGGTTGTAAGCGAGGCTAACGAGACAATTTAATCAACCAAGTTCAAACATGATAATTTTTTAATATTAAGATTTTGGCTTATGATATATAGATAAGGCCATCTTCTCGCCTATTAAAATATGAATTATAGGAAGCATATGAGTGTCGGATATATATATGTGTGTATATATAAATATATATAATTATCCATATAAGAAAAAGTATTAATATTCGTAATAGCACTAATGAGTTTGTATTTAAGTAATTTCATGTATTAAAATTCAAATTATGGTTTAATTCTCAATATATTAAACAAATATTGTAATCTCAAGGAGATATTAGTATTTTTTCAATTTATTAATATTCAAATTCTAGTAAATTCGTAGCTTCATATATTATATATTATTTTTAAAGAGAAAAAAAGTACCGTAAATAATATCGTTACATTTAAAAAGAGAGTGTGTCTTGAACAAATGATAAAGTAATTCGTTTAGGTTCAAGTCACGGAAACAATCTTTTTATAAAATGCAAATGAAAGGTTGCATACATTATAATCCTCCGCAAGTCTTCACAAAACGGGAGTCTTGTACACTAGATACATTAGAATTTTTAACATTATGTTTTAAAAAGAAATTGCTATTATACTTGGGGTATCGACTATCGTGATGAAATAATCTTCTCACTATGTACGCGTAAAGTTAAATAATTATAGGTCTATTTCAATCTCAATAATGTCGGCAAAGTATTCCCCATATAATAATAAAATAGACTATGAAATTGCTTCTGTCTTTAACTGAGCTCCTCTCAAGTAGTCACCGTCATGTTAGTTACTTGAAAAATGGGTATCAAACTTCATAGATATTTATGGACCTTGCACTCGGGGACAGTTGTTTCAAAGTTTGGACGTGCGAGAAGACCTAATTCCTATGGTCTGTGGGTTTCAAATTAAACGCTTTGTTGGAACTTAATAAACTAATTTAAAGAGGAAGAGAAGGTAGACAAATTTGCCTCAAAGCTATCATTACATTAGAAAGTGTGCCACATTCATGCATCACACTTTTCTCCCTCATTTTCAAGCTAAAAAGATTGCTCATTAAAGTACATTAGTTTCTTTGCTTAATTCTATTCTTAAGTCAAATTCCAGTATTAATTGGTGTTAGTAAATTAAGTTGTTCTTTTTTCCTTTGACATTAAATAGGTTCTCCTTCCTTTTGTCGAAAAGATATATAAAAATGTGAATCATGTTATGCTAATTAGAGTTTTTTAGCAAGATGAGACGGAAAGGTTAATTACCTAATTGTTCCAATGTACACAAATTCTATGAACTTGATTCATCAACAAAATAAATATTTAAATCATGGCAACTATTAAGTGCCTAGCCGAAGACAGAGAGTTCAGACAACTTTGAAAACAGTTACATTGGTGGTCACTACTCAATACTCAAAGACAAAGAAGTATCGTAGTGGGTTGGCGACATTTTTGGAGATTAGTAGTTGAGGTTTGGTCATTTGTCTCCACAAAGTTACATCAACTGCAGCCATTGTTGACAATGAAGAAGCCTTGAAACCATCCATCCGTCCAGCACGCTCTGTTTGACTATGGCAGATACACAGGTGGGGAGGAGAATGATTTTATGACAAACATCAACGTATCTACGTTCCTCTCATACCTTAAAGCTGATCAATCGAGCAAAATTTTATCGTCAAAGAATACTGTCATTGGTAGTCCCAGGGTCAAGAATAGGCAATTGGAGTTAAAATTTCATGGCTGATCTTGTCAATTGCTCCATAAAATTTTCCTATCAAGCTGTATATTACACAGCGTCAAAGAACTATTGCAGAATTCAAACATCAAAACTTTTTCGAGTTACAAATTTCATAATTTTAAATCTTGTTTGTAAATTAAAAAAAGCTTTCTTGATCTATTTATTTAGCTTGAAAATTACGTTTTAATTAGGAAAAAAGGAGCATATTGAGCATTATAAGTTACATGTAATCTTAATTTATATCTTGATTACTTGCATTATTTTAAATTTAGTTCCTCTTTGCTTGCTTGTGTTAGCTTGGATTCGGCAAGAAACCCCTTTAAACTCAAGGATTTTACAGGTTTATTATTGCAAAATCTAGAGAATAAATGTCTCAAGTACATCAAATTTAGTGTTATATTTTCTTATATGAAAAAAAAAGACATAATAATAGACATATACTCGCTATGTAACATAATTAAGAAGAAATACGTCTACTTATCATTAATGGCAAGTGTGGACTAACCTTTCACAAATTGATTTCTATAACGAACATTGAATGCGATATGAAATTCAGATAACCACATAGGTATGAATGTATCAGTCAATGACATGTCAAGTCAACTATTTGAAAGTATGATAAATGAAATTCCCAAAGTTTCTATTAGGATCTATCCCATGGCCTTGTACAACTAAAAGGATACTCTTAATTTGCCTTTTCTTTCCTTGTAACCCTCACAAGAAGAGAACGAATTGCAAACTGGTGCATACATAATTACTGACGAAATACCGTTCTACTTGTTAATGATGAATCTTAATTTATGTAATTAACAAAATAACTAACCATGTAGTGCTTTAACTATATTATCAAATTACTGGATATGATCAAACAGTCTTAGTTAACTATGAATCCCGCAATTTTAACTACCTCAAATGAACCTATAAGCAGAACATAAAAATTAAATAACATGCTAAAATAGGAAAAGACAAAGGAGAAAACCACTAAAAAATTACAATTAGTAGTTAGATTAAGTAAGCAACAAATATAACTTAGCAAATGTGACTTTTGGCAATAGTAGTTGGTATGGATCTTATTAGCAAATAAAGTCTTCTGTTCTCATAACTCAATTCTAACCCTATTCTATTAATTTTCATCCACACATTTACGTGGGACTCTCTCTTATTGGTAGCTACCCAGCTAATTAGAATCAATTGCCCTTGGCTCCTCTCTGCCTTTCCTCGCATTGTCTAAGTCGTTAATCTTACCCTTTAACTTGATTGAATGCTTGGAATTTTTTTGTTCAGCATTATTTTTTATTATCTTTTAGATGATTGGACCACATCATACATAGCTATGATCGTAAATGCCAAATAATTGGTTTTATCCCCATTTTGTGTCAATGACAAAGGTTGAGCATTAATATCATTTAACTAACAGGTTTCTGCTAATTATGTATCAACTAGTTTGGCCTTCCTTCATTTATTTGTTATCTTTAGTTCTTAACAATTAAACTCTTAAGCTCTCTATTTGTCGCTAAGCATGTACGTCAAATTGGATCTGACAAGAATGATTAAAGTCCAAAATTGTAGAAAACAAGGAAGAAATATACAATCTATGGAGTACCGTTGCCTAATTAAACATATCTAAATTAGATAGCTAATTAAGCAAAACCATGTGACTAATTGTGACATGAGACATTATTTATACCTAATGCAACCAAATATTCTCACCTAGTGAACCAAGAAGACAGCTTTTCAAATTTCGTTCTTGTGTGAGCCAAGAGAATCAACGAGAGCAAAACCCTCCATCGACTTGAGGAGTAACAGAATTTGTTTGATTATGGTCTCAAAACGATGTACTATGTGGTATTTTTATAGGGACGTGATAAATTAACTACCGAGTTGTCCGGTTCTATGATTCTTGATCTTCCCATCAATTCATAATTCCATTTCTAATATATTATAATCTGATTACGTACGTTATAGGCAATCTTATAGTGAAGGTATCTTGGTGTAAGTGTAACATATCTGCCTAGCATATTTATGAAACATATATAGGATGTATTTATTAATGCTCTCTAATCTGTTTTTTGGTTTACGCAACCTACATGTATTTGTGTATATAACATGTGTTTTTTATTCTTAAAAAAATATGATATATGCACAAATTTTTTCTATATCAAAAGAAAAAAACTATTTTAAATAAATTACTTAAAATTTTGATGATTTAGAACCGAATAATGACTTAGATATATTAATTTGGTAAATTTATAATCATGTAATTATTATGAGATTAAAATCAACACATGGCTTTAATGTTTATGAATAACTAAATAAGGTATGACAATAGTAAACTTTCTTTGGGGAAGTAACCTACAGAAGAAGATGGGTGACGTTATTGGTAATGCAGCGAGAAATCATCTCATTGGGATGCCCAAATGAAATGGCAGCCAGAAGCCCACCCAGCATCAGGTGAAACTGGGTTTCTTATCTCAAATAATGAGTTATGGGATTTCATCAGAAGATTTTCTTTAACATAGATCAAGGTTGGGCCTTTTCTGATTTGGACTTGATATGGATTTAGAACTTACTAAAATACTTTCAGATAATAGTTTTAACCAAATCTAAGTCGACCCAATCTACGTACAATTCTTAACCTCAAATTGATCCACACTATAACAATCGAAGGTCTTGTTGAGGGAATTATCAAACGGGGTATACAAGCAAGATTTGTACTCCATTTTCTTTCTCTATTTGTGTTTTCATATTAGCTTAGGTAATAATTTTGATATATGTCTAATATTTTTTGTAATTGTTATGATTTTACTTTAAATCCAATAAGAAGAGAATATCATTTTCTTGCTTGGTTCTTTGTCTATATGTTGGAATTCTCTTTGATTTTGCTATTATTTCCTCTCCCTCTATTCATACTTTATGCAAATTACCAATATATAGCTCATATGTTATGGATTTGTTTTATCACATCTATGTTTATAGCTTGAATGATGGTATTCAATACTTTCAACCTTCGCTCCTAGGATTTGCTCCAAGAATGTTGCTCATTAAAATCGTAATTTTATTTATATACTTCAAAATAGAATTGCCATTCTAGTGT
>JAOQMM010000002.1:7143453-7159603 GCA_027563515.1 Erythroxylum platyclados
GTTTTATAATTTTTAAATTTATTAAAATATATTTAAAATAAAAATTAATTTTAAATTATTTATTTTTATAAAATAAAATAATTTTGTTGATAATTTATTAATGAATATTATATAAAAGGTTAAATTTATTTAATTAAAAATAATTTTTAAAATTTTTAATATATATTTATTATTTTAATAACTTTAAAAAGTAGAAAACTTAAAAAAAAAATGGTACTCTTAAAATACAACTCTAATAAGCCTCTGACCCATACGAGTAGAAGGTGTATGTAGTTAGTTCTATTCTAGGGGGCGTATTTGAGTTGGCATTAACTGATTGGTGGTCGTATTCACATCTATCATTCAAAGACAAGGGCCACACGGTCAACAATCAATTATTAATTATTAAAGAAAGAAATTAAATGCAGAAACCGTGTGCTGGACTGCCGCCCCCCAACCCAATACCGAACCAAACCAAACCAAACTGTTGGCTCCCTAATTCATCGGATTTTCCTGATTGTAATTTTACGTATTTGCCCTTCTCTAGCAGACATCATCTTTTTTATAATATCTATATTATTTAAATATTGTAGCCAAAATTACTGTTGAAATTGCAAACGCCATATTTGATATTTCAAGTTAATAATCAATTGCATTCAATAGTTGGGCAGTAAACGTCTTAATTTCCACGTTTGTTACTTTAAATCGTCCTTTTGAAAATAATAAGCTAGTTACGTGTTATAATTTTAATATTATAAATTTTTTTAAAAAATATGTTTTTATTTAATAAAAAAAATATGACAACGGCTTTATGATTATGATTATGAATTATGATTTTTATGATCATAAGGTCTTCTATTTAATTAATTATTTAATTGTGAGCCAGATTTCTATTTGTTCAAAGTTATCTAAATCAACTGCAAATGGTCAAATAGGACCGTCCCTTAAGACCACACATTTTAAAAGTTACAATTTGCTTTCATAATTATACAATTCCTTTCATTATATTTTTTTTAATTTTCTATTTATTAATAAATATAAATAAACTGAAATTATGTAATAACTAAACAATATGATAAAGACAAGTAATAGTTCTTAATTAAAATAATAAAAATTTAAACTACAAAAGATTTAGTATATTTAGTTCTTAAAATACAATGAGATTTTGAAAATAAATGTGTATTTATTTATTGTTGAAAGACAGTAAAAATATATAATAATATAAAGTGAAAACTACAAGTCACCTAAGTTGGTGCACCAGAAACGGCCGCACCCAAGGATAAATAAGTGCTTAGGTAGAAGTTCAGGAGCTTCGTATCCACATTCACTTGTTTCACCTAACGAGGTTTGGTGGGTGCTACACACTAGTGGTAGAGCGCTTCAACTCCTAAAATCTATCCTACCCATTTAGTGGTTTGGTTCACTCTCTGGTGCTGCTATCTATCCGAAAGCTTCTATCTTAGGGGTGATTAGTAGTCATGGACTTGGAATTCTTGCAGACACTTGATGTTCAGATTCTTGTGGGTGTTGGTGTGGCTATTATCGCCATTGTCATTGGTGCCGTCTTTCTTCTTTCTCCCAAAAAACCCAAAGGTCTGACCTCCTAATACTCAAATGCACCGTTTGTTTTAAGTTTTGACTTTGTGTTGGGATTCCTGATCTGGAAAGTGTTTGTTTAAAGTTCTGGTTTTTATTGTCTTCTGTGTTCTGGTCTTGCATTGATTCGCTTTTACATCAGTTTTACGATTTTCAGATTTAGTTGCACACGTTACAAACAATGGACTGTTCATAATCAGATATGTGTGCATGAATTGTCTATTTAGTTTTTGACACGATCACCGTTGGTTTTAAATGAAATGTTCTCAACAAATATTTATTTATTTTTGACCATCCAGCTGCATTCCATACTTTGTTCACCTTTCAGGTTGTCTTCCATCCATGTTGTTCTAATGTTCTCTACTCATTATGTCCAACTTCGTCTTCTCTAAAGTTACTTATAGCTAATCTACATTAGCTTTTCTCAATTAATGCCTCCAAATTTTTATGCCGCAAACTCATCTTTTAGCTGCTGAAACTATTTGCTATCAATCAGATGTATGTTGGGAAAATATACGCTTACTTTCAGTACAGCTCTGGCCCTTTTTTCCCCCCTACTTTATCTTTCCAAATTATAGAGGAACAACAGAGTTAATTTATTGAACATGCTAAAAAAATTTTGTTTCTCTCTTTCTGTTTCTGCGTTTCTTTTACAGGTCTAATCATTTAATCTCTTTTTTCTTCTTCTGAAATTAACTGATTGTGGCGCCTGTTTATAGGCTGCTTAGATCCTGAGAATTTCAAGGAGTTTAAACTTGTCAAGCGCACTCAGCTGAGTCACAATGTGGCTAAGTTCACATTTGCACTTCCCACGCCTACTTCAGTTTTGGGTCTTCCAATTGGACAGCATATAAGCTGCAGGTTTGATTAACTTTTCCTTTCTGGATGAGTTTACTATCTAAGGTTTGTTTTGCATTCTATATGGTCGAATGAGTACGAATTCTTATTTGTCTTTTGTTTACTGTTTTGGCTTTCACATTCCAGCTCTTAGATTAGCTGTCTATTATGTATGAGAGTAAATGAAGTTACGCTTTTGTCTTCCATTGTGATCTTTTGATCTTTCTTACCAGCTACTTTCTTGGCCAGGGGCAAAGATAGCAATGGTGAAGAGGTTATAAAACCATATACTCCTACTACATTGGATTCTGATGTTGGACACTTTGAGCTGGTCATTAAAGTATGGGAAGAAGATTACTGTTTTTTTTTTTTTGAGAAAAGAAGAAGATTACTGTTC
Source organism: Erythroxylum platyclados (assembly GCA_027563515.1). Taxonomy (NCBI): domain Eukaryota; kingdom Viridiplantae; phylum Streptophyta; class Magnoliopsida; order Malpighiales; family Erythroxylaceae; genus Erythroxylum; species Erythroxylum platyclados. The sequence goes on from JAOQMM010000002.1 coordinate 7,146,263, forward strand.
AGTTACTTGATTTCATTAGATTTAGGTGCATATTCAGATAAACTTAGCTGCTTTTATAATTGATCTGTGGTTTTGTATCCTCCTGTAAGTAGATGTATCCACAAGGAAGGATGTCACACCATTTTAGAGAGATGCGTGTTGGTGATTATCTTTCTGTCAAGGGACCCAAGGTATGTGCTGTCTTTGCAAGTTAACTTTAAAATTTCATCTCAGCTTGTTTCTTATTTCACTATACTTTTTTCTTGCCAATGCTGTCATTTCACAAGAATAAGAATGATGGTTGGTGCATTTGGATTTTGTTGATTTTCTAAACTAATTGTCATTGTTACCTGATTTACAACTTAGTTACTACTTATTTGCTCCTTAGAAACAGGAAAAACCTGCCTACTTTCTTATCAATGTCTAAACTAAGAAAAGCTTCAATAGCAATACCTTTTCCAGATTCCAAGTAAACAAGAAACCACGGTAGTATGCATGGCCGTCCCATAGTGTGCGGGAACTTAAATTTGCATTTCTATGACAACATATTGTAGAGATGCAAAACCAGAGCTCTTTAAATTTCTTTACTGTATAAGGTCGATTTTGTTGTTAGGGTCTTTTCCGGAGAGTTTTCTGTACCATAAACTTATTTTAGTGTTACATTTTCCCTTTTCCTTGTCTGAAAATATAAGCTCTCCAGTTGACTGGTGGGTGTTTGATATATTTTTTGTACCAGGGACGTTTCAGGTATCAACCTGGTCAGGTTAGAGCATTTGGTATGCTTGCTGGAGGCTCTGGCATTACCCCAATGTTTCAAGTATGCTACTGAATGTTTACTTCTTAACCTTGAATTTAATTTTCTATTGAATTTTTTAGCTTCAAATCTGGACCATTTACTTTTTAGTTGTTTTATGTATGTTTCTTCTTGGCATCCTTTCCAGGTTGCTAGAGCCATTTTAGAAAACCCAAAAGACGGAACGAAAGTGCACCTTATTTACGCCAATGTTACGTTTGATGACATCCTTGTAAAGGTAAGCTGCAGCGTTGTTTTATCTATCAATTATATGTGTTTTGGCCCTTGCTCGTTACCTTTCTTTATTATGTGGTTATGCATTTTCATTTGACAATGAGAAGATCTACATTATATAGTAGGATATCCTTCCGTTAGAAATAATGTATTGTGAGGTGAAAGGCCTAGGTGCAGGCGAAGTGTGATCTTGGCAATTCCTGACTGAAAACGTTTGTTTCACAGAATTTTTTGGCAGTCAATTCCTTTGGTTTAGAAATCATATTTATCTCAATTAGGAGGAAAGTACACCTGCTTTTTGTCAACCATTCTTTCTGGCCATGACCAAAAAAAAAAAAGTTCATGTGATCACCATAATAGGAGAATACATCAAATGAAAAACTTGTCATGCGCATCACTCTAGAACTGAATGTTTTAATTGGTAAGAACCATAGAAACTCGAAAATGAACTTGGAGAATTTTCAGTTAGATAGGTCTAACATGAATCTTTAGATGAAAATTTGAATAATTTTGTATGATTCTCTAACCTATGCTTTTAATTTATTTTCTTTCTTTATTTAAATAATACATGTCTTCATATTCTTCGAATTGTGCAAATAATTGAAAGTTAGTTCCTGTCGACTCACAGGAGGAGTTGGATAGCCTTGCAGCTAAGTACCCAGATCGCTTCAAAGTTTACTATGTCTTGAATCAGGTAGAACTGCCTTTCACCAGCAATGACTTCTTTACCTATTTTAATTTTTCATTTCATCATCTTATTATACATGCAAATTCCTTCCACTCGTTTTCTACTATCCTTCTTTGGATATTGGATGTCACTTATTTCAAGAAGACTAGCTTAGAAGAAATATGAATGATTAGTTTATTTCTCTGTTTGTGATGCTAGGATTCCAAAGTCATAACGACTCCTTGCTAACCTTTAAACAACAATGAATAATACTAATTTATCTACAGAAACGAAGAAAATGAGGGTGGAAAGGGAAACCCAATGGTAGCATATAAAGTTTGATTTTGTTCAAGTACAGGAGCCAAATTTAAGATTGCATCTACGGGAGTTTGTTTGAAGGAGAACTAATATATGTTGTCTCATTTTCTGGTTTTTAAAAACAACAACAACAACACTTAATAGAAATCTTGTTAACATGTGAGGTCTTAAGGAGGTTCAGTAATACACAACTTTACTTCTAACTGATAGATAGGTTATTTCCAAATGACTCACACCCACGTGAAAAAGAAAGATAATAATAATAATGTCTCATTTTCTGGTCTTTGATGCCCTTAATGTGGCATAATCCCTTTAGATCGGTTTGGTAAATTTGGTTTTATTAGTAAAAATACATACTTGCACATTTTAGGCCGGAAACCATAATATGCCTATATTCTTTATCTAATGCCTTTACTACTGTGTTTTGATGCATAAATAATTTCCTTATTTCTGGAACTTTTGGTACTGTTATTAAATATTACTCTATATAGTCATTAGATTTGAATGTTGTTTTCTTTTTCAGCCTCCCGAAGTTTGGGACGGTGGTGTTGGCTTTGTTTCGAAGGAAATGATTGCAACCCATTGCCCTTCACCTGCTTCTGATGTTCAGGTATAGATACGTTGTTAATGTTGGGCCTGAACCTCAAACGTATTTGCCGATTCTCTGAACTTTTGGTCTGCTTAAGAGCCAATAAGGATCATGTTTGAGAAAACCCAATATTAAGTGAAAAAGATGAAAAGTCAAAAGAAAGGAACTACTTATAGTTTCTATTATCTAATTTGCAGATTCTCAGATGTGGACCACCACCTATGAACAAGGCCATGGCTGGTCACCTTGAAGCTCTTGGCTATGCACCGGAAATGCAATTCCAATTCTGATCCTCTGCAAGTTCTTGACTTTCATATATGGAGGGCAGACTAGTGTTTATCACTTCAATAAAGGATTCATATATTCAGTTCTGTCTCCTATTCTTTAACGAAAACTTAGAACCTTGAAGGCAAATGTATTACCGTTTTGACTTGCAAAATTTTCCTTGATCTTACTTGCAATGGGGCCTTTGAGAACAACAATATTAAGACAACTGACTTTTAATTATGAACATTCCTGAGGCTGTCGGTACTGGTGAACTGGTTAAATAAGACGACATGATCCGCTCAAAACACTTTACCTGCTTAGCAACGTTAATTTTAGAGAACAGAGCATTAACAGTCACATGTCTGCTTGGATTGTTCTGGTTATAATTTTGAGCCGATATGGAGATCATACATTGATGACAGAATCAAGCATCCCATCTGGTTTTGAAGGAAATAATATTTTTCACTGAAGTTTTAACTGATAGTTGTCTCATTATTCTCAACAATAACGAATTGATGTAATAAAGCTGTTACGGGTGAATAAAGGCAGGAAGAAGATGATGAACATGAAGAGCTTACGAAAGATGAGGAAAGACATCGTAGAGGAGTAAAGATAGCTGAGAAACAAAACGACGTAGCTGATATTAGTGACTTTAGAAAAGGATGAAACGTGTAATTCAATTAGTGGATGAAATGTAACAGTGGGAACATAGTTAAGACAATGTAGGGTTAATAAAAAAAAATTTCAAATGTCACTCAATTTTGCAACTATAGTTTGATTTTCAAAAAGTGGCAATTAAATGTTCAAATTTTTAATTTTTTTCAATTATAGCCTAACATTAGTGTTTCTATTAAGTTTGCTAATGTGACTTGTCATGTGTTCCAGAAATTCTAACTAATAATACACTTCAGCTAAAATTAACACAACTAATAAAGATTAATGAAACAATATCGTTTAATCTCATACCTCTCATTGTTAAAAAAAGAAGCAGTTTAATCCCTAAATTAGTTTACGCAATCCCAACACCCACACCCTTCATTTTTAGTTTGTTCCCTTCATTTTCGGTTTGTTTTCCCGACATCTTTATCCTTTGTTTTTAGTTTGTTCCCTACGTTTTCAGTTTGTTCTCCCGACATCCTCATCCTTTATTTTCAGTTTGTTCTTCCGATGTCCTTAGCCCTTCATTTTCAGTTTGCTGGTGTGCTGCGATGCAAGAGTAGCTTAAGGCTTTGTGAGAACAAACAAAAAATGAAGGACTGAGTGCGTCGGAAGAACAAAAAATCAACAACTTTGTGTCCATACCTTTCACAATTAAAGCAATTAAAATTACATCTTTCTTGATATTGATTCGCTCGTTCTCTTCCTTGACTGGTAGACCCAAAATTATTTCCTTTTCTTCCTTGAGTGAATGTTCTGGAATTGTTTTCTCTCCCCTAGTTAAAATGATTCCCATAACCTCTTCCTCTAAAACTTCCTCTACCTCTTCCTCTGGAATCTCCTATTCCTCCATTATTAAAACTACAACCTCTACCATCTACATTTTGATTAGATTCTGCAACATTATTGAAATTCACCTGGCCTTTTAAGGCTTCTTTTGTTGTCTTTTTTATTTTCTCCAATATTCTGCTAACGTGACTTTCAATGTTTCCCTGCAACTTTATTACAGTCATAATCTTTATATCATATGACTCTAGTATTGTAGTCATAACATGGTCAAATTTAATAGGCATGGTGCGTATAATCTTTTCCACCACCTTACTCATGAAATATCCTCTCCATATAGCGTCATCTTGTTGACAAGATCAGTAACATGAGAAAAATATTATTTAACAGTTTCTGAATTAGACATTTCATACCTCTCATATTCTCTACGTAGGAATTGTAATTTGGATTTTTAAGCCTTATTTATAACTTTGTAAGCCAACTTCAAGATACTTCACGCTTCTTTAGTAGTTTTAGCATTAGCAATTTTGCCAAAAACTGAATAATTTACTCGGTGAATTTGTCTTCCTTTGAGCATTTTCATCATCTCTTTCTTGTAAGGCTGGATCAACAAGACTCTAAATATTGTGAGCCTTGAGGTGGGTAGACATTAAAATCTCCTAATAGTTATAATCAAGTTTACTATCTAATTTAGGACCCGACCACATAATATTATAATTGTTCGACATCTCTTTCCCTTTTAAATGAAACACTCTCTTACAACTCTCTCTATTTTTTTCACAAATCTCTTTAAAACTGGAGTTGGATTTAACTAGTTCCGATACCAATTTGATATCAAAATGACATAACACACCCACACACACGAGATAGAGAGAGAGAGGGAGAGAGAAGAGAAGATGAGAATGTTCATTCAATCCCAAAACACATGATACAAGTAAGGCTTCATTACACTCTTTTATAGGCAACAAAAACAATAAAAATACTAGAGTTTTACTTATACAAGTAATCATCCTATTGGACCAAAATTTTGGTCAAATCATATGAAAGTTTAAAGAAGAAGTAAGCCCCTCTCCACTTGCATCATGATGATTTCGGCTCCCATTAAATGAAGATGTATGTTGTCTTTCTTGTTTTTTGGCTACCATTTAATGTTGTTGTCTCCTTCCATGCAAAGCTTAGCTTGATTTATTTATTAACATTGCCTCCCTTAAATCAAGCTGCTAGAAATTTATCATTCCCAACAATTTCTTCAGTTTATGAAACAACTCAGACTTCATTGGTTTAGTAAAAGTATCAGCAACTTCTTTTTCAGTGTGACAATGATTAATCACTACTTCCTTTTCAATTACTAGCTCGCGAATTTTGTGAAACCGAATGTCTATGTGCTTGAATCACCCATGAAGAACTGGATTTTTGCACAGTGCTATTGCAAACTTATTATCACATAATAATTTTGTTGGAGCATCGTGTTTTTAATGTAGTACTTTAAGCATCCTTCTTAGCCATATTGCCTGTGTAACACAATTAGTTGCTACAATGTATTCTGCTTCAGCTGTAGATAATGCAATCACTGGTTGTTTCTTTGAATACCATGATATTGCACCGATACTAAGATGAAAAATATACATTAATGTGCTTTTTCTTGTTTCCATATCTCCACCCCAATCACTATCTGTGTGACCTATAGGATTCACATAATTAACATTTGCATAAAAAATTCCTTCATTCAAAGTACCTTTGATATATTGAAAAATCCTCTTTGCTCCTTGTAAATGATAGGTTCGAGGCTCATCCATGAATCTGCTAAGTAATCCAACTCCAAAAACTATATCTGGTCTGGTTGCAGTTAAATACCTTAAACTTCCAATTAAACTCTTATAGTAAGTTGAATTTATAGATCTCCCTTTATTTTCTTTAATTTGTTTCAACTGGGGTGGGAGTTGGTTTTGAATTCTCCATCTTAAATTTCTTCAAATTATTATTCGTATACTTCTTTTGGGAAATAAAAATTCTATCATCCTATTGAATTACCTCTATTCCAAGAAAATAAGACATTAGACCTAAGTATGTGATATGTCATGTCAAATGATTTTATCATAGCCTCCCTAAATTCTTCAATCATCTTTGAGTTGTTTCTAGTAAAAATTAGATCATCAACATAAAGACATACAATTAAAATATCACCAGGCTCAATAAATTTAACATATAAAGTATGCTCAAAAGGACATCTTTCAAAATCATGGTTCATGAAGAATGAATAAATTCTTTTGTACCATGCTCTTGGTGCCTGCTTCAATCCATGTAGTGCTTTCTTCAACCTATACACTTTATCTTCTTTTCCACTAATTTCATACCCTACAGATTGCTCAACATATACTTCCTCTTCCAAAGTTCCATTTTAAAAAGTAGATTTTACATCCATTTGATAAAATTTTCTAGTTATTTTGAGTTGAGAGAGAGATAATAATGCAAATAGTATCCAGTCTCACAACAGGAGCAAATACTTCAAAGTAATCAATACCTGGTTTTTGTTTATATTCTTTTGCAACTAATCTAGCTTTAAACCGGTCGATTTCACCATTAGGTTTGTACTTTGTCTTGTACACTCACTTCACTCCTATAGGCTCTTTATCATCAGACAAATATGTTAATTCCCATGTGTCATTCTTTTCAATTACATATATTTCTTCATCTATGGCTTTTCTCCATTTCAAGTCATTTCATGCCGCCTCATAATTAACTGGTTCACAATATGCAAATAAAGCAAAATTGATAATCTCTTCATCAGATAGATCATTATCAGTACCTATCACATAATCTTCCAATCTGGCTGGTAACTGACGACATCTTTGGGGTCTACTAGATGTCTTTAGCTAGGATACTGAATTTGCTTGAATATTTTCTTCTTCATAGGTTTCTGAAATCACCACTGGCCCTTTTTTAGAAGTTGAAGACCAATCCCATATTCCATCCTCGTTAAATGTTACATCACGGCTAATAATCGTCTTTTTTGTATTTGGATTATATAATTTATAGGCCTTTGAATTTGCACTATAACTTATAAAAATACATTTCTCACCTTTGTTATCGAGCTTCTTTCTCAACTGATCTGGTACATGGGCATAACAATACACCCCAAAAACTTTGAGATGTCGAATGGAAGGTTTCCTCCCACTCCAAGCTTCCTCATGTGTTTTCTTATTAAGGCTTTTTGTTAGACATCTGTTTATAATATAAACTACACAAGCAACAACTTCTACCTAAAATTATTAGGCAATTGTTTAGATCTTAAGATGCATCTTACCATGTCCATAATAGTTATGTTCTTCCTTTCTATTACTCCATTCTATTGAGGCGTGTATCTGGTGGTCAACTGATGTTGAATTCCATATTGCTCAAAGACGTCTGTGCATGCAAGATACTCTTGACCCCTATGTGTTCTTAATGCTTTAATTCTATAGCCAATTTGCTTTTCCACAAATGCTTTAAATGATTTAAAAGCATCACAAGCTTCTAATTTCTGTTTTAGAAAATACACCCAAGCCTTTCTACAAAAACCATTAGTAAAAGTAATATAATACTTATTACCTTCATTAGATGGAACTTCAACAATACACATATTTGAATGATTAATTTCCAATAGCTTCTTTGCTCTATAGGACTTTCCAACTAGAAATACATCCTTATGCTTTTTTCCCAAGTCACTTGTCTCACATACATGGTTAGGAATATTCATAACAGGTAAACCAGACATAAGCTCTTTTCTTGATAGATAATTTAATCCAGAAAAATGAAAATGTCCAAAAGGCATATGTCATCGTCAATTTGCATCAGGTTTCACAGAATTCAAGCGATCAAATTTTTCATGATGAATTTCTAGTGGGAATAGACGATTAGAAGACATCTTTACTTTTGCAATAAATCTTCATTTCCTGTCTATCAAAGTGCAAAAATCATGATGAATTTGCCTTTTATAAACTTTCTATAATAATTGAGCCATGCTTAGTAAGTTATGATGAAGATTAGGATCATGGAAACATTAGAGATAAAACTTTTAGAACCATCATTCAACCTAATGGATACTCAACCTTTTCCCAAGATAGGAATATCTGAATTATTTCCAAATTTAATTGTTGACTGAATATTTTCATCTAAAGAAGAAAATAACTCCTTATTCCCATACATATGATTATTACAACTAGAATCCAAATGCCAGATATTTTGATCTTCCACAAAAGAGTTATTTGCTAGAAATAAACTTTTTAAATTATTAGACTTCTTATCAAATTATTATTATTGATTTTCTACAAAATTAGCTTGATAGTTGTTCTGAGATCTGGATCTACAATCAACAGCTTTGTGTCCATACCTTCCACACTTAAAGCAATTAAAATTACATTTCTTTTGATATTGATTACCTTGTCCACTTCCTCAACTAGTAGGCCCAAAATTATTTCCTCCTACTCCTTGAGTGAATGTTCTCGAATTGTTTTCTCTCCCCCGGTCCTGCATTTTGATTAAATTATGCAACATTATTAAAATTCACATGGCCTTTTAAGGCTTCTTCTGTTGTCTTTTCTGTTTTCTCCAATACTCTGCTAACATGACTTTCAATGCTTCCCTGCAAGTTTACTATAGCCATAATCTCTGTATCTTGTGACTCTAGTATTGTAGTCACAACATTGTCAAATTTAATAGGTATAGTACGTAGAATGTTTTCCACCACCTTACTATATGAAATATCCTCTCCGTACAACCTCATCTTGTTAACAAGATCAGTAACATAAGAAAAATATTGTTCAACAATTTCTGAATTAGACATTTCATACCACTCATATTCTATACGTAGGGATTGCAATTTGGATTTTTGAGCCTTATCTATACTTTTGTAAAGCTAGCTTTAAGATACTCCATGCTTCTTTGGCAGTTTTAGCATTAGCAATTTTGCCAAAAATTGAATAATCTACTCTTTGGTGAATTTGGGATAACGCCAACCGGTCCTTCCTTTGAGCATTTTCATTAGCTCTTTCTTGTAAGTCTGGATCAACAAGACTCTAAATATTGTGAGCCTTGAGATAAGTAGGCATTAAAATCTCCCAACAGTTATAATCATGTTTACTATCTAATTTATGACCCGACCACACAATATTATAATTGTTCAACATCTTTTTCACTTTTAAATGAAACACTCTCTCTATTTTTTTCACAAATTGCTTTAAAACTGGAGCTGGATTTAACTAGCTCTGATGCCAATTTGATATCAAAATGAAACAACACACTCACACACACGAGATGGAGAGAGAGAGAGAGGGAGAGGGAGAAAAGAGAAGATGAGAATGTTCATTCAATCCCAAAACACATGATTCAAGTAAGGCTTCATTTCACTCTTTTATAGGCAACAAAAACAATAAAAATACTAGAGTTTTACTTATATAAGCAATCATCCTATTGGATCAAAATTTTGGTCAAATCATATAAAAGCTTAAGGAAGAAGTAAGCCTCTCTCAACTTGCTTCAAGATTTCGGCTACAAGTTATTGTCTCTCTCTCCACTTGCATCATGATGATTTCGGCTCCCATAAAATGAAGATACTTGTTGTCTTTCTTGTTTTTCGGCTACCATTTAATGTTGTTTCCTTCCATGCAAAGTTTAGCTTGATTTATTTATTAACATGTAAGAGGGTCACCCCATGGCATATTTAACAAAACATTGTCCCAAAGATACACCCACTTATTAGCATACATGAAGGAATTAGAAACACTAGTATTAGCGAGCAAACATTAGTCTCATTACATTACTGGTCGAAAATTTATCGTGTAAAATGATCACTGAAGTTGGGGGTATTGTTAGATCTAAAGATTACTACTCCCTTTTAGCAAATGTGGTTGCCAAAGCTCTTAGGATTTGATTTTGAAATTAATATAAAAAGGGGAGCGATATAGCTGACACCCTCTCTAGCACTTCTAGTATTGAATTTTGTTCTCCAATTGTGGCCGATATTCATACTGAACTTTTGGATAGGGTTAGAGTGAGTTGGCAGTGTGATAGGTTTCTACAAAATACAATTCCTCAGCTCCAACAAAATAATCAAATCTTCTTATAGCTGGAACAATAACACTCCGCAATGGAAAGGGCATTTAGTGGTTGGACCAGATTTGGAGTTACGAAAGGAAATCATTTCCTTGTTTCATGACTCAGCTAAAGGTGGTCATTCTGGAGTGTTGGGGACTTCTAAAACAGTTCAATTATATTTCTATTGCAGGCAAATACAGAAAGATATTGGTGATTATGTTAGGAGATGTGAGATTTGCCAACGTAATAAATATGGAAATATCGCTTAGCCTAGTCTTTTACATCCTTTACAAGTTCCAGAGAAGTTGTGGATGGATATCAGTTTGGATTTTGTAGGTGGTCTTCCTAAGTCAGATGGGTTTACGATCATCCAAATAGTAGTGGACAGATTGAGTAAATACGAGCATTTGATTCCTTTGGTTCATCCATATTCAGAGGTGAAGGTGGCACAACTTTATGTTGATCATGTATAAAAATTGGATGGGATGCCTGGTAGGGTTGTGAGTGGCAGAGATCCCGTATTTCATGTCGATGATGAATAGGAAGAACTTACAAAGGATGAGCAACAACATCGTAGAGGAGTAAAGATAGTTGAAGAACAAAACGGCGTAGTTGACATTAGTTATTAGAAAATAGTGGCATTCACATACAAAATGTTTCCTAAATTTACTATCGTAAGATAATATCCTCACTATTTTGTCACTCACCCTTTTTAGGAAAACTTTTTCTAAAATATCCTAAAAATCACTCTCTCACAATTTTCTTGAACTCTCTCACCACATAAAATACATCTTACATTTGAAAGAGAAAGGGAGGGTCTTTTATAGACTCTCCACCGTATGCCAACTTGCTTAAGAAAGTTGTGGACGCAATTTGCCTTCCTCTTTTTTTTTTTACATAAGTACAAAATGGCGGTACCTATGAGTCAATACCATTTTACAAAAAGATCAAAATGCTCTTTTGCAGCTACTGAGGTGGAGTACCTTAGCCATGTGATTAGTGCTGAGGGGATCGGTACAGATACTAAAAAAATCTAGGCTATAAAAGATTGGCCTCAACAAAGAATACTAAAAAAACTTAGAAGTTTCTCGGGATTAGCAGGATATTATCGTAGATTTATAGCCAAATTGCTAAATGTTTAAACTAGTTGTTACACGAAAATGTTTTCCATTGGACAAAGAAAGGTACAACAGCTTTCAAGCAACTTCAGGAGGCATTAATTCATGCACCAGTGTTGGCCATTCTTGAGGAGAAGGGGTAGGAGCAGTACTGATGTAGGAGGGTCACCTCTTGGCATATTTCAACAAAACATTGTCCTAAAGATGCATCAACTTATAGCATACGAGAAGGAATTAGTAACACTAGTATTAGCTATCAAACATTAGTCTCATTACGTTACTAGTCAGAAATTTATTGCGTAAAATGATCACTGAAGTTGGGGTGTTTGTTAGATTTAAAGATTACTACTCCCTTTTAGCAAATGTGGTTGCCAAAGCTCTTAGGATTTGATTTTGAAATTAATATAAAAAGGGGAGCGATATAGCAGACACCCTCTCTCGCACTTCTAGGATTGAATTTTGTTCTCTGATTGTGGCTGATATTCATACTGAACTTTTGGATAGGGTTAGAGTGAGTTGGCAGTGCGATAGGTTTCTACAAGATACAATTCCTCAGCTCCAACAAAACAATCAAATCTTCTTATAGCTGGAGCAATAACACTCCGCAGTGGAAAGGGCGTTTAGTGGTTGGACCAGACTTGGAGTTACGACAGGATATCATTTCCTTGTCTCATGACTCAGCTGAAGGTGGTCATTCCGGAGAGTTGGGGACTTCTTCAATTATGTTTCTGTTGTAGGCGAATGCAGAAAGATATTGGTGAATAAGTTAAACAATGTAACGGGAAACCGCAGATTTTTCAACGTTTACTTCTTCTCCCTTGTTCTGTTTTCAGTTTTTATTGAATTATAATTAGGGTTTCAACAAATCGTATCTTTTCGATCTTACTAAGAATCATCTATATAAAATTTCCAGTAAGACCGTCAAAGCCACGTGCTTTTGTAGTAGAAAAAAGCTTCTCTTGGAATTTGTCTGCACGTGCGAGCATCTAACCCAACATCTTAAAGTTAAACTATTATTATTATTATTATTATTATTCTATAACAATAATTTTCTGTTCTGCAAGTAGTTGGATGCCTGACAAGTGATTTTAATTTTAATTACTAAAATTCAAATATCTTTAAGATTACAGTTATGAATCCCAGGTTATCAGCAAAATGTACGACTACAGAATCCCTACTACCTGCTCCTGGAAGAAGTGACAACAACTGCACAGAGCACAAGGTTCTTTATACTAATCTTATGGTCAAACGAGGACAGAGTTAGGGAGTCCAGCTTTCACCTTCCCCACTTGTACCTGTTCAGGCCATCTATCAATTAAACAAAAGTTAAATTACACAATGACAAAACTTCATAGCAGCAGCATTTTATCTTTCAAGATAAGTATAGTGCACATCTACAGGTCCTCTGTTCTTCTGGTTCTGGGAGTTGATATGTTAAAAATACAACAGAAAGAAATGCTATAATGGTGTAGTTTGAAGTTGAAGGATATAGACTATACATTCTGATGGTTATTCAGTTCTCAACCAGTGGCGGTGGTTATCAATTAAAGGTATATTTTTTAGATGCATTAAGTTCAATGTAGTTTTTGTAAATTAAAGTAAAAAATTGAACATAAACCAAAAGAAACAGAATCCATGTTTTAATATCAGATATTAAATAGAGAGAGAGGCGTGTGATATAAACGTAACCATAAATAGTCAAAAACAAAGAAAAAGGATAGCTCCAAAGAGCCCGCTTCACCTGATAGATCCTATTCCCACGCCAACTCCATCTTTTTCACTCCATATATATATTTAAATAATATAATATGTGGGAAAATTATTAAATTTGTATTAAATTATAACAATATTTTTTATAAAA
>JAOQMM010000002.1:7184222-7201295 GCA_027563515.1 Erythroxylum platyclados
CGATCTTCATACACATGTATATGTATTATGTTTAATGCATGCTTAATCGATTTTCCTTTATGAATAAGCTATCTTCTTTTAATCATAACTCTCTCTACAAAAATCCAAATATCATGATTTTTGTACCCCCTAAAACTAGACTTCCATTAGTCTTAACATATCCAAAAATTACATAAACAACATCTCTCTTTAGAATAAAATCTCCATCCAAATTCTATTTTGTTTCCTGGTCAGAAACAGACTGGTGATCAATGCTCAAACAACAATAAACCATTATCAAGGCATCTTCTAGCCAAACTGTTTCACATAGGAATTAATAAGACATCAATAATCATTTTTCATGTTTTATACTTTGACTAATTCAAGCTCTAAAGCCCTAAAAAATTAGGAAATAATACAAGGTTCCTGCACAAGGGTTTGTCACGGATAGTGTTAGGAACACAGGCATAACTTAGGATTCAGTCACCATTTTAACATGCCACTTTCTCCAAAATCAAGATAAGACATATTTCTACAAGTTTTATTCTTTTAGTTTCTTCAAATTCATAATATAAGGATATTTACAATTGATCGAAAGAGGAAGGTACAATTGAAACCCAAATTTCAACCTAGGGTTCTAACTTTCCATATTCAAGAACACTTCAATAGAAACTATTTTTTAAGATGAATCTACCATCATTTACACTTCAAACCTCAACCTAAACCATCCATTTCATAACCTCTAACCTATAGTTTCACATATCAATAAATAAGGCATTTTCTTTCATCAAATTTCCAGCACAACTTATCATCAACCCTACATGCATCTCATCTCAATTCAATTATCATGAATGTCTATTATGTCATGCCATAAAGATTATAATTTACTTACATGTTTAGCCATAATTCCACCTTAAGCAATAAGCTATCTTAACCTTCCAAATTTTCAAGCATAAGCCAAGAACAAGATGGAATGAAAGAACGTCAATTAAAGATGAAGGCTGCAAAAATTGAGGCAAAAACTCAAGATTATGTGGAAGGAAGTAGGTGTCGATAGAGTAGGGAAAAGAGAGCATCAAGTAACAAGAAACAAAAGAAGAAGTGGTCTTGCAAGAGGAGAAAAACATGGGTGAAGTGTATGGTGGAGGTTTAACCACATATCATGTCAAGTGTCAATTAAAGAGCTATATTACATGTCTCCTTCTTATGCTTCCAATTGTAACACAATAACTAGTCCATTTGTCAACTAATTGTTCCACCATTTGTCACTTAATAATTCATGCAAATTGTGACTCAATCAATAGTACCACATGTCACCCCCTCATTGGCCCAATCAACCTAAATTTTCATGTATCAATTTCATCTTACCATATGGCATTTTTCCTAGACTAAATGCATATATCACATCACTAATCACTCAATTATAACAATAAACTCCAAATTTCTAATTGCAATTTATCAAACCAAAAATTAAGACATAAACATTTCACAGTTCACATCATGATCATTTTAAACCTTTCATACCTTGAATAAATCAAATGAGTGCTATCTTTGCAATATTTCTAAATCATAATTCATGTATATATGTGAGTATAATGCATGTAAATCAAATGCTATTCATGAAATTCTCACATAATATGACTCATATGACTCCATAGTCTAACACTTCAGATCCTTTAACAACTTGAGAGATGGGATATTACATAGGAAGCCTCATCTTCTCGCTTTGGAACATGTTCTACAGTATATCATAGGTACTGTTCATCAAGGTATTCTTCTCCGAGCAGCAGATCACCTAAAACTGCAGGCTTTTAGTGACTCCAAGTGGGCTGATTGTCCTACCACTAGAAAGTTGGTCACGGGATACTTGGTCTTCCTTGGTAATTCTCCCATTAGTTGGAAATCAAAGAAGCAAAGTATAGTCTCTCGGTCCTCTGCTGAAGCAGAATACAGAGCTATGGCCCATGCAGCTTCAGAAATTACTTGACTTGTGAGACTTTTTACCGAATTGGGGGTCCAAAATTTAACACCTGTTACTTTGCATTGTTATAATCAATCCGCTCTTCACATTGCCAAAAATCTAGTTTTCCACGAAAGGACCAAGCAAATTGAGTTGGATTGTCATTTTACTAGAGAAAAAGTTCTTGAAGGCCTTATTCACTTAACTTATTTACCTACTCGAGACCAACTAACCGACATCTTAACCAAAGCATTACCCACTCCTCACCACAAGGATCTCATACACAAGCTTGGAATGTTTGATTCTCAACCTTCCTCAGCTTGCAAGGGGGTGTTGAAGGACTCCATACCCATAACAGCTCCATACACATAATAGCTCGGCGTTAGTTAGTTAAATTTGTTTTATGTTAGAGTTAGTTTCACGTTTGTTAGAAGTTTGTTAGTCATTTTTGTATTTTGTACATATAGAACTCTGTATATATATCTCCTCTGTGCATTCTATGTAATCAAAGAATAATAATGAAGCACGTAAAAATTTTCTCTTCATTTCTCTACCGCTTCTTGTTACTGGATTTGTGACAACTAGAGGGGGAAGTAGTGACTATAAAATCTGCCATATCATGGTTGGATGCAACTGGAATCATGGAAGCGTTGCTTATAAGTGTATCAACCTGTATATCCGCATCAAAATCTGCAGCAAAAATTTGATGGAATGGAACTTCAATCACCTGTTGTGGTATATCCGACACCTATTATGCTATATCTAAATGATCAAGATGGATACTAGCAGTTGGCACTGCCACTTCAATAATCTAAGTATTGGAGACTTCTGGCTCCAAGTTAGGAAAGCTAGCATCAGCACTGACATGAGAAGATTGCTCATGCACCACATCTAGAGTTTCATTAGTAGAATCTTGGACCAGTACCTCATTCACTACATCAATTAAGTCAGTTGAAAAAGTTTCCTTCTCCTAGTTGGCAAATCCAGGAAGGTCAAGATTATCAAAGGGACTACTATTCTCAAAGATACGCTTGGCATTCACCTGCTCACTAGAAACCCCCCACATCAGTTGGAACATAGTGCTGGATAGTCTGCTCTGTTAACTTAAAATTAAAGGGATACTATAGTGTACTGTACCACTTGGAGCCTCCCTGGAAACATCTTATGAAGAGTTTTGAGATTGTTTAGCAGGATTAGTGACCGTGAGTTCATCATGCCATCCAGCAATGAATCTCTTGCCGGTGGGAACCTATTTCTTCTTGGATGGATTACTCAGTGTCTAACGATATGAGACTTGGATTTCCACTAGTTCCTTCTCCCATATTCTCCTAAACGCATAACTGAGAGTATGTCTGGAAGCGGAGAAGTTTTCAGAATGGCTATACATATCTTAGCATAACAAATACGTTGCATAGTCACTGTTTGAGAATCCATACACAATGGTTTTCCCATAGAGCTAGCTAAATAACTTAGCCCTTCAAGTGTCCAGAACTCCATAGGGAGATTGTGGAAGTTCACCCACATCGGCAACACATCAATAGTCCCTCTGTTGAGTGCCATCCCATATCTCCATTGTTGTACGAATAGCGGCTGCCACCCACTATGCCATGGACCCTGTTCGACTATGTTAGACAGATTAGTGTCTGCCTGAAACTTGAATAAAATCGACTCTTCCTCTCTAAGCATCACTCTTTCTAAACCTTTTTTGTCCCATATGGCCTTAGCCCAAGCCATTACAACCGGAAACGCAGGTCTCTTGTACCAGAAAAAACCCACCAATGTTGAAGACCTCGAGGATCACTCCATTTTGGACAACATTCTGAAAGTGTTTCAGAGTACCCTTGTGATATGGGGTTTGAATCGGTTTTTGTCAAGCGCCTACCGGTCTAGGGGTTGGAGTATGCGAAGTTCATGTTGCTCCCTTCTAGTTGTCGACACTGCTCGAGACCTTGGGTATTATCTTGTAAATTGGATTAAGATTGAATAAATTTTTTGCTATTCATATTGATCTAACTTAATATGATTAGCAAGAAATTATTACAAAAGGAATAATTTCAAAAGTAACAGGGAAAAGGATTGCTTGATTAAGGTGGAACTTGGGAAAGCCTATGATAATTATTTTTTCCCCTCTTTTAATGGTCAATTTGTCAGTGACTTGTCGATAATGTTAACCGAATTATAGTTTGATTCATAATCTATCACAATAAATATTTTATGTAAAAGAACAAATGTGGAATCATTGAAATGCCATACTCAAAAGTAAGTGGCTTTTACAAGAACAAATGATCAAGATGATTTGGATAATTATAATGGAAACATTCAAATAGAAGAAGATACAAAAGTTGTCACAAGAAAATCGATGAGACAAAGAAAGCAACTTGGTTGTCTTAGTGATTATGAAGAAAATCATTTTTCTGTTCTATCTTGATTTGTCATGGGAGATTTATGTGAAAATGAACCTAAATCTTATAATGAAGCAAAAGGGATTCCTGAATGGGAAGATGCAATACAAGAAAATAAAAGTTAGTTTTAAACAAAAACAATATATGAGAGCTTGTACCAAAACTAATGGGTACTGATCTGGTAACCTATAAATAGGTTTACAAATTGAAGAAAAAGGTTGATGGTACAATTTATAGATACAAAGCTCATCTTAGATATTTGATTTACTCATAATTTGCTTTATGGGAAATATGATCCCTCCATACTTAATATAATTGTCAATAATTCCTCAATAGCCTCCTTATTTGGCTCCTCCTCTTCTTATTCCTCTTTCTTATCTTCCTTCTCTTATTAAAAAATAGTTTCATCCTTTTCTTCAACCTTTAGTTCCTCTTTATTCCATATTATTATCGTATCATATATTCCCCCAAAATTCGCTCAGTGTATCTAGATAAAACACCAGATTCTATGATTTTATAGAGAGCAACCTTATTTAAAGCGATGAACTTCATAAGATCATCTTCAAGATGTTGATACTCCTCTTGCTACTACTGTTATAGAAATCCAGATGAATCATGATCGTTCAATGCAAAGCTGTAGTAATTGCTCCACTTTGTATTAGAAGTATTCTCGTTAATCTCTCAATAATACAGTCAAGATTATGATGCAACTTTCAACCTCATTGCTAAAATGATAATTTAGTTGTTAGTAGAGGCTAGAAATTATGACAACTAAATGTAAAAAAAAGCTTTTCTTTATGGAGGGTTAGACCAAGATATCTTTATGAAATAACTATAAGGATTTATTTCCATAAAGTTTTCTAATTACATGTGTTGTCTCAAGAAGGTGTTTTATCATCTCAACCAAGCTTTATATGCTTGGTATAGTAAGATTACTCAATATCTTATTTTTGTGGTTTCAAGTCTTCAACTGTTGATCTAAGATTATTTATTAAGAAAACATCTATTGTATGCACATACAACTTTTTTATGTAGATAATATGATTATTATGGGAGATAATGATGATGAAATTAATTATCTTCAAGATACTTTGTTTGTTCATTTTGAAATGAAGAGTTTGGACGAAATAAGTTGTGTTTTTGGGTTGGATATTAAAAGATTAGATGGTCATTTTTGTTTCTCAAAAAGGATATACAACAAGTTTACTTAAACAATTTCAAATGAAGGAGTCAAAAGCAATGACCACTCTTATGGAACCTTGTCTAAAGTTGTCAAAAAATGAAGGAAAGTAATAGAAGATACAACTCTTTTCCGACAAATTATTGGTAGTTTATTCTATTTTTTATTACAAAACTTGATATTGTATTTTTTACTAGAGTTATTTCTCAGTTTATGTACAAACCATATGAGGGTCATCTGACTACAACAAAGAGGATCATGTGCTAAGTAAAAGGAACCTTAAGTTATGGATTGATATACAAGCATGTAATGCTTTTCCCTTTGAGCAAATTTATAGATGCAAACTGGGTTGGTGATGTGAAAGATAAATATTCCACAGCAGATTATTATTTTTCTATAAGGACAACTGCAATATCTTGGTGTAGCAAGTAACAATCTACTTTAGCTCTTTCAAACTGTGAGGCAGCATATGTAGTAGCTATGATGGCCACTTAGGAGTGTATTTGGCTTAAAAGTCTTATTCAAAAAACAGTTTCTGCTCTTAATTACTCAATTCTATTTATTGTGATAATGAAAATGCAATAAAACTTGCTAAAAATCTAGTATTTCATGCATGTTCAAAATACATTGAAATTCATTTCGATTTTGTTGGAGAGAAGGTGTTAACTCAAGACATCAAGTTGTAGAAAGTAAAAACTGGAGATTAAGGTGCAAATATTTATACTAAAACACTTGCCAAAGTCAAATTTGAAATTTTTCAAAAAGCACTTGGTACTGTTATGGACAATAAGTCTACACTAAGGGGAAATGTAGCAAATTAGTGCAACTGAATGCCATAGTTTACAAGTTATTTTTGTTATTAATATTTTTCAGGAGTGTTTTCGTAGAAAAATAAGGAGAATGTTAGCTCTTTTAGTCAAATTGATTAAAATTTTTAGTATTTGTTCATAAATTAAGTTTATGGACCACCTCTTGTACCAATGTGGGTTTGCAGAATATATCTGGAATCAGTTGCATGGCCTTGCTGGAATAGAAGGAGGCGCAGAAAATATACAAGGATGGGCACAGAACTTGACATATTTCATCAACTCCACAAAACAAGGAGTGGAAAACGCAGTGCTTCGTAAGGTGGTCTTTACGTCTACTATATACATGCTATGGAAAGAGAGGAATGCTCGGATATATAGCGCACAAGCCTTAGACCCAACCCAAGTCTTACATAATATTATCAACTTGGTAAGAGAAGTGATTCTGTACCGGGGAGTAGTCCATTTGCTTACACAACAGATAGCTAGAAGGTGGAAACTATAAGAGAAGGTTGATAGATAAAGTAGAGTAGAATATTGCTGGTTTGTCTTTTAATCAGGTGAATAGATGAGCTTCTAGATAATAGGGTGACTGGTTATAGATATAACCTTGTAATCTTTTGTAATAGCCTAGCTATTGTGAATATATATATTCTTTTCAATTTCCAAAAAAAAATTAAGTTTATGTAATACTTCAATTCTCTTTTAAATTATTTATATTTCTTTAAGAGTAATAAAATCGTTCTTGTTTAAATTGTTCTTTAGAACACACATTCTTTGTTGGTTTCTTTGTTATACCTCTAATGCTATTTAAATAAGTCCATGGTGTGTCTAAAAAAGAAGTGATAAACCCACTGTCATTTTGGAGATGGTACCAATGTATTTTAATCAGCAAACACGTAAATTTAAATGTATTATTTAGAGGGATGAAGAACTTTGTCTTCATTCTTTTAAAGTCGCTAATCCCAATTTTTTTGTATATAACTCTCGACTTTTATCCTCCCTTTTCATGTACTCTCCTTATCAATCATGACAACTAAAAGGCTTAGACGCCTCAGACTCTTGTCCAGAAACGTTGATATTACTTCGGAATGAAGAAATTTGGGAAAGCTTGATATTGCAATTTTTGCTTCACGAAATTAGCAAATGAACGTTCTATAAAAAAGCGTAGACCTACGATCATTCTCTATATGCCCTTATTATGTATCTTAGTGATATCTTAGTAAAACAACTCAAATAATCATATTATATATAATTCTAATAATTCAAAAGCTTAAAATTCACACATTCTGTCAATTTATTTTTCGACTCAATCCTCATACTCCAAGCACTAGAGTTAAACTCTCTACTCTCTTTTACAAGTAAAACTAATTCGAGTTAACAGATAAGAATAGGCACGTACAAATCTGAACGTATCACTGATAATGCTGGGATAACGTGGTACGGCTTAAATTGAATTAAAAGCAGTGGGATCAGATAGTCACTGGTCAATAAATAAGCAACTTTTGATTGGACGTAAGATTAATAATGGAATGAAATAATTTATAATAGAATAGAATGTAAATGAATATAATATTTAAAAATTGTTGTTTAAAAATGATGAAAGGGTTCATAATATAATATAATATAGTGAAATGTTGTTTAGAAAAAGAATTTATAATATAATATGGTAAAATGTTATTTATCATTTTACATTTCATTCCAAACTCTTCAAATCGGATGTGACTTATTTTTACTGTTTAGGATGGAATATGATGTAATATGAAACTCTCTCCTTCTATCCTATTCCATTTCATTTTATTATAAACTCTCCTCCCAAACGATAGAATAATATTACATTTTATTTCATTCTATAAATAACTGCTCAACCAAATATAGCCTAAAGCTTACTCATAGACCATATTCGGTTTTGTTTTCATTTTCAACATTTTTATATAAACAAAGAAGGCGATATTTAAAATTTTTTCATGAGTGTCACCACTCATCTTTCATCTAATTTTCATTTCTCTTCTAGTATTAACTTATGTTTTTTTTAAGCCAATTTAAGTCATACTCTAGCCTGTTCTCGTCAAATTAAATGTGTGTAACCCCGTTGTCTTGATAGCTTGTAGGGCATACATATACTGTGGTCCCAAAATCATTAACTAAACATGTCCCAAGTTTTTATTTTTCTTAAAAGATAATTGTTGCTTTTTTATTTATTCATGACGACCATTAAACTAGGAGGTGCTGCCTCTCGCCTTTCATGCCAACCGTTTATATGTAGGTAGATAAGATAATAATGCTAGAAAGTGATGTGATGAGTTTCATAAGAGCTATATTAATTACTTAGGGGCTGTAGCTGTAATTAATTAGATAAAATCATCAACCTGTAGATAAAATCATCGACCTGTAGAATACCTGAAAAGGGCATTTTCCTAGAAAGAAATATCAATCTCCAGTTTAATATTGACTTGAGACCACCTTCTATGACACCAGTTTGCATGTGCAAGAAAGACTAGCTAGAGTCACCGACAGAACCAAAGGATTAAGGAATTACGTTGAATCATAAAACTTACCCTATATAATGTCTATATTTATGAAAATGAAAATATAGAAGGCAAGGTGTAGTCTTGGTAAATTCTTACTTGGCATCATTTATTAGCTTTTATTGTAGCTTCCTAGCTGATTGAAGTGATTGGTAATAGTAGAGTGCCTCACGTTCATTCATGTAGGGGTTTTTCAGTGTTCTTTGCTGATGAATTTACACAACAATCAAATGGTGAATAATATATATAGTAATGGTGTGACATTTTCTCCAAGCTGTTGAATTGCTTTACATGAGAAATGTTAAGGTATGAAATGAATGAGAGTCGGAAAAAGCTTCATTGGGCATTCTAAAATTAGCTAAAAAGGTCATCGCATGAATTGCACCAAGTTTCTTTACTCTTGAGGCAGCTTTCTTCCAAATTAATGAGTCCAACACTTCCTTACTTTCATTTATTTTCCGGCCACTTTTCCCTTCACTTTTTGAGTTGAATTCACATGACATGCTTTTATACATTACTGCTTGTATAAAAGAGTTACGTTTTATTATATGATAATTGTTTTCTTTTAATTATGCATATGAGTTGATATTATTCTTCTCTTAGGTCAACTTTGAAACGTCAGAAAGTTTGAGCACTTCAGAAAATTTTGGTGAGACGGTAATTTTGTTAAGTTCTTTTTAAGAATATAAAAGAAAAATTATATATATTATGACCTTCTTCAGACTCTTACAAAGCGAAGAACCTTTTGTACTGGATACGTTAACTTTTAAATATCGTTAACCCATTGGTTGAATTAAGATCATTATTTCCATAACTTTTTATGCATTATCAAATTCATCACTATATATAACATTAATAATAGAAATAAGTTTGTCTGCTATCTATTAACCAATGAGTAAACTATATAATCAATTTGGATATTACAAATTCAATATCAAACCATGTACGAAATTCCATTTATCTCTTCCGTCCTTCTCTTGCTCTTTTTCTGGGTGTTAAGTGTTTTTACCGCTTATAGGCGTGAATTAAGTAGAGAAGATGCAAGCAAAGCTTTGCATGGTGGATGATGGATGACATGAGATGATAAAGAGCATCCCTAGCAATATATATCTACCCTATCTCCACCGAAAGCTCATGAAGATGATCACATGTTTCCCTCTCTCTCGATTAGTAGTTTGCCGAAAAGAGAGACTCTAGAGGTGCCCATTTTTCCTCATTTGTATACAAGACTTTCGTGACACTTTCTCATTTTTTTCACTTACATGGCTATTATTATTCCTCTCCTGATCCTACCTTTACTTTGTATCAAAGCCCTACTTTCTCTTCTTCCAGTAATCACCTAGTTACACGAAAGAATAATGGATAGTTAGTTTTGCAGATGATATTAAATCTAGGTGGCAAAAGTAGAGACTTCTTTGCTTCTAAAAATCTAAACCTTTGCAAGGACTACTCAGGCTGTATCCATTTTTCTTATGTTATTTAAAGAAGAGAAAAAAGGGTTTGGTTATAGCAATTTCTGAATGGGTGATAGATAAATATCTGTGCCTAACGTTGCACAATATTCTGCATTTATGTGTGTCTTGCATACGCTCACAGTTATGCATCAACTCCAGAGATGTAAAGATAAGAGTTAACAAATGATGTAGACCTATCAAGGGGTCTCCAATTTAATACATGATGTACTCATCTCTTCATTTTCTTTCTCATGGTTCTTGGGTTATTAGATTCTACTCTCCTCTTCCACTTATATCAGGACATTATTGACTTGAATTTCATCCACAAATTCACTGCAAATGGATCCTGAGGAATTATGAATCACCATGTCCTTCCTTTGAAATGAATTTAGAACTAATTCTTACCTTATTGCAATGGAAATTCATACGAATTAAGATACAAAAGTTAGTTACATTTTCTGAAGAGATCCCAACTTCTGAGAACTCCATAGCTAAAAGATTCTACGCTCGACGGAACAGAATCTACTGCCTTTAATTTCTTTTGCTTTTTTGTTTCTTTTTTCTCTTTCTCTTTTCCTTTCTGCAAACTTTCTTCTTTGATTTGAAGCTCCCACAAGGAAAAGTAAATGAGAGACAAGGACGTATTCAGAATATAGGGGACAGTTCCATGATTTCTTCCACTTGGCCAGTACTATTTTCATCCAAGAGCCACTTCTCAAGAAATGATAATGGAGGAGTGTTCTCAGACTTCTGTTTCCTCTCTGTCAATATTGTAGAATGGTCCTCGTCACTTCCTGAATTTTGACAGTCCTTTGTGATGGTAACAGTAGGAGAATCACTGTTCGACTTGTCCCACGCAACATTGTTGAGGTTCTCAAATGGCAAGATGGATTCGTAATCTTCATGAGACATTAAATCACCACCTTCCTCCTCAACTTTTGGCCTGTAACAGTGAAGAGATGTTGGAACAGATGAACTGAAAATTCTGCGATCATTATTTTCCAGTCTATCATTGTCCTGATCCAATTTTTCTTTGGGTAAAATGGTGTTACTAGGCTTTGGGGACGTTCTCATCCAACCTTCAAGAAGACGAGATATGTTTTCAGTGCTTGATGCATAGGTTGTGGAAGTCTGGCTAAGCCTGAGGTTTGAGGATTCTGTGGTGAAATCTACGCTCTTTCGATCACTGAAGCTCTTTGGTATGAACTGACTGGTCGTTGAGTCTTGTGCAATTGGGTCCATAGCTGATTGGAACTTCTTTAGCTTCTTCTTTAGGTGGGTGTTCCAATAGTTCTTTATATCGTTGTCTGTCCTTTGTGGAAGGTATGAAGCTATAGCTGCCCATCTGTCCAATGCAAAAACACTTGCAAAATCAGATATGAAATCCTTACTTGAGAAAGATTAAGTTTTAGGAGAAAAGATCGTTTCATGTCCGAGTGACACAGAACAGAATCAAAATTGGCAACTGGCATTCAGAAGGTGAATATCTGTAGATGAAGTTTGAGGATTACTTGTTACCCAATAAAGCCTGCAAGTGAATAATCATCCCTTCTTCATGAGGTGTGAAGTTTCCTCGCTTAATTCCTGGTCTGAGATAATTAGTCCATCTAAGCCTGCAGCTTTTGCTACACCTTAGCAACCCTTTTCCAAGCACAAACATATACATCTGTTAGTACTCTATTTCATCCCCACAACTTGAAAATGATCCAAATGGAAAACTAAAAATAAAGAACACCAGATAGAGCAGAACAAGTATCATGAATACAGAATTCTGTAAATTCTTTCAGCTTCAAATCACAAAAAAAAAAGACTGGTAAATCAGATGGGATCTCTATCGTTGCAGAATTTACCAGTGTTTGTAGGAACCGATCTCCAATTTCCAGGACCATGTTCTTGGATGTAAGAGACTAGGATGATGTCCTCCTCAGGGGTCCAAGGACCTTTCTTGACACCAACTTTATCACAGCAAGGAGGTCTTCCCATGGCTTACTTTCACCTTCCTTCGTCTCTTAATTTCTCTCTGAGTCTCTTTCTCTTTTCTCAAACTGATCACTCACAGTGCTAAGCAGCTTCTCTTGCAAAGTGGACCTTTCAAATAAGTGGCAAAACCATGTGAGTGTGTATTTATAGACATGGGTTACTCTTTAAAGAGGGAGGGAAGCAAGCCACTTTCTTTTGACACAATATAATCTACCAAGCTGAGTCACCCATTACCTTTTTATTAACTTTATTGTAAACAGAGACTCCAAAGTCAGAAGGGAACTCGATAAATCTCCTGTTGGGATGTGCTGCTTCTGGCTCTTCTCACTTGTAGTTCTCATCACCGAAAGCTCGGTTGCATGACACTTGCACACAGGTCACCTTCATCTCACTCCTTCCCAACTTGTCACTTCTGGTTCTCCGTTTTACTACGGGACATACAAAAATCAAACATTAGTAAATTTTGAAATTTTTTATTTAATTTCATATTAATGAAGTCTAGTTGAATAATAATTTAAATATAGACAATATTTTTATAAATTATATATTTAAAATTAATTATATAATAAAATAAATTATAACATATATTCATTTTTAATTAGTTACCCTCTTTACAATTTTTGGTCGCTCTCCTGAGGCATGTTAAAGCTCTTATTTACACATAATTGAGAGCATCAATTGCATAACATTCGCACCTTGTGGGCACTTATTTCCTGTCAAATGTACTTTTCTACGGGTGTCCCCCTTACTCATAAATGTCAAACAAGGCGGTCAATAATAATGTACTTTGATGTCCACGTGGCTATCGATAAATATAAATACTACTAAAGATTTTAAAAAATGGAATATTCTTATGCTAAAATATATTTAAAATATATTTAAGCTGTGACCACTAATCAAAGGAGCTTAGAAATCAAAAAGACTTTTTTACCTTTATATTATGATGATATCAGCATAATTGTATATGTTATAATTTTTTGGACAAAAATACCCTTTACTCTTTTGTTGACTAAAATATATTAATAGATTACATTTTGACCGTTAATAAATAAAAATAAAAATTAACAAAAATATCATTATCTTCACAATTATACTTGATGATTGTTAATTTATGAAAAAAATTTAAAAAAAGAAATTTATTTATGAAACAAAATTAAAAAAATAATTAACAATAATAAAATAAAATATCACCATTTTTATGATTTCCTTTTACCCTATAAAACTATAAATTATCTTTTTTGGGCTCTTTTTTTGTTTTCTAAATCATTCCCTTATTAGGAATGACAAAGGACCTGGGATCATTACCTCGGATCAAGAACAGATGATTATGACCAAACTTTTGGTGTCGGATACCTCCACTCCTATTATGATCCAGAGGATGGACTCAGAAAAAGATAAGAATTTGATGCAGACCCGGATCAGAAACTGAACATGTAACGTCAAAGATCAATGATAAATGTCTAGATCAAACGAGAAAATGACAGTTTGGAATGAACCAAAGTTTCTTAAACAGGAAGAACCAGTGTTGCATGGGTAAGACACAGAGAGAACAGAGGGAAACAGCCTAGATTTGGATAACACTTTTTGAGTTTATTCCTCGTACATGCACCTTCCTCTATCTTTGGAAAAAACATTATTCAAAAATAGGGGGGACATGGACAAGCCATTGATTGGGAAATTCGTAGACATAAGAGAGGAGCAAGTAACGTTTGAGTTCCAAAGAGAGGGGAGGGGGTTTGGTTTTGGTGCATCCGAGAATTTCCGAAGTTGACGGGTTTCCCACTAAGACAAAAGTCAAACGTGGCAGTTTATTATAGTATTTTGTCTTATCTCTTAATTGGTGACTATTGTTCATGGTGGCTTATTTAATTTAATTTAATTAATTAATTAATTAATTAATTTTGCTTTAGATTGTTGATTGGTATTTGGAGACTCTTCCAACAATGAATTTTTCTCATTTCTTAGTGTTTAAGTTAAAACAGGAATTAGCTTTGATGCAAAGTTGAATATTTGATAAAAAGTTTGACCAGTGTTTGTTCAAGTAGTTATTCATAAAGAAAAGATATGAATTTTTCAAAAAGTTAAAAAAAAAAAAAAGATTACGAAGGTTGCTTACTCGACTAACGTAATACCAGAAATGGCAATTTTAATCCATTCAACTTAAAATAAGTGATATTATTTTGATTTATTGATTCATTCAACTTAAACTTATGATATTGATTTGATTTGATCAAGCTTTATTTATTAAGTATGATTAGGACACATTTTTACTTATTATTATAATAAAATGTAAAACGAATCAAATTACACTTCAACGTTTTCAAAACATTTGATCAAACCCTAATTTGAACTTCAATGTTTTCAAAACATTTCATCAAACTTTGTTAGTTAAATATAAGCCTCTATAATTATAGACTCCCTTTTTAATTAATTTTAAAAAATTGTGAAAAAACTCATTTACTGTTAAAAAATATAGAAATAAACTCAGTTAATAGTATATCATTCAACTGACACTCAAATTATTCGTCCATTAACGATCAATTTTAACACTTCAAAAATACCCTTTTTCTATCAAGTTATTCGAGTCTTATAAGCCATTCCAAAAATCTTGCTAAAAGCTTATTCCAGGCCTTTCTATATACCATCCGGAACCGTGTTACTATTAGCGCACAATACGACCTGAAACTGTATGCTTCTAAGATTACCTAAAAATTCTGAGTCAGAGCTGATTAGCCTCGTGACTAAAGTTGCCAAAACTGTTGGAATAAAGAAAATTCTAATGTTTGGTACATACGACTTAGTCCTGCCAACCACGCGTGAAGAGGAAGGTCCAATCAAGCCATCGAGATGATTGACAAATTTTAGTCAGATCAAATAAAAACTTCAGAAACAAATTTGTAAAGTACAATATACACGAGAAAGTTCAACATACTAAACTAGATTAGATCCAAATGATAGGTGTGTTCAGTACCAGGTGGTACCAGATGTCACAAGAACAGTTTTGAGTCGAATATACTCAGTTCAAATCCCATTGAAGCCAAACAAACACCACCTCACGACCCATCTTCCCCAACACAATCTAATTAACCAAGAACCTATTTATCTGCCTAATCAAGCTTATCATGACGTAAGAGCATGTCTAAAAGCCACTTTATCATCCACAGCTTAAGCACGCTCGCCCCTGATCCGCCTAGCCAATTGGATATCCTTTGGCATGATTGTGACACGCTTGGCGTGAATGGCACAGAGATTGGTGTCCTCAAACAGACCTACAAGGTATGCCTCCGCAGCCTCCTGAAGTGCAAGCACAGCATGACTCTGGAAACGGAGATCGGTCTGCCAACAGAAAGATCACCCAATAAGACATCCTGAATATAACACTAGGTACACCAACATGTACATAGTAAACACAAACGCACCTTGAAATCTTGAGCAATTTCACGAACAAGCCTCTGGAAAGGGAGCTTCCTAATCAAAAGCTCGGTACTTTTCTGATACTTACGAATTTCACTGCGCAACATCACAACGCAAGGTCAGAAAAAATCCCGGTTTCTTTGTTTGAAAACGGCAAATATAAAGGGGAATGAAGATTTAACTCACCGAAGAGCGACAGTTCCGGGGCGATAACGATGAGGCTTCTTGACTCCACCAGTGGTTGGAGCAGACTTTCGAGCTGCCTGATAACATAAAAAAACAATTCATCAACAAAAAAGATAAAACCAAACCATAATGTAAACACTGAAGAGAGAAAGATCAAATAGTTAGTAAACCTTGGTGGCGAGCTGCTTCCTTGGAGCCTTTCCTCCAGTTGATTTACGAGCAGTTTGCTTGGTACGGGCCATCTGCACCGAAAAACAAAACCAAAAGAGCTAAACTTTGAATCCTCTTGTCTATAACACATGCACATCATAAAATAGCTACAAAGAGCCGCAACAACACAACGATAATCGACATCGCAGAACAAACAATCAACACTTTTCATCCTTATTCCAGCACAAACCCGTAGAATCAAGTCAACTCAGACCATAAACTCTTTTTTCAAGACGATCCGGAAATTTCAAAACCCTAAGTACCAAATTAAGCAAAGGTATCATGAATTCCAAAATCCCCAAACCTCGAAAGAGACATAAATTCAGAACAGAAATCAAGCTTCCACGACGAGAATCAAAACAACGAATGACGCAAGCTTCTCAAAACACAAGCCCCAAATCCCTTACATACAAGTAACAAACTTCAAAAGAGAAACAAATTAATCAAACAGAAACCTAGTCACAATCATTCTTGGCCATTTCAAAAAATCTAAACAAAATCTTGAAAAAAAATTAAAAAGAACTATAGAATAAGGAGAATCAAAGAACATACCTCTAAATCTCTACAAGAATCTCTCTCTCTCTCTCTCTCTCTCTCTCTCTCTCTCGCTCTCTAGACAAAAGCTATAAAATTCATACCAGGAAGGGGTCAGTAGGTATATAAAGAAACTGAGTTTCACGATCCAACGGATAGGATTGACTGTCCTTGTGCTTTCTTAAGTTGGTGATCGGACGGTTATAACAGTGTTAAGTTGTGTTTTCTGCGACTGAACGAATGGCTGCGATGATATATTATAGGAAGGTTGCGGATCGTGAAGGCTTAATACGTGAATTCTATTGGTCGACGAATGTTAAGATTTCATCTTAAAACTAGAATTAGCAAAACCATCTTTGACCGATCAAATAAAGTCAAATTCAGACAACTCGCGAATAGTAACGTTACTTCTAATTTTAATAATTCTATTATGTTTATCT
>JAOQMM010000002.1:7205615-7215677 GCA_027563515.1 Erythroxylum platyclados
TGTGTACCAGAAAATCTGTTACAGTCTGGGAACTGTGTTTAACGGGGATGAGTTTGTAGGAGAATTCTGACGAGACTGCTAGTAATTCCGCTTGGGAAAGGTGTGTGAGTGTAAGGTTCATAAGAGGACAAAGCCTGGAGCCAAAAAGAGTACCCAGGTAGGGGGAAGAGAGAGCTCGGCAGGTCATAAGTTGAACTTACATAAGATCACAAGATTCCCGTAAAAGAGTCTCTAGTGTCAGTCGTAACTGCCGAAATAGCAGTTTGTCCCTGTGTGCCCGTGATGGGTATTCCCAACCTTGGTATACATGTTTAGACAAATAATTATTTTTTAATTGAAATATGGAGATAAAATTAAAATCAAACTTTGATTATAATACAGGCTGGGTCGAGCCCTAGCCCGAACCTTATTGTCACCTCTAATTATAACAAGTATTTGGTAAAATAAATTAAAAATATGCTTACTACTCTAAAGTTTGACTTCAAAAAAATCACAAATACATGTTTAAACAAATAATTATTTTTTAATTAAAATATGGAGATAAAACTAAAATCAAACTTTGACTATAATACTTTTATCAAAGTATATTAATGTATCTTTGTTTATTATTTTTAATTAAATTTTTAGTTCTATTTATTAATAAATCTTTAAATAGATTTAACTTGTTTTTACTTTACTCTTTAGATTTTAAAAATTATTAAATATCAAGGTAAATAAAGGCGATAAAGAAAAATGTAATGATCATTGTACTTCCTACTTGATTTCTCCAATATATATTATCATTTTAATTATGTTTTTTTAATTACAAGAAAAACCCTCTTCATATTCTTAGGGGCATAAATTGAGAAGTGTATGAGTTAAATTTTCATTAAGAATAATTTGTTTGATGACTTGAAGATGTTCTAAAAATGTGTATTAAGACTTTATAGCGATATTGGTTAATATATTGGTCGGTCAATGAGATGTAGCGATCAATTAATATCCCACTAGAGTGTCTATTGGTTGACTAATATGTTACACTGGTTGACTAAAATTTACAATGACTAGTTTTTTTCTATTAAAACATATTGGTCAACTAATGTGTAACATAGATCGACTAATGTATTGTAATTAACTATTGGCAATATCTAATTTTTGGTTCAAATGACTATATTGAGTCCTTAAGGCTATAAATACATCGTTTTTATTGGTCTTGGCATAAAAATTATTTAGGTGATCTATAAACACTTTTCGAAGAAATTTACAAAAATTATGTAAGCATTCACCATTGTGTTATTAAGTGTGTGAGCCTTTTAATTTATCAAAGTGAGGAAGTAAGGGTCTTTTGAGTTGTAAATATTATTTGTGAGTTAAATTTACTCTTCAACCTGAAGGAAGATTGTAATAAGAACTACTTTTTACCAAATGAGAGAGAAGATTGATTGTAAGAAGATTCATCTTCATCTTATTGAAAGAAGAGTCTTAGTAAAATTTCAAGAAATGTCTTGAAGAGTAGATGTAAGCAAGGATTGTTTGTAGAACTAGTATAAAATTAGTTCAACTTTTTTCTTTCCTACACTTCTTAAATTACTTGTTGTTTAATTGATTGATGTATATTGAATTATCTCTTTATATCATTATATATCTTTGTTAAATTGCGTTGATTAGAAAAAAATAGTTGTTTAAATTCACTAACACCTAATTCACCCCTCCTCTTGAGTATCATTGGGGATCAATAAGTTGTATAATATGAGAGTGAGCCTCTTTATTAATATTTTAAACAAAATTTTGGAGTGAACATTATGATGATATATTTAAGTGCATCATCATCTAATCAAGAGGGGCAAAATATTAATAGCGCCCATTTTTTATGATAATTACTATTTTTATTACAAAACTAAAATGAAGTTTTGTTATGGTCGAAAAAAATTATTTCAAATGGTCCATTTTCCCCACCAAAGTCATAGATCATATAAAAGTTCTCAAACTTAAGAAACTATACGAACTCCAAAGTAAGGGACTCATTTCTTTGAAAGTCAAAGTCATTCACATATTATTTTATAAATTAGGTATAAATGAATTCAATAGAATATCTGGATGTGAAATTGATCAATACAAATTATTTCAAATGAAGCATGATAGGAGTATATCTAGTATGAATACAGATTAATTGATATTATTAATACTGTCAAAGGTATAGGAAGGACATGAACTAAAGTTAAAATGGTGAGAAAGTTTCTTAAGACAACTCCAAAGACTTGGAAAGTCAAGATAAGAACCACCTAAGAAGCTAAGGACTTAACAATGCTAACATTGGAAGAATTCATTGGATCCTCACCTATGAAATAAGGCTTAAGGAGACACAAGAAAAGACAACAGCTCCGGAAAAAAAGAACCTGACATTTTAAGCCTTAAAGGAGGAATCAAATAAGGAATAGGAAGCATCCTTAAGTGAAAGTAATGATGGAGAAATCATCCTTATCACTATAAAATTTAAGTAACTTCTCTAAAAGAAAAGAATTCAAGAAAAGTAAGATCAATTAAAAACCCAAATATTTCAACATTATATATCTTGAATGTAAGAAACCTGATCGCATGAAATCTCAATGTCCTCTTCTTAAAGACAACGAAAGAAAGAACAATAAGAAGAAGAAGACGAAGAAGGGTAAGAAAAAGAACGCTTTTAAAAAATCAACTTGAGATGATACAAGTAATTCTAAAAGTGAACATTTAAAAAGAGAAACAGCTAATTATGTGCTTCATACTAATAGATGATAATAAGGTATTTTTAAACTATAATTATGGTGATAGTTATGTTGAATTAACTTAAAGCCAACCAGTTGAAAGCTAGAAATTATTAGCATGAAAAGGAAGAAACTATCTTCCAAACATAAAGAAACTAAAATTATTTTGGATGAATGTATGCGTGAGAATGAAAAGGTAGAAGGTTAACTTCATAGTTTCAAAACATCCAAAGAGTGTGATTATTGTAGATAATGAAAACTTAGAAGCAATAAAAATTAAAAATAATACATAAAAGAAGAAGTTCAATACTTTCAATGAATCTTTATCTAAATACACTAGGAGAGCACGGTGTCGTTATTGAAACTAGTGGAGGAGATACATGCAAGAGTGGCGAAGTGTGACACCTCATTGTGACAAGTATTCTGATTAACTTTCATTTACATTGTTTCCAGCAGAGCCAAGCACCTTTTCTTTTTTTTTTTGGAAAATGAGCAGAGCCAAGCACCTTGCTTAGGCATGATTTTCTTTTTTTTTTTTGAAAAAAGATTGCTTCCATGCTCTCACTCTAAGCCAAATTATTGCTAGGTTTGGCAATGATGCAGAGGCATTTCCAACGGGAGGTGGAATTTTTTTTCTACGCAGTGATCTATATCATCAATCACATAAAACATCAAGAAGGAGAAAAAGATTTAATGGCACATCAGTACTGATATAGATGAATGAAAAACCGTATCTAGTTACTCAACCCGTTATTTAGAGTTGCACATACAAAACTAGCTTTCAACAGATTTCTCCAATCCATTATTTTTGACAAAAAGATATGAAAACGTAAAAGGGCTTTGTTTCTTTTTTTATTTTAACTTAATTATCTAACATCTTACTTATTTATCACATCATGTTATTTATTAAATAATTTTAATGATAGAACTTATCATGTCGTATCATTAATTATAAGATTAGTAATAAATTATATTTCTTATGTATTGAAACTTTGAAAATTTTTATTATTTTTTAATAATTTTTAATATTATAAAATTAATTAAAATTCAAAATTTTTATTATAATTTATCCAAATTTTGATCCTCTTTTCCTTAATTGAACAAGGAAACAAAGCAATCATATTAAACACATCATTTTTGTATTTATCTTATGGGAACTTACTTATTAACAAATTAAACTTTTAATATCTGCCAAAATCACCTTTAACTTCTCCTTCTGGTTAATTTTTTATGATGGAAGTAATTAACATTAAATTCTTTTGTAAGCTTTTTATTCTAAAAGATAACAAATTTTGTAAAAGAACTAACATGATCTCAAGCCAAATTGATTATCCGTAATCAATGGCTTCACTAGATTGTAAAACTTTTAGGAAGATGATTTATGAAGTGGCCATTGAATAAGGGTAACAAACCCAATATTAAGCGATATTAGAAAACAATAATTTACGATAGCAGCATAAAGTATGGGCGTAAGAATCCAAAGAATCTCAAGCCGACAGTCAGTGACCAGGGATGATATAACAATGTCTTATTATTTAGCCACCAGCCTGTCCTCAACATGTTCAGAGTTTATGGAATTCATATTCCTAACATTGTTTTATTATGTTAAGGGCAAAAAATGTTTGCGCAACTAATATCATTTTCTTTCTATTGCACAACTCACGTGTCTCTTCAAATGAAAGGTTTCTTTCCATTGATACCACAAGTTTTTTATTTGTTTCTAGTTTAGCTTAAAACTCAACATAATTGGTTAACATGTAATGTACCTGAGTATGCAAGTGATTATCCTGTTAGAACAAATAACTCCAAAAACTGATCTCAACTTTTTGGAATTTAGGATTAAGTATGAGGACACAGAGTTAGTACAGAAAAATCAAGAAGTCTTCAAATTTTGAGGTTAGTTCTAAGCTGGTATGGGACGGACCCTCCATGTATAACTTCTGCGACTCCTCTATGTTAAAGTACAGGCCTAGCAAACATAGAACAATAATCAATGGTAAAAAAGAAGAAAAAGGCACAGGATTCCATACCTTCGTATTTTGACCAACGCGGAGAAGAAGAACACCCAGAAAGCATATGAAGACTCATTCGACTGGTGGGGTGTTTTTTAAACCCTTGTTTAGAAAACGTCATCGTTTATTAGTTTGTATATGATTATTACAATGTCGCTGTTTATTGATTATGTTGGTAGATGTTTGATTTACTTTGGTGTCGTTTAGGAAACATGATATACTTGACATGATTGAATTAAATTATAATTTATTAAAGCATATAAATTGAATCTTTCTATTTTTCTTTCTGATCGACCGTGGTATCACAATCCAAATAATTGCAGATTTTTATAAGAATTAAAAATGCTTGTACTGGATTCTCAACTGAATGCCTGATGGGAAGACATTAGGGTGACTATTCCGAGTTTATTACGTAATCTAAAGCAAAAAGCGTGGACAACTACGTCACACTTGTTACGATGAGTAGAGGGCCACGACGCACCAGTAGACACCTAAGAACCCGTAACCCAAACCCAATGAACTAACAATCAAACAAGAGAGAGAGTGAAGAAAGGTACGCATCAAATCACACATTGTTACTCGTCTCTGCTAATGAAATGTCACATGACATGATATCTATTGATTTGGTCAACTTCATACTGCAAGCAATAAATAGCAGCCGAAATTGTTGCTGTATGTTAATTGCATTCATTGGCGGTGCGGACTTGGTCAGATCACACCCAGTACGGCTTTTCGTTCAACTTGCATAGTCCGTAGCAGAATTGGGTTGGATCTCCCGTCTCCAAGGGTTTGTTATTACGGGCCAGTTCAAATCGGAACTCAAAACATTAGAAGCTTGGAATTACTCTTTATCATTAAGATGAAGAAAATTATAGTTATCATTTCCTTTTCAATTTTCACACAACTTGAACACCCATTTAAAACTTATGTTACGTGCCTCTCTCTATCATTCATACAAGGTACAAGTCTTATTATATTCCATATCCAACCTCATTCAACTTTAAGCCATTGCCTTAAATTTAATATTTCTCCACTTAATTATGCTGATTATTACATGGTTTGTGTTTGAAGTAGGCAGCCCATATACTGTTCCTAAACAATTCATATTTTGCGCAAAGACCCATTAAATTATGTTAGACATCCACTTTATATACAAAATAGATGCATCTTCTCTATTTAAAACCTTCCATCTTCTAAGCTTTTTTTTTTGCCATTTTGAATGGAAGCAAGTTCTTTTTTCTAGCTTTGCCTTCAATAAATTAGATCATCATGCATTGAGAAGGGAAAGCATAAGCACAGGAATGGCCAAAAGTTTGCTTATTATTAACAGTAACAATACAATTGACTCTATAATGAGATAGATCTTCGGGATTCAGATACATGTTATGGAAGAACAGATGTTTAACGCAGTGATTTCTTTGGAAAAATCTATTTAATGTGAATTTTTTCTCTACAGAAAGTTGAAGCACATAATGAACAAGGAACAACGACAGACAACAAAAGAGGGGAACGTTTAGACTAGCACATAATGAACAAGGAACAACGACAGACAACAAAAGAGGAGAACGTTTAGACTAAGGAATAATATGGGAAATAAAAGGGTAGAATTCATAAACAAAATGAAAATTACGTTGGCTAAATTAGATAGCGACAACTACACTACACAAAGGTCAAAGCATTTAACGATATGAAGCAATTATGATGCATCAAATGACTCATTCCACTCTATCAAACACCACAATATAATTACGAAACAAATAATATCTGATAAGATATTAATTTCATGTATTATATTTGCTAGCCTTCGGTAAATTTAAGGTCGCAGATTCTTCTCTGTTACAAATTACAGCCAAGTCTTTCACAACATAGTTGTGAAATAGGTGTGACATCTGAGCTACAAGTAAATTGCCAATCCAACCCATACATTCTCCTAATCGAATGTGAGGCTTCATTGGATGTGATTATGGCTACGACACGAGATTGCTAATTGACTCCTGCAAAGTAATTGTAGTAGAAGTAGGAGTATCAAAAGGAAGACAACAGCTGGATGATAAAGAAAATTCTATGGGTAAACAGCATGATGCGTGCTGAACAAAGTTATTGCTAGATTACTTGATTATCAACCACGAGTTCATTGATGACCTGACCTTTTAAGACCAATATACACCTCTCTTGTGGACAATTAAACAATGAACTAACACACAACCCTATTCCTATAAACAACAACAATATCATCAAATATCATACAACACACATGCAGATTCTCTGACCAAACTAGTTTCCTGCAATAAGATTCACCTTATTGTCACATGGACGTTGATTCTGGATTGACTTCCTTTTTGAGTAAACCCCGTAAACAACAACAATATCATACAACACACATGCAGATTCTCTGACCAAACTAGTTTCCTGCAATAAGATTCACCTTATTGTCGGACGGACGTTGATTCTGGATTGACTTCCTTTTTGAATAAACCCCGTGTTCGTCAAGCAAGGAGAATAAGTTTAATAACTCCCTCAAGGAAACTACTCAGCTATTGATTCTCGTGTGCTAGATTCTTGATGATTACCGTCTGGGTCAGGAGCTGTATAGGCAATTAACATCGCAGTGGTGCAAAAAGACAATGTGAGGACAAAGTAGGCAAGCATATATAAATGGTTATGAGTTTGAAATTTGTATAAAAGAAAAGAAATACATGAATTCGATCAAAAGGCAATGCTCCCGTTACCAATGTCACTGAATCACACAATACTTATCACATGCAGTAGATTATGGAAAAGTTTTAAGGAGAAGTTGTTCAAAATTGGAAGTAGAGGCTTACCATGAATGCAAAATTTTAGCTTCTTCCTCCTCTTGTTACATTCACCGTTTTCGCATATGTCAGCGCTTTTATAATCTCGTAAAGGATGATACTTCAAGGATGCCAACTCTTGCTTTGCTGTCTCAAGCCTTTGAATCTCATCTCTCTGGGAAGATATATGAGTACAATATTCCACCAACAGTAACAAAGAA
This sequence comes from Erythroxylum platyclados, assembly GCA_027563515.1. Taxonomy (NCBI): domain Eukaryota; kingdom Viridiplantae; phylum Streptophyta; class Magnoliopsida; order Malpighiales; family Erythroxylaceae; genus Erythroxylum; species Erythroxylum platyclados. The sequence goes on from JAOQMM010000002.1 coordinate 7,213,364, forward strand.
ACAGACTTTGTAAAAGACTTACATAGGCCTTCTTGAATCCCGAAATTTGGTGCTTGCAAAGTTTAAGTTCCATTTCAAGAGAATGAAGCTGGGATTCAACAGGAACGGAACATTGCTCTACCATCTGCTTCTGTCTGCCCCTAATTACCTCAGGTTGCCATACCTATTTGGGACGTTGGCTAACTGGTTTTACGGTTAATATTGGCCGATGTTTATCCTTTCTTGCAGAACTTTGGGGTACTTATTATGAGCTGTACATTACCTGAAACTTAGACTTTAGACAGATGCTCTTAGAATCGGATAATAAGATAATAGTAGACTCCTTTTTGCTTCCACAACTTCCAGATATGCCCCTTAAACCGTTGGTTAAGCAAATCAAGTATCTCTTCCAACGCCAGTGGGATGTCTGTATCATGTATACTTACTGGGAGGGTAACAGACCGGCGGATCTGTTGGCTATCATAGCTCTGGACTTGCCACTTGAATATTATCTGCTCGACGAAATACCCCCTAATTTGTCTAATATTTTATTTCAGGTCATAATTATAATAGCTTGATCACGTGATGTTATTATCAACTAGTGGGGTATTTATCTTCCTTCCCCCTTTTAATAAAAAAAAGAAAAAAGAAAAAGTAACTTACGAAGCTAAAAACTAGACCCACATGAAGCATCAGAAATTAAAAAAGGAAAGATGTGCACGACGACCACGGTGACCAGCTCCACCCGTGCCTCCGCCGCTCGGCCTCCGGCTCCCACGCTCGGCCCGGAAGGAAGAGGCCCCCCGTGCACCCGACAGAGCCCACTTGCCCTTGCTGCCTTCCGGCCCTGGGGGCATTGGGTGGGGTGCCGCCGCACGGGGGGTTGGCCAGATCCTAGGTGATCGGACCGTCCGGCGCTCCGGGGGCGGTGGACCGGGGCGGGAGCGCGGTGCGTCCGGGGTCGAGGTCCGAGCGCAGCGAGCCGAGGGACCATCTGATTTCAGCGGCTCCGAGGTCGACCGGTAGGGTCCGCCGCGGAGGATTCGCCTAGTGGCCTATGGCGCTCGCTTGGAAAGCGGGTTGGGTTAACGCCCTCGCGGGTTCGAATCCCGCATCCTCCGCCACGTCTCGTCGCCCGCACGGTCGCACCCGGGCGGGCGCACCGTCGCCGGGTTCCACGGGTCCGTCCGGCCCTGCCGGGTCGGCGCGGCCCCTTCGCTCACCCCGGGTACGACGCTCAGGCCTGCGGCGCCCGCTCCCGCGGCTCCTCCACCGCGTCGGTCGGGCCCGCGTCGCCGGTCGCGCCTTCCGTGTCTGTCGGGGACTCCGCGGCCAGCTGCTCCTGCTCGCGCGGGGAGGGGTCGAAGAAGATCCGGATCCGCTCGAAGCCCTTGTGGCGCTGCGCCTTGGCGTAGGCGGCGTACGCGCGCTTGTCGGCGTCGGTGAGCTCGACGGAGTCGGTGAACGGGGTGAGCAGCGCCCGCGGCCACAGCCGGCGGGCGAGGACGACGTTGATCTGCACGCCGATGACCGCCATCACCGACGCGACGTAGATCAGCGCCAGCAGCCCGAGGGTCACGGCGAAGGTGCCGTTGACGTCGTCGGCGCGGCTGACGACGTGCGCGACGTACGCGCTGCCCAGCCGCTGGAGCAGCTGCCAGAGCACCGCGGTCACCAGGGCGCCGGGCAGGAGCGCGCGCCACGTCAGCCGGTGCGGGATGGCGACGTTGGTCAGCACGACGAAGACGATCGCGATCAGGACCACGGCGACGACGTCGAAGAGGACCCGCAGCGCCAGGTTGAAGTCGACACCGAGGAGGCCCGCGGCGTTGGCCGCGACGCTGCCCAGCGTCGCCACCCCGATCACGACGAGACCGGCCAGGGCGAACAGCCACGTGCTGTGCAGTCGGGCCAGCAGCGGGTTCGGGCGGGAGTTGCGCGGCACGGCCCAGGCGACGTAGATCGCGTTCTGCGCGGCCTGCCCGAGGCCGAGGACGCCGTACAGCGACGTGAACGAGCCGACGACGACCGCGGCCGTGCTGCCCGAGAGCCCGTCGGGCTCGCCGAGCTGGGTGCCGACGATGGGGAACTGGCTCAGCGCCGAGTCCAGCACCTGCTGCTGCAGCTCCGAGTTGCCCTGCAGGACGAACCCCAGCACCTGCGAGGAGATCAGCAGCAGCGGGAAGATCGCGGCGAAGGTGTAGTACGTGATCGTCGCGGCGAGGTAGTTGCTCTGGTCGTCGAAGAACTTGTACGTCACCGCGAGCGGGAACCCGACCACCGTGTGCCTGTGCTGGAACCCGTCGAGACGGTCCGCTGCTCCAGGCACGGCTCC
>JAOQMM010000002.1:7219196-7234948 GCA_027563515.1 Erythroxylum platyclados
ATATTACCTCAAAAACAGGCTTGAGGCCGAGACTCTATCAAGGACGAGTCTCCCTCTTGTTCCACCATAGGTCCTTCTAGGAAGGATATGGTCCCAAGTCAGGGAAGAGAGGAGGAAGTACTCGTGACTAGATCCTACTCTAGGAACCATAACAAATTCATATAATCGTAAACTAAATCAATGAAACTTAACATTACATACAGGTTAACAAATAAAGTAGAACTTGTTTATGTAGGTTCCCCAACCCAACACTGCTCTGGCAAATTCTTGCTACTTATCTAATAAAGCCATATGTGAAATTTTCATTTCATATTCCTTACTTTTCCACCACCTTCAAGCTTTAACGGAGAAGATTTCTCTTACTAACCCACAAGGTTCGACACATAACTTCTATTATAGATATTAATACCTAAAATAAACCTCATAGAATTATTATCATTACTCTTTTCACTACATTATTATCACTAGAAAAAGTTCCGAATGAAATTGGCCTTAGATAAGGATTGAAAGCCTTAGAAAGAGAAATAAAGCTCACAAGTTTTTTATTGTTTCTAGTTTAGCTTAAAACTCAACATAATTAGTTAACATGTAATGTATCGATTATGCAAGTGATTATTCTGTTAGAACAAATAACTCTAGAAACTGATCTCAACTTTCTGGAAGTCAGGATTAAGCATGAGGACACCGAGTTAGTACGGAAGAATCAAGAAATCTTCAAATTTTGAGGTTAGTTCTCACCTGGTATGGGACGGACCCTCCATGTATAGCTTCTGTGACTCCTCCAAGCTAAAGTACAGGCCTAGCAAACATAGAACAATGATCAATGGTAAAAAAGAGAAGAAGATGCATGAATCAAGGCAGAGGATTCCATACCTTCGTATTTTTACCAACGCGGAGAAGAAGAACACCCGGAAAGCATATGGAGACTACTTCGGCTGTTGGGGGGTTTTTTAAACCCCTGTTTAGAAAACGTCATCATTTATTAACTTGTATATGATTATTACAACGTCGCTGTTTATTGATTATGTTGGTAGATGTGGGCTTCACTACGGTGTCGTTTAGTTTATGCTTGTTCTACCCACAAAAAAAGGAAAAGGAAACACGATAGCCATGACGCAAAGACATTCATGCAATATTATTATATCAGCAACTTCGTTACTTTCTATGTGCCTTGGCCTATACCTTAAACTCAGGACACTAAAGGCATAACCTCATAAGGATTGAGGAAAAAGAAACAAACATTGCAATTCATTTTCAAAGAAAGGCCACCACATAAGGGTAGAGAAAAAGCAACAAACATAATAGACACTTAATTATTTTTAAAGAATTAGCACCACCAGTGTCTTCAACTTTTGTCCGGATGGTATGTACATTTTGCTTTCCATGTTATAAGGTCCATAGAAAAGGGAGTTTGATAGAAATAGGAAAATGTGATCCCTCATGTTATTTGTTAACTTGTATGTGTTGGACATTTTTTACATTTTCTATAGGGTTGGACAACGATTAATTGCATTTTATCGGTTTTTCAATAACTTATCGGTTAAGTTACGTAATTTGATCTGGATAAAAATAATCAAGTGACCAATAAATGATCTCTGTCATTGGGCTGAAGTCCAGGAAGAAAATAGACCCCAATCACCATGGATCGGACCCATATTGAGCCTGTGATGGGAAAACCCGATATGGATGCTATATAAAGAAAGTTAAGGACTCTTGTAGCTACTGTAGTAAATCGTGAACGTAAAGATACTCTGACCCATTAAGAGGTTCAAGTATACAAAAAACTATAGAAAGGCTTTAACACGTCTAGGTGAGCAGTTCTCATGAAGGTGTCGGTGGATTCACGCTCGTTTCGACTTCGAAAAGTTCATTTGAAGTTATGGAACTGAAATTAGGTATTTTCCACATTTCTTTGTTTATTTTCCTTTCACGTTCGATCCAGGACACATACTAAGGCTTATGATATGTGTTACACGTGGTATTAGAGCGATTACGTGATCGGGTGGTTAAAAACGAAAATTTTTTGGTTTTTCTCCATAAGATTTCTCAAAGAATAAAGTGTCGTTTTTCAGTTTTCTGCTTACTTATTATTGCATGAAATTGGTATAAATGTGTTTAGCCTTGAAAAACGAGACTCAAACCAAGACTTATAATACGTGTTACAGTATGTGCAAGTTAGGTCGAAACCAAACATCTCAAGAGAAAATATCATTTTTATTTGTTAACCCATATGTATGGTATACTTTCTCAAAGCAAGCAGAGACTAAGAGGAATAAGAAGCAAGCATCAGAGCACTAGACGAGGCATACCAACGGCAGAGTGAGAGAGTGGGAGCACTGAACGAGGAGACGACAAGGAAAGGAGGAGGCGACAAGGAGAGCACTATCTATTGATTTTGTTTAGAATAACACTACAATGACTGAAGGAGGAGCAAAATCAGACGCAAGGGTTAGTGTGATTCTAAAACCGAAGTTGTTTTACTAATAAGCAAAACAACATGTATTGAATAAGATAATATTCAACACATTCGAGATCTGATCGAGCTGGTCGTAGGGCCGAATCTAACCACTATTTGAAGCCTAAAAATTATATATGCTTTATTGTTACTTTTTTGACAGAAGTTTAAGAGAATGTATTTTTTAGAAAAATAAAAATGAAAAAATAATTCAATAGTTTTAAATTTTAAATTTTAAAAATTATGGGATATTTTTAAACAAAGTTAAACAATGTGTCTTTACTTATATTACTACTACAAATATATTACACATCTGACATCTAGTTTAGTTTTAAATGTGTTATAACAAGCATTTAATAAATTAAATTTAGAAATTACATCCTTTAAATTCTAAATACATGTTTGGAAAATAATTAATTTTGAATTAAAATATATAGACAGAATTAAAATTAAACTTCGAGCCTAATGCTTTTATGAAAATATAATAATGTATTTTGGGTTATTATTTTAAATTAAATGTTTAGTTGTTTTATTAATAAAATTTTAAATAGATTTTTTCAAATATCTATTTAAAACACCCAAAAAACTATAGCAAGAAAATTCACTTCCACTTGCTGTTCCAGCAAATCTTGCATAGAAATGTTGAAATTTGAAGGACAAAGTTGGCATGTTTTAAAATATTCAGATAATTAACAAGAGTTGCAAGCTAGCAGAATTGGTACCCTAAACATGCCATTATGATGCCAAAGAGTGCAATTGCAGAAAATCCCACCAACTGAACCATACCTACTTATCGCGGAAAGCATGTCCAATAAAAAGTAGAGTAGACAACAAGGGCAATGTCCTCGTGTTAAATAATCTACATATAGCTATATGTATACATTCACATATGCTGCTACTCCTGCCAATACACAAGGCCAACTAAAAAGAATCTAAACCAACGTCCAGATTTCAACAATAACCCAACTTATATAGTACTGTCCCGTAACAAGGCAACTCTAAGCATGGTTTAAAAGAAATAGATGAAGCATATGGAAAGGCAAATCTTAATATAAGAATGTCTGCAAGAGCCCAAAACACTGCTTTTGATAAATCTTTTATGACATTTTGCATTGTACACATTGTTGTTCTACAAAACGCCACAAAAAAGTTATACTGCTACCAATCTGTGATATATGAGTAAATATATAACTCCAACCCTTAAACCCTTGTACATCTGATTTAGATCAAAGCCAATGACAAAACATACATTGGCACACTTCACTAGGAGAAAATAAGGTGCTAGTTCTGCAAAGCACTAAAGGCCAGCCTAATTAGGTTCAACTACATGCAACTTCTTGTGGTCATTGCTGTACTATTTAGTCATTTCCTGAATCTGAAGAACACTTGTACAAAGGACAGGAAAATGAGAGAGTAACACTGACTACATGTCTACACATTTACGCTTAAACAGTGCAAAAGTTATCTTCTCATTTCTTGCAACAAGTTAAGGATCAAAACATCATCAGATTTGTTGCTGTCCCAACTATAAAAGGTTCCATCAATAATCGAGTTAAGAAATAAAAGACAACACCCAAAGTTATTGATATAGGGAGAGCTGGTAAAGCCCGATGGTAAACTGACAACAAGATAAGGGTGCAACCAAGCCCTGAAATAATTGCAAGGTAACAAGCATATACTGTCATCAGGTCATACATGGCAGCCCTACCCACAAGAACACTGTAGAAAACAAAGTCTCCAAGACCAAGCTTAATACCTCGACTGGCACCCATATCAGAGCCATCCCTCCTAATTTGTTGGCTCTCATCCCCTAAATCGAGCATGTCAACAAGAGGAGACCTTTCCTCATGCATCACAATTTCAGAGTCTCGGTTCCCAACCACTGTTGAGAACTCTGATGAGTCACTAGTAGATGACCGCCCCTGCAAAATCTCCACCAGAGGGGACCTCTCTATTTCATCTCTATTAAAAACACCATCCGCATTTCCAAGATTCCCCAGCTCAATACCAGAATATTCAGTGTTAGATTCATTTTCACCTTCTCTTCCACCCACAACACTCCCTGACGCTGTTTGCATCTCCAATGACCCAGTTTGAATAGCCACACCAGCCAGTAGTTCGAAACTTCGAACCTGCCTCTCCCCGTTTATAGAAACTGCAGGGCGAGCCTCATATACCAATGCTGGAAGCTCCTCATCACGACTTTGAGCTAACTCCACCAACAGTTTAAGTGGGCCACCAGGTGCCAAAACTGCTACCAAATCATAAATGGCAAGTGCGACCAGTAAAATCCATGTAGTCCATTCTGGTAACTTAGTAAACCAAGCGGCTACACATACACCCAAAGCAACCATATATCCTTGCCTCAGAACAATTGGTATTGCACTTGAAAACACAGACAGTACACCAACCATTGTAAAGTTAAACAGCAGGATGAAGCAGGTAATCGAATCAATTGGTATTGAAAAGTGCTGAATTATCGACAAAAAGATAGAGCCGCCCATTGAACCTAGAAAGGAACAGGAAACAAATAAGGAAAAGAGAAAGCGTCACGAAGTTAAAACAAAACATAAACTATCAGATGCAGAGGAAGAAGAATAGTCAATCCAGCAATTAGATTATGATGCGAAATTGATAAACCCACATTCACAAATCTGGGCAAGACAAGAGACAGTAAACATATAATTGAGTGAATAGGCATGTGGTTTCTGCTACAGAGCCAACAAGGTGTGAATTTGGGAGAATAAATATAAGTCATAGAGAAATGTGGGAAGAGACGATAATAGTAACAAATGGTAGAAAGGAGTGTGCCAGATGCAGAGGACAGTCAGAGATCGAGTTCCCGCAATTTATAGTATACTTCCCAATCCAAAACCATATCAACCGGCAGTAACTACAAAATTAGGGTAATAACAGTACGGCGAAACTACCTAGCACGAAAAAGGCAGAGAAGCGCATATAATTCTTCAAGAAGTTGGTGCAGTTATAGTAATACAAGAGCACCAGAACGAAAGTGACGACAGCAATAAGGATAACGAAGACCAACGCATTAAGCAGGGCTCCCTCGAGCTTCTGCGTCGCAGAATCAGAGGGATTCTCGAGGTAAACGAGGTTAGCGGCGGTTTGGATCGGCGGGCCGGAGGTCGCGGCGGAAGAGAAAGGATTGGACGGAGAGAGGGAGTAGACGATGAGGACAACGAGAAGCATACAGATTGAGACCGGAGACATCACTCCGATTATCTCCGTGCCGATGGTCTCGAGAACGCTGGATTCCATGGGTATGTTTTGGATTTAGGTTTCGATGAGGAATTACGTCGAACCGGTGGTGGCTGATTACATTTACGGCCAAGAAACGCAATGCCTGACCCTCACAGAAAAGTTGGGACACAAGAACCACTTACTGCATTGCTGTTCCGTTTAGTCTCTCTTTCCGCTTTTACTCTTTTGCTATCTGAGAAAAGTCGTGGCTTAAACATGAAAATAAGAATTTTGCCCTCATTTTATCTGCAAGTTTGATCTGCTCCATTAGGTTTCATTTCATATTTGGTTTTCCAATTGCTAAGAAAATCCCAATGCGTAAAGCTCATATTATTGTAAAATTAATATATATACACAGAGATGTTAAGAAATTCAGAAAAGCTCCATTATTTATCTTCAATCTGCCGAGCTTTTTCGAGTGTAAGGAAGTATACGATAAATAACAAGAAAAACTCAATTCTGCAAAATATCAAATTTACGCGTATGAAACAACGGCAAACCAAGCCAATCCGGCGTTTTCATCTGAAGATTACACAACATTTGTTCCATGTACCGGATAAAATAGAAGGCCCGTAAAGCCTTACTGTTGTATGGCCCTGTGAATTGGTAGAGACTAGCTTTCTTTTCACAAAGAATGCAAGTACAATAACCACCCGAATAAGAAATTCCAGAAGCAACAGTGAGACCAGTAATGGTAACAATGTTAAGATTAAGACCACCAAATGACTAGAAACAATTAGTTCCAGGGAAAAATTCTACAACAAACCCCAAATGATATGTAGCTATTTCTGCTTGCTGAATCCTATGCAAATGGATTCCCTCCAATGGAAGCAACAGGTTCATGAGTCTGAACACTCCTGTTTTCAAAAGCAACTCCTTAGCTCAAGTGAATTCGAATGCCAATGCAATAACAACAACAGAAGACAATAACCACCTCCAAACTTACGCTAACTGAGGATTCTGTGCTTGGCCTGCTATATACGCTAAACCACCTAAGAGAATAAGATGGGATGAGCAGATTATCAAATGCAAGGATAATATTTCAACAGCTTTCCTTAAGCATTCAACTAGATGCTTTATAGTTCCATGGATCAATAGAGGCCTGACAACAAAGTACCCAGCACTTCAGGTGTGGCTCTAGAAAAAATTTAAGGAGAAAGTACCTTGTGGTATACTTGGAGAGTAAGATGTCATCGTTTCTTGAGGAAACCATGGTTGTGTAACATCACCAAGTAGACTAGCAGGCAAATGGGTAGTAGGTAGGACATTTTGCAAAGAGCTCATGTCGAAGAACTGCAAAAGTTCACAAAGTTGAAACCGAGTGAAGCCATAGGTGAAGAAGCAAAGGTTACTAAAATAACAATTCCCTCTCCAATACTAGTAACTTGGTAGCTACTAAAACATGCTCAGTTTATAATTTTCCAGTCTTCGCTTTTGGTGTGTGTTTGGCAGCATTTTCCTTTATTAACAATGCCAAGAACCAGCTAAGCAAGCCACCATTCACACGTACCCTTAATATGACATTTTATCTCTCCATTTCTCCCGCAACTGAAATATCAGTTTCCAACAATAGTATAACCTAGAATCTCATGAAAGAAAAAGCATAGAAATGAAAACATCCTTCCATGCATGTGCAACACCAGCATATGAAAAAAAAGTTCAGAATAAATTCCCAAACTGAAAGAAAGGTCTTTCCCATTGAAATGCCATGTTAATCTCAGGAACTGGAATCATCACATATTGACGTTGACCTAATCATGTACTTATGAGCTAATAAACAAGAAGAATGAAATGCCTCCAGCTCCTCATAGAGCCGCTTGAGTACAGTGGAACGGTGTAGTCCGGTTCATAATGGTGCAAAATTAATCTCAATTGAAGTGTAGATGGATTCTAAGAGAAAGTCTTGCCCATTTTGGTCAGTAGATCATGATAAAAAGTGAAATGGAGCTATTTTAGACTAAGCAACAGTAAGCTATGAGCCACAGAAGATTCACACTATGAGCTAAGCCACAAGCCACAGAAGATTCACACTATCTCACACAGACAATTGAGATAAAACATATCAGCAGCCGATCCAGTAAGAGCTACAACTGCAACATACCATTTCACTTGGCTCTAGCTCAGAATCATATGGAAGATCAAAAGGGTTAGTCGATCTATGATCAGTTGTGTGCAATTTTGTCTCCTCCTGTCAAAAGAATGAGGATGTAAGCTGATTTCATACAATCATCAGGAAAGAAGGGTTCAAACAATTGAAGGATTTATTGAGGGTGTAAATGATGGTCCCAATACATCATCCAATGATTTGCTAGGAGCAGGTACTCCATTCAAAGCAGGCCCCAGAACCTCATCGTTAGCAGTGGACTGCCAAGAAAAGGACATATAAAAGATCAGATGTAAGCCTGGAGAAAAATAGAAGCATAAAAAAGAATTGCTATAAATACAACCTCTGAAACTGTTAAGCCCAAATGCTCATCAGCAGTCGATAAAGGATTGTATCCTGAAATATGCAGCCCACTACTTTGTTTCATACCATCAGCAGGAAGATGTGAAACTGAATCGCCAAAAGCATTCCAGATCTGCACCTATAAGTAAAATCTTGGTCAATAAAATTCAGCAATTTAAGTCCATGAAACCATCAACATAGCATCCATATGTTGCATGCATGCCAAAAGGGTGAAAGAAGGATCAGAAAAGACAAGCTTAGAACTTCTAACCTGAGTGGTAGAAGCATTACTGGGAGCTCCAACATTGTGCAAATTTTCAGGCCACAGATTAGGTCCAGGTAAGGAACTCTGAGAACTAAAATTTTGAAATTCTGGCCACTGCATACTTGCAGTTGTTGATGAAACTTGGTCAAACTTTATTGAAGAGCCTAAGCTGGAAGCTACATCTGAAGATCTACAATTTTCAGCCCCTGCTTTAGATGCTGCAGGAGTATTATCAAATGTTGCCCAACCTTGATCTGTGGAGACCAATTGTTCTAATGATGTTTCATGTGAAGTAGCAACTGACTGTTGAAGAGTACTACCATCAAAGAAATCTAAAGATGCAGATGGTGGAATCTGGGATGTTTGGGATGAATTCATAGATGGAGCTACATTCGTCTGTGGCATGTTGAACAGATCTACTGTTGGAGTCAAAGATGCGGTTGGAACTTGAAACAAATCAATAGCTGGAGTGGGAAAAGAGTCTGATTTTGGAACAACTGGTGCACTAAAAAGGTCCAAGTTACCATGACTCATTGAAGCAGAAGTGGGAGGACAAGTAAACATCTTCTCCAAGTGAGCAGTTGTAGCTAGTGATCCTGGGACAACATCAGCTAAACTACCTGAATTATATGATTTAAGAGAAGTTGCATTACTGTCAAAAGATGACGAGCTCCCCAAAGATGTTGTTCTCTGAACAAAGAAATAATTTTTTATGAGTTAATAAGGTATTTTAAGAATACCATGGATAGGAATACCAAATTAACATGATAAAATAACATGTACAAATATTAATTTTTGTGAAGTTTATAATCAAGATTTTTTATGTATGACCACTATAATTTATTTTAGAAAAAGAAGGCCAGAGGGTGTGTACTTCAAGAGAATAACTAAGAGGGTTTAGTTTTCCAAACAGATCCTCCCAACCGTAAAAGATGCTTTCAATGAGATCATATTTACCACCAGAAACAACCTGACATTCATTTTGGGAGTATGAGAAAGTGCATCAAACACTGACAAATGATTGCACAACCTTGTCAAATTTTCCACGTGCTTTCCAACTTCACAATCCATGGGTTAAGTGTTCCCCTATTCTATGCAAAACCAAAGCATTCACCACCAAACCTCACAAGCAACAAAGTTTTTCATAATCGGAATCCAGAACTGGAACATGACATTAAGTGAAAAATCAATTCCTGCTAACAAGTTCAAAGCTGTGCTTGAGATTCTAAATCAAGATATCAATCTCCATATTGATAATCTCTAGAGTTACAAATTTAAACATTCTATCCACATATTAAAGATCAAATAGATGTCTTGTACTGCCCATCTAGTTTGATAAAAAGTGGTTTTACATTACATGAGATGAAAACAAAGCCTTTCCAGTTCGGATTACACGAAAGGACTTCTTTTACAGTTTCCCTGTCGCAAAAAAAATCAAGAAATGGGGATATACTAGGAGGTGAGTAGAGAATTGCACTGAGGAAGAGCTCAAATTGGCAATAGAATTCAGAGAATCATGCCAGTCAGTAATCCAATGAGGAGAAACTAAGCGCAGATTAAACATAAACTCGATTTGGCTATATAGCTTTAATATCAACTGCAGATGAAGAATCCTCATTGATACTATAGATGCTGTGTGGATTGATCTCCTTCCATTGAAATCCACGCAAAAAATTTGAGAATCAAGTTCATCAAGACTTCTTTAGAAAAATCTGACAGCCATCTAAACTATTGTATGTCTAATGTAAGAAAAAGAAGGATTCTAACGTAATAAAGATTAGCCACCAAATTTGGCAACACTGAAAACAATACTAAAAACAAGGCCACTTGTTAAGAGGTACTCACTGAGGATTCACAATCCTTGCTCCTTCTGTATCTCTTTTGTTTTTTCCTTTTTTGTTTGTTTTTTTTTTTTTTTTGCTTTTTGAAACAAGCAGTTCACCCAATATTTATGTATTAAGCCTAAAAGAAACTGGAGCTACAAGACACAAGATTTCATGCATCAGAGCTTCCAAAAATTGAAGTACATAAGTGTGCCAAAATAAAGCATATGCATGACAGAAGCTCCAGGTTTTGTTTCATGCTGACTTGGTGAAGTAAGGTTGGACTAAGCAATTTCACACGGAAACCAAGCTATCCCAACGAACTGTAAAGCAATCTACATGTTTCATGCAAACAAATACTCTATGGTGTCATATCTTCTATAAAGCAGTCCACATCAATAAATAGCTTATGAGAAGTTTGACCTGAGGGCGAGGTATCCCAACTTGATCTCTTTTAGTGTTTGCCTCTGAAAATAAGTTTGCTGTCTGAAGCTGTACATGATCACCTAGAATATCCATAGAAGGGTGATACGGTGGACTGCTTAATCCAATTTCCTTCAGAAAGTTTGGAGATTCTGGGCCAGATCTAAGTGGATCACCTCCACTAGAAGCCGAGTAGTCTGAAACTCTAGAAATAGAGCCCTCATTCGCAAACCTGTCCTCAACCACTCTTTCACCTAAGTGAGTAGGACTGGAAATAAAACTAGACACTTTTCCAACATAAAGCCCTCGATCTGAACCAGGTTTTCGGGTGAGCGCAGCACCAGGTTTTCCATATCGCCGGTCTTCATATTGGAAGTCATAAGGAGGACTTTGAGAATATGAATGGTAGGAGCTTGCCCGTCTTGTCTCATCTGCATGACCTCTAAGCCCCTATCAAATTGTTAAAGAATACCATCCATTAATCAAAAAATGAAGAATTAGGTAAGGAAATAGGTAAACCATCAATAACATATCATAGATTGATTCATGCTGTTCACAAATATGTGATGTTTTTTGTGAATTCAGAAGTTCTGGCAAAGAGACAGGTTACATCCATCCTAAGCTCACACCTGTCCTATGCAGTGGCACTCAGCAGTGCCCAGAAATGAGATAGATGCCAATAGAAGCTGAAATAAAATTGAGCTAATAGAAATATCAAGTTAAATAGAAACAAAAGGCAAGCTTGCAACAACTTTTAAATCACGATTTTTCAGATAAGAAAATCAATCAACTTTAAAAACATTCTTCATGGAAATTAACAATTGATAGTAACATTACCTGAGAATCACTTGGGGGCATTTCAAGGGTCTTTCCACCAGCATATCTCTTATCAACATACACATTCTTTATGAATTCTCTCACTCTTTCGACATTGCTGCAACATAAGAGGAAAATAAGAAAAGTCTCTTGTTTGGCCATTAAAAACTTGGAAAAATGCAAAAACAATCACATCTCCTGTACCTGTTATCAGGCAATCTCTGTCTTTGATAGTCCCATCCCTTCAAATATATATCCCTAGCTCGCTAAATAAAAACGCATATCGTAAGCAAAAAAGTAATAGCTCTATGGTTTTCAGAAACTAACAGAATTTTTGTAATATTTTACCTGATTACCACCGTTTTGAAGTGCTTCAACTTCTTGGGATGTAAACTTAGACATGGACACCGACTTCACACGATGAGTGAACTCACGACTATGAGCAGGAAAACAGTTTGAGATGTTAAAACAAGAAAACAAGAGGAATTCATCATGGCAAGTAAAAACAAGTTAACAGAAGCAAGACATTTTCGCACTCAAATCTAAGAGATACAGCCACATTAAGAATTATGGACCAAGGAAGCTAAATCCACAACAATAAACAATTCCAGAAGTTACAGAAGAAACATCTTGTCACTGCAGCTGCTTACTCCAGTTTTCAATTACTCACACCAATCAAAAAGATTCTTCGAAAAGTCAATGGTGTAGGTGTAGACAGAAACGTCTAAAATGGCTTAAGAGATATCTTTTGTGAAATTTTTGACTCAGATCAGCGTAATCATTTTATTTTAGTCTGAACATTAATTCCATCCTTATCTGTACAAGGATACATGACAGAATGGGAAAAATAACAGAAAAAAAGGGAACAAAACTTTTCAGAACAAATCAGAAAAGAATACTCACTGTATGCCACTGCAAGTCATGCAAACGAAAGTCCAGAAATTAGTACAAACATACTGCGGACCCTGCAGAAACAAATATCCCTAGATCAGTCACTAATCATACATGTCCACAAGCCCAAAAAAGCCTTTTCAGCAACATCAAATTCTAAAACTCGACGCTTAAAAACTGAAAAATGCGCCAAGTCGCCTTTCTTCAGGTCCCAATTCTATCCAAACGACGGATCCGACTACCCTAAAAAAAGCCCTAAACTCTTCTCCTTACGTTGATTTTCCGAGTAAATGAGTGAACGAGTGAGTGAACAAATCACCTAAAGCCATGAGTTAAAACTTCACAGCACAAAGATGTTAAGAACTAGAACAGTCAAATTCAATCCACTAGGAGTAACAGCAGAGGGAGTGTGTTTACCAAGCTATTACAGTTAATACATCGACGATTTGGAGGGAGCTTCATGAGGCCTCTTATTATCTTCTCGTTGCGCTCTTCTTCCCTTCTACTCCCCATCTTCCTCTCCAACAGATTCAAAACCCTAAAACACCAATTTGAACCTCTCTCTCTCTCTCTCTCCTCAGAGTTTTTTCTCCCCTTCTTCTTCTCTCGTGCTAATTATTTTCTTTTTCCCTTCTGTTAATCCAATAATTGGGAGTTTGGGGAGTTAATTGGGAGAAAAAGAAAGGGGAGGAGAGAAGAACGTTAAGGGCTTGTTTGGGATTGTTGAATTCAGTATCTAAACGAACCGGAAAGCGAAAGCTTTTGAAATCAAAAGTTTCGGACCACAAACGTACACTGTCCCTACCTCTTTCTCTGTCTCGGTCCTTTTCTTATTTTTCATTTCAAGAATTTGCTTTTTCTGTTTTATATTAAAAATCAACAATTTACTTTTTAAGAAATAAATTTCAAAATAATTTATCCGCTGCCTTTCAAATACAATAAATAAACAATTAATTTAAAAATAAAAAAAATATTATTACATCGTATATTATTAGACTTTTTTAAATTGTGTATATTGATATAATTTATACTTAAATATTTTATTGATGATTTTTCATTTTAATTTTTAATTATAAAATTATAATCAATTAAATCGACAACGACTGTGTGTTGTGTTAACTTTTTCGTGGGATGCTACAGACAATGTCGTTGTCGGCGGCTTGGGGCGCTTCGAGTGTCGGCTGTCACTGTGGTTGACTCTGGATGAGGTGCGGACGGAAATAATTGCTAACAAATAACGCTAAAATCGAGAATCTTGATCTTAATTTTCCGAGCAAAACATTATAAGGTGATGTTGGTATAGTTTGAATGTACGAATGTATAAGAAAGTTACTCTACATATTATATAGATCACATCGATCGATGATCTTATTTCCTCTTTTTTATATTTGCATAAGTTAACATTATGCGAGTAATCCAAAGTTTGTTGAATGGTACTGAAGGGTATAGTTAACTCTTTTCTTATTTGCCAAAGGCTTAAAATTTAAGTCAACAAAAGCTTGATGAACCAAAAATATCCAAGTTATTAGTTCTTTAATATACTTGGTGGTTTATGCAAAGACCATATATATAGTTGAATTAAATTGTTTTTGTCATTATTTTGCTATTCATCTTAAATCTACAACTATTAATCAAAATAGAGTTGGTAAATTTATGGATCTGTTTTTTTACTGTAATTTGATTTTATATCTTTTTATTGTTAAAAATAAAAATATATTCCTAATTGCCTATTTATGTAGCTTTCCCAACATGTAAACACTGGATTGTTTGTAAACTTTTGTTTGCCTTTAATGACCAATTTCTTTACATTTTCTCAAAATATATATATATATTTAATAGTGATTTGTAATAAAAAATTAAAAAAAAACTATTTAGTTGAAATTTATGATCAAAATTAAAAAATAAACATTTATTTAGTTTCATTATGCAATTTTTTATTTTATTATATTATATTATTAAAAGCCAATATTAAAATTTAATTTAATTTATTTCTTAATATATCAATGTGTATTCTTAAATTAATTAATTCTTATTATCATTAGAAATAAAAAGTTATGAATATTTAATATACTTAAAAATATTTGCAATCAATGTTACGTAATAAGTTTATAAAATATTAAAATATTAATATTATGTTAACTCATTCTAATTAAATGATGAAAGATATTCATCATGTTACAATGCTTAAAACATCATAATGGTATTACTTACGAAAGAAACATAAATTAATTAAAATTTTTATTAATATTTCATCCAACTTTTGAATCATGAAAATTTTAAGCTCTTTACTTTTAGCACAACAATCAAATAATTCATCACTTTATCCATATATTTTAATAAAATTATATATATCGTGATAAGTAATAACAATCATTATAATTATTCGTATTGTTCTAAGCTTTCATTTCTAAGGAAAAAAAGTGACAAGAAACATGAAAGAATAAAGGGAGACGTGGAAGAAAATTTCACAACGTCATATTAGTTAGATTGTTTAAAATTATAATTAATTGACATAGTTTGAAACTCTACAAGTTTGATTTCTTTTTAATTATTCGTGACATTAATTTTTGCAAGTTGAAATCAATGACATATGTTGAGAAGAGTATCAATTTCTAGGTAGACTCATATAGAAATAAGAAGAAAAAAAACTCAGTTTATAAGTAGATACTATATCAAGTAAGAAATTTCAATGTAAGCTTCAATATTTTTAGCCTCAAACAAGCGGTGGAAGAAAAATTTTGGTTCAATAGCAATAGGAAAATCATGAAGTGACAAGGATCAACAATAATGATTTTATATTGGCTTATATGATTTCACAAACAATATGAAAATCCGTTGGTCTTACACTAATTCTATGAAAATCAAACTAAAACAACAACAAACAAGCAAAAAAATTTAAAGGACCATCGATTTTAAGAAAAAAAAGTCAAATATTAAAAACTTGAATCACTAAAATGTATTCAAAACAACTAACAAGATTTGTTAGCGATTAGAGATAGAGAAATAAAGAAATAAATGGATACACAACATGAGATAATGACAAGAACAACATGGACTTACCTGAGAAATTCTTAACTCTAGATAAGTTATTTGGGAGTGTCATAGTTATTGAAAGTGTTTAAGTTGGATCCTACCGTTGGAATAATGACAGCTCAAATGTCCTTCTCGTTATTGGTTGTTTCTTCTTCTTACATTGATATTTGCTTGTCCCATATTGGTTAGATAAAGGGACTAATACCTTCTTATATTGTTATTGTTTTTCCCATATATTTGAGTTGTTTGGTTTGGGCCTTTTGGCAGAGTGTGTCGATGGAATAGGTGAGAATAGAGCAACAAGGTGGGAGAAACAAAAGGGAAAAGTTCTTGCAAGAAGGA
>JAOQMM010000002.1:7269147-7287010 GCA_027563515.1 Erythroxylum platyclados
CTTAAATGCTATCCATATATCTCTAATATTTGCAAGATAAGCTTTATTGCACACTTGTGGTAAATAATTTATTATGGATGGCCGTTGGAGCTGGATGGCAGAGCATTGTAGCATATGTTAACATAGCCTGCTACTACTTTGTTGGAATTCCAGTTGGAGTTATCCTTGGTTATGTCGTGAATATTCAAGTCAAAGTAAGCTTACCTTTCATTTCTATCTTTTTGGCATAAATTTTGTTAATGATACCAATCAGTGAAAAGAAGTTTGATCAAAAGCCAAATTTGGAGATACGATTGCTTTACGAGTTGTGCATCTTTTGGACATTGGAATGTTTCATCAAATCTCTTTGCAGGGCGTTTGGTCAGGGATGTTGCTAGGAACATTTATCCAAACTATCGTGCTGATTATAATCACTTATAAAACTGACTGGGAAAATCAGGTAAATGCTTTGCCTTCCAGATTGCTTTACAAAAAAATTCAATCTGGAATCAAATATGTAATTGCACATAATCCCGACTTGTCTCATGCAGGTAATTCTAGCTCGTAACAGAGTCAACAAGTGGTTTGTACCAAAATCTGAACAACAAAGAAGACAAGATGTAACTTGAGAACATCCTTGATGCATTGTCTCGTGAAGAAAAGTTGCTCCGGTCATTCAGATTGTTGATTCTGGTTTATGTTTTTATTTTACTAAAACTTGAATTATCGGGGATCTTGACTAATGGTGAAAAGTTAGTATGTATTGTGTTAAGTAAGGAATAAAAAATTCTAATTGATTTTGTCGGTTCAATTGTAAAAATACTAAAACGTTAAAATAGTTTTATTCAACTTTTAAATTTTCAGTTTGATTTATTTTAACAATTTTAATTATCAAAAACTGATCAGTTTATTAATTAAAATAAATTAGTTATTTTTATTTAATTTTTTAATTAAATTTTAAATTGCGGATAAGTAAAGATAATTTTTAATTATATTTAATTTTAATTAATTTTATAACAGTTTAATATAATATTTTAAATCTTAATTTTTTTTATCGGTCTAATTTATAATCTAATTTTTAAAATATTGACATTTAAACTATAGATGTGAAAATGAGAATTAAACGGTGGTGCTGTATGATAATAATGTGAGAGTTGTTAGATGAATATGAAGCAGCCACTGGGTGGCTGTTTAATTTTCAGTGGAGCTTGAGGACAGTGACCATTATTACTATAACAAACGATGTTAGATTGTTGTTACACACATGCGGTGCAATTGTAAACCAAACCTCACAATAGTTTGGTTCCCTAATGTCCAATCCAATGTCTCTTCTCTGACTATAGCTGAAACTGAAAGGACTGTTGCTTTTATTATTATAAAAACCTGATAATATTAAAAGCTGTCTGAAATCGCCAGCTATTCATGTCAGTCTTTATATTATGTGACATCAGCAATCCTGAGCAGGGTATCCCTTATATTATATTTTGCGATAGATTGATTGTGAAATCTCACTTTTCCAGTACTTTTATATTCCACGTTTCCAAAACGTAGATCACATGTCCGTTTTATTTTTGGGACCAACGCAGCCAGAGGAGCGATAAGACTTATTAACACCCTCAGCCTCAGCTTCTAGGTTCGAACGAGGTCTCTGTCAAGCTAGGAAGCATAACCAGTAGCACTAGGGTCAAATTCCAACGCATTTTCCTGCACCTGTGATTCGTCACTAAAAAAAAGATGAAAGGAAGAAGAAAAAAGTAAAAAGTTGAAAGCAGAGTACATTATATTCATTTCGTGAAGTGCGTTGCTTTATAACTTTCAATATATTTATACATGTTTTTGAAGTCAGATGAATTAATTTATCTTTAATGCAATTTAAATTACATAATCAAATTGTGTATGATTTAATCTAAACTAAGATGCTTAGATAATATATCATGCTTGTCTAAACTACCACAAGCTAATGTTCGAAAGAATATCGAGCTTGTGGCGTAACTTCAAAAAGGGAGTAGACTAATTTGTCCTATTATTGTGAGTTGTTATCATTCCTCACAAGCTAATGTTTGAAAGAACATGAAGCTTCTAACGTAACTTTAAAAAGAGAGTAGACTAATTTGTTCTATTGTTGCCATTCTAAGAATTTTGCTAAAAGAAGCAAAGTGTCATAGGTTGATTCATGGTGCTTGGAAAGTGGAGTGATGGATCCATCTCATAGGTAAGTAGTATGGCTTTGTTAGATAGTAGTTGTTGTCAAGAGTTGTAGTAATAAATTTGGTGATGTTTGTAATCAGTAGTGAAATGTTGGTAGTCTACATTATGAGATTTTGTGTATAAGACTGCGTTTATGGCTGGTATAGAGTATAGTAGGACTACATCTATGGCTAATATAGTAGTGTAGTAATGCTGCGCTTATGACTAGTATAGTATTGCAGTAGAACTGCGTTTATGGCCGATATAGTAGTGTAATAGGAAACAAAAAAAAATTCTAAGGCTTGAAGATGGAAGTTTCTTCCTGGAGAAATCAATTAGAGATTTGTTTGTTTTCGTATTTGTTTTGGAGCGTTGGCAAGCTCATCTGCAAGGCGATTGAAAGTGATGGACAATGGCAAGTTGGAAATTGGAAGGTCAACATGGACTGGAGGAGATTGTCATATGTATTGTGGCTAGAAAATTCATGAGATGGGGGCTAGTGACTGCTGCTTGCCATGATGGCATGTTCGAAGAAGTTTTAGAAAGCACATGGTGGCTCTATGTGGCCAGACGCATCGAAAGTAGCTTCGAGCTTCTGCATGATACGGATGGATATTATGTTTCGAGTTGGTAAGAAGCAGGTGTCGTTAGTGTTTATAAAGACTATTAAAGTAACTTCCATAATCGTTAGTGAAATGGAGATGTGATGTTGCTACTATGAAACACACGCATGAAGTTCTATGAGATGGGGTGGCTAAAAAAAATTGAGACTTAGCTTAGGTAGGTTTTGATGCCATGAAAGGAAGAAGACAAAACTAAAAAGTTGAAAGTAGAGTGTATTGTATTGATTTTCTGAAGTATGTTACTTTACAACCTCCACTGTATTTATATATGATTTAAGATAAGATGAATCAATTTAACTTTGATGTAATCTAAACTACACATTGTGCATGATGTTTATCTAAACTAAGATGATCAGATAATGTATGATGCTTATCTAAACTAAGATGATATTATAACAGAAGAGATTAAGAATATAAGTTGTTATGACAAGAAATATGAATTTTATAGTAATAAAAATAAAATAAATAAGACTAATGCTAAGACTATTGAGATACATAATATTCACATATTCCGTAATATTTTCCTTGATTCACTAACATGTTGTAGGCTCAACCAATAGACGAGAGAGGATCCATCCCCAAGATTTGGGAGCAAATCACGCAATACCGCTTTAAGTTGAGCCCGAAAAGAAATCTATGAAGCTTTTTAAGGTCTCGTTCTATCTCAACTTCCTTTGTTGAACCACATGTGCAATTTAGAATCATTAAGCATGCATTGACTTCATCCCAAAAACCTTTCAATTTAGTGTAATATTCTGTGACAGTAAGGTCTCCTTGTTTGGTCTGATATATAACATCCTTAAGTTCAAAAATGCGAGTATGATTACCTCGAGCATACCTTTCTTGGAGGTTGAACAAGATTTCATATGCTTCTTTATAGAAAGCAATTGACGGATGCAATTATGATATGATTGAATTGTTAATCCATGTGATGACGATAGAATTGAACTTGTCCTAGGCCTTGGATTCAGGACTTTTATCACTTGAATTCTTCAAGGATCCATCGACAAAATAGAATTTATTTCGCCCCTTCAATGCATTGATCATGGCTCTATGCCAGGTAGAGTAATTGTTACCTTTTAAGATGATATTGGTAAGCGTAGTAGTGGAGTAGCTAGCGCTTGAGAGATAGTATGGTGAGGCTACATCTTGGGTTGGATGCAAGCTTGATTTTTGCTACATTTCATCTCCCTTGTTTTTGTTTGTATCCCCTTTGCCCACCATTGTTGTGAACCCAAGAATTGATCTGCTTGAATTCTCACAAATCTAGGTAGAAAAAAACAGGCTTTTGCTCTGATACCATGTAAAAGACGATGAGGAAAAAGTGTGTGTTGTCTCCTCATTGATTTCGATATATATACATATACAAGATCCACAACTATTTACTCTAGCTGATATGACAAGATACACGACAACTATACATAGAAGGAAAATATTACAGATATGTGAGAATTCAATTAAGTTTAAACCATTATTGTGATTCTTTGGATCCCCAAATCATAACTTAATTGATTCTCACCCAAATTTGGCCAAAATATGGTTTAAACTATTTGTAACAAGTTTTTCTCTTAAAAATTTGAAGTTTGAAAGTTGCAGTTCTCATTGAACATGCCTATGCCTAAGATTACACTAAACTATTTTTTCATATTTTAATTTGATTCAAATTTGTAAATTAAAACATTTTGTTAGCTTAAATCTTCTTAATTCCCTCTTGATTAATGGTAATATTGCTCTTATTTCAAACTTTTAGATTTGAATTAAGGAATAATCTTTTTCTTAAAAAAATTAAGTTTGAGCATATTAAGATAAGATTATGAAAATTTTGAATGCTTAAAATTAGGCAAAATTATGACACAATAATCCCCCTCTAATTGGGCAAAATGGGATCTCTTTTTATGTTTGCCAATAATTATTATTATTTGAGTGTATATTAAGTTCTTTTTAAGTGTACGTAACAATTTATAAATGATAAGTTAGATAATGTTATTAAGTAGCCCACATTTTGTGGTTTAATTATGAAAGTATCTAAACCATATTAGTCATTTGAAAGGAGATGACTATTAGATATAATAATTGTCTTTTAATTTACATTGATGAAGCATGGGATAAAAGAAAAAATAGTTTAAAAGGTGTCATTTGAGCTTTAACAAATTTAGTTTCTTTTTGTTTATTTAAGTTTAGTTTTATTCCATTAGAAACTTTATGAAAAAAGAAAAGAAGAGAGAAAATCAAAATCTTATTTTATTAGAAGTTTATCTTGATCAAAATTCTCAAGAATTCTTCTATCTTCATCACGGGTAAAGGTTCATTGTTTACTTTTTAATGGACTTAATTTTACTTAATATTGTGATTTGTGAACAAGCTTAGTTCAACCTAGGAATCCTAGGTTTTGAGCTAGCATTTCAAACTAATAAGCCTGTTGCTGTTATTGATACTGGTAGTGCTAAAGAAAAATCATTCCGCAAACTTTTGAAAAGATTAAATATATTATGCTTAATGTTTATGCGAACGACAACCGCTAGTGATATTAAGGCTATAAAAACTAAAAGTGCTAAGGAATATTTTAAGTTCGTTAAAGATATTTCTTAGTCTGACTCTACCGATAAATCACTTTCTGGAACTTTAATGGGTATGTTAACCAATATAAATTTCAATCGTTCTCGTACTAGGCATAAAAATATCATTGAAATGATATATACAACAACAAAATTAAGATCCATAGTAATGGAGGTGAGTGAGAATTTTCTTGCGTAGTTTATTATTAATTCCTTGCGTCTTGAATATAGTCCATTCCAAATGAGTTGCAATACTATAAAGGATAAATAGAATGTGAATGAATTGTAAAGAAAGTTTATTTAAGAGGAAGAAAGGATTAAAAAAATAAGGAGTTTACTCGATTAATTTCGTGGGTCATCAAGAAGCTAGAAAGAAGTTCAAAAAGGATAAAGAAAAGGAATTTAATGTACTTTATAAGGTTAATATATAATCAACTTTAATCGGTAAGAAGGAAACAAGGAAAGATAGATACCGTTTTTGTAAGAAAACTAGACATCATTAGAAATATTGCCTAAAATGTAAAACATAGTTTGAAAAGAAAAGTAAGCTTAGTTCTTTAGTATGTTTTGAATCAAATTTAGTGGAAGTTACTTATAATACTTAACGGATTGATTCTAGATGTACCACTCATATTACTAATATGATGCACAGAATCCTTACGAATCAAACTATAAATCCAAATAAAAATTTTGTCTCTATAGGAAACCAAGTCAAAGCTCCAGTTCAAGCTATTAAAACCTACCATTTGATTTTGACACTATACATTATTTACACCTTTTTCCAAACTCTTTATGTTCCTACTATTTCTCAAAACCAAGTTTCTTTGCCAAAACTTGATATGGTTGGATATTCTTTTAAATTTGGTAATGGATGTTTTAATTTTTCAAACATAATTGTCTTATTGGTTCTAGTATTCTTTTTTATGGATTGTATAAATTAAAGCTTGATAGTATTTTTGTTGAAACCCTATTGACCTTGTATCATAATATTGATACTAAATGAGGTTTTATAAATGAAACTTCAACTTACTTGTGGCACAAACATGTGGGTCCCTTATGCAAAGAAAGAATGGTCATATTAGAAAAGAATAAAATTCTTCCAATTTTAGATTTTACAGATCTTAGCATTTGTGTGGATTGTATTAAAGGAAAATATAGAAAACATACAATTAAGAAAGAAGTGACAAGAATCACACAACTCCTTAAAATTATACGCACTGATATATGTGGGCCTTTCAATGTTCTATTATTTAGAGGAGAAAATTTTTTCATCAAATTTATTAGTCATTTTTCAATATGTAGCTATATTTATTTATTACATGAAAAATCTTAACTAGAACATGCCTTAGAGGTATTTCTTAATGAGGTAGAAAGAAAATTAGATACAAAGGTGAAAATTGTCATGTTTGATAGTGGCGGTAAAATTATGGGAAATATAATGAAACTGGATAATGTCTAGATCTATTTGCTAAATTCCTTGAAAAACATAACATATTTGCTCAATACACTTTGTCAATTAAGCCATAATAAAATGGTGTAGTCTAAAGATGTGTTCATATTTTAATGGATATATTTAGGAGTATGATAAATCACTTTTTTACCCTTATCATTGTGGATGTATGTTTTAAAAAACTACTATGTATTCATTAAATAGGATTCCTAGTAAAGCAATTCCTAATACATCTTTTAAAGTATTGACAGGAAGGAAACCTAGTTTAAAATACCTACATGTTTGGAGTTGCCTAGCAGAAGTAAGAATCTATAATTCACATGAAAGAAAATTGGATTCTAGAATAACAAAAGGAGTTTTCATTGGTTATCTAGAAAAGTCTAAAGAATACATATTTTGTTGTCCTAACCATAGTATAAGGATTGATGAAACTGAAAATGCTACATTCATCGAAAATGGTGAAACTAGTAGGAGTTTGTAATCTTGAAAAGTTAAAAATTTAAGAAGTTAGAATAAAATTTCCCTTGCCTATAACTTCTCCTCAAGTATTTGTTCCTAGATTTGTGGAAAATTTTGAAAACTTATAAGGAAAAAAAATTCATAAACAAACTCCAAATAATGAAGTCATAATTAATAAACTTGTTATCTATCATAAGTAGTATTAAGAAGATATCAAAGTAAAAAAAGATCAATCATTTTTTATGATTATGGGGTTTATTTATAAGAGGTAGAAGGTGACCTAGGAATTGATAAAGATCTACTTATGTTGTCACAAGCAATTGAAAGTAAAAATTCTAATAAGTGGTCAAACGTAATGGAAGAAAAGTTGAAACTCTATAGATGACAATGAAGTCTGAGATCTTGTTGAATTGATAAAAGGTTGTAAGGCAGTTGAGCGTAAATAGGTCTTTAAGACCAAACTTGACTTCAATGGTAATATCGAATGATATAAGGCTAGACTTGTCACCAAGGGTTATACTCAAAAGGATGATATTGATTGTAATGAGACCCTTTCTCCTATGTTGAGAAAGGATTCATTTGGAATTATTATAGTAGTAATAGTTTTTGATTTAGAACTCCATCAAATAAATGCAAAAACGATCTTTCTAAATAGGAATTTAGAGGAAGAAATCTATATGGATTAACTTGAGAGCTTTCTAGTTGAAGAAAAGAAACATATGGTATGTAAACTTAAGAGTCATTATAAAAACTTAAACAAGCCTCCAAATAATGGTATCTCAAGTTTAATGATACCACTACCTATTTTGGATTTAAATAAAATATTGTTGATCGATGACTATATCTGAAGGTCAGTGGGAGAAAATTTATGTTTCTAGTCTTATATGTTGATGATATCTTATTTGCTATGAATGTTAGATTTATCTCATAAAACATATATTAATAAAATTTTAGAGAGATACAAAATGAAAAAGTGCTCTGCAAGTGTTGTTCCAACTCAAAAGGGAGATAAATTTAGTCTTAAGTAATGCCCAAAACATAAATTGAAATGCATAATAATGGAAAAGATTCCTTATGCATCTATTGTTGGGACTTTAATTTATTGCTTAGACTTGCACTGGACTAGACATTAGTTTTGTTGTTAGAATGCTAAGCAGATATCAATGTAATCTTGGATTGGAACACTAGAAATTTGCAAAGATAGTATTAAGATATTTGCAAGGAACAAAAGATCATATGCTCACTTATAGGAGATCTGATTGTCTTGAGGTAATTGGATACTCAAACTCAGACAGTGTCAAGTGCTTAGACACAAGAAAATCCATATTTGGCTATCTGTTTCTTTTAGTAGGAGGAGTAATTTCATAGAAGAGTAAAAAACAGTCTGTCATTATTACATCCACTATTGAAAATGTGTTTGTGATGTGCTTTGAGGCCATCGTTCATGGTTTATGGTTGCGAAACTTTATTTCTAGACTTGGAATTATCAACAGTATTGTTAAGCCATTAAACATGTATTGTAATAATGCCACAACAGTCTTCTTTTAATGAATCAATTAAGTATTCAAAGGGTATTAAACATATGCAAGTAAATACTTTGTTATTAAAGAAGTTCATAAACAAAGTGTATCAATCGAACATATTAGCACAAATCTTATGATTGTGGATCCATTAACAAAAAGGATTACCACCAAAGACTTTTAATGAACATGTTAAAAAAAAGGCATTACTAGGTTCCATGATTGAACAAAATATTATTGTTTTTGTATTTTATGTATTTGACACTCCAAACTCGTTTATATATTGTTTATGATATGTAGGTATCATGTTATTCATTATTTGTTGTTAGTATATATATTATGTAAATTTTAACAGAATTTTTCTTATATAAAGACATTATTATTGAACCATTACGATATATCTCACCATAGATCATATTAAGTTTTGAACTAGTTCTGAAATATGTAAAAGGGAGTATGTCACATTAAAGGATGTACAATCGATATGATCCTCTCTAGTTTTTTGCTTGATTATGATTAATGTTGTGACAAAAAAAGAGGACTTAACTTTTATTATATGCGTATTATTTTATATTATTAAACCATAATTATGTTATATGAGTCAAATTGTTAGATAAAGTTATTAAGTGACCCATATTTTATGGTTTAATTATGTAAGTGTTTAAATCCTATTAGTCATTTGAAAAGAGATAATTATTAAATAAAACAATTATTTTTTAACATTATGTTAATGAAACATGAAATTAAAAAATTAGTTAACAAGGTGTTGTTTAACTTTTAATGACTTATTTCTCTCTATGCTTATTTATGTTCAGTTTTATACTACCAGAAACTTTACCAAAAAAGAAAAAGTTAAGAGAGAAAATCAAAATCTTATTTTATCTGTAGTTTATCTTGATTAAAATCCTAAAGGGTTTTTCTATCTTAATATTTATTTGTACATAAATTATTAGATTCTAAAAATCTTGAAATTGTAGGTTTAAAGTTTAAATGTCACTTATATAATTATGATATGATATATTTCAAATAAATTAATAGTTAAATTTAATTTGAATAATTGATTAAAAATTCAAGTTCTAAGTACTTTAAGACTTTTAGGAAGTTGATACAACTCAAATTAGTAACCTAATGCTTAGAAATTCTAATCTTGTTTCATCACAAGACGTTAAAATGGGAAGCGAGATGAACAAAGGATAAGGTTTTTGACTTCGTTCCAAGGGTAGGGGATCGCTACGCAAGTCACCAGTGGTCCAATTCGGTTGGCCAGCCCCAACCTCTTAAATGCGCTGCAGATGGTCGTATTAGGAAAGGTTGACCATTAAAGGTTTTGGTCGAATGTTAATATATATATATATTTATGTGGCTGTGTATCAAAGTTTATCATTTTCCTTACGTAGCTGAAGCATGAACGCAGCACCATGTCTTAATGTACATATGCCACACGGAAATTAATGCTTTTGTCTTCATTTCTTTATTACTTTTATTGCATGGTTGTTATTATGTACCTTTGGGGGTCGGCCAGCCATTTATTCGCCTTTGGCCTGTGGGGTCTCTGTAAGAAAGTCGGAATTTTTTTTTTCCGATTAAAAGGGTGATTCTCTTAATTAATTAATAATTATATTCCGTAGTTAAGTCACATCAATAATATCTTAAAATAAAATATTAAACAGATTATTATTGAGTATCTCAAAAAAAATAATAGCCCAGCGAAAATTCGAATGCAAAAATAACCAAGAAGTGGTAAGTGTGTATAACGCGAACGTCCCACCTGGAAATTTTAAGTGTAGTGTGTTTGATCCTGGTCCCTAGTCCTTGCTCTGGTGAATTATACATTCGTGTTGTTAAGTCGTAAATTAAATGATGGGGGTGATTGCGGAGGTCACGGCTTGGTCACGTGCTCTTCATTCATCTCACCGTTCACCATTTTTTGAGTAGCTTGAATTCGTGGACATGCATGTACCAGCAAGACTTATAAGGCTTGCCTCACCTGGACCACCTCTGACTTTTCTTTGCTTCCATTTTTTTTTTGTCTTATTTTGAGTTTTTGTGAATGTGGAGCCAAGCTGCGTAGCTTGTCCGGTAACCGCAGGCTCAGGCTCAAAGTGAAGTTTTAACAGTTCAGGCAGTCCATTGTTAGTTGGCGTGAGTTGCCAGACAGCATGTTCGTTTTCTTCTCCTCCTCTCCGTATTTTATCGAGCTTCGCTAGCTACTCTGGGGTCTGTAGATCACAAGTTTCTACCTCGACCCACAAAGCTTCAGACTTCTCTTCTTTTGAATATTGGCTCTTTATAGTTTATACTGGTGCGTTTTAAGTTTCAGGTTCGCGTTAATAAAGGTTGTCTTTTCTTCCTCCGGTGTCCTGTTATCTATCGTGCGAAAGCGTGCTAGTACTGGACATTTGAGGAGTTTGGTATCAAATGTTTTCGCTTCTTTGCATTCCATTATTGGATATTGATGTAAGTTAGTAAGATTCCATCCTTGTCTTTGTTGATCCGGATGCTGCAATGAAATGTCTTATTTAGTGGACACTGGCGGAAAAGGTGGTGCGCTACTGAGCCGGGCTGAAGAAACTCCACTTGAGTATATGATTAATGGTCAATCACAAACAAACAGTCGAGTGGTCCAACGAACCTTTTCTTCAGAAAGCTTTGTTTTCATTTCTGTCCTTTACCAGCTTCCTTTCCACTTTCTCTTCCATTTCTAACACTTGAAGTTACGGAGACACTGATTTGCAAACCCACTCTCTGCACTTGTTGCTTTGGTCAACTGACCAGAATTATAAGCAGTAGAAGGCAATTAGTTAACTAGTTTGTTAGTGAATCTGCCAAAAGGAGTAACAGTCTTGTAATATGTGTTAATCACGAAGTCTGGAGTAATATGCTTGTATAGAAAAATGAATGAACAGTCTTGAGTGTTCTGTTTGATGAATATAGACTTGTAGGATTTCTGTCTTAAGTCATGTGTTATTGCCTTGGTCATTCTACACCACCACTGTGTGCATTGCTTGCATCCACTTCCTCTTGTTCTTTTATCCTTGAGGTTCGAATTTAACATCTTTCCTGCTTATTTTTATGATGACTTTCTTTTTACTTCTTATGCTATATCTCGCACTGGGCTTGATCAATTGGATTAAATGTTGTGGTAACTCATCCTTAAATGTGATTGTTCTATGTGAATTATATACGTAAATAGAGCAACAATAATGTGAATGCAAGCTACAAGAACTAAAGAAACGCAAGAACCTTTTGGAAAGGACTAAAGTGCACGTGATGAACGTTAATGATTGCATCATCTCAGTAAAGCTGTTAATATTGGCGTTTGTCTCTGTCTAATGGGCATTTGTCCCTTTTACCTCTGGCTTCATGTTCATTAACCCTTTCCTAGTCTTGTTATCATGTTTTATATCCTGAGTATGATGAACGAACATCACTACTGTCCTTTACACTGGCTGGAAATTCACTAATGAAGATTATAATTGCGTACAGTTCTGTGGAGGATCATGGATAGCACAATCGAAGAGGGGCTTCTTGTACCAAAAGAGGATGTTAACTTGAGGAAGAGGATTTGGATCGAGTCTAAGAAGATGTGGAGCGTTGCATTCCCCGGAATGGTGGCTAGGGTGACCACGTTTGGAATTATTGTGGTGACACAGTTTTTTATGGGACACATTGGCGTCTTACCCCTCGCTGCATATGCACTTGAACAAACTCTCTTTCTACGTTTTGTCAATGGCATCCTGGTTTGTCCCCTGCTATTGGTTTTATGTTCTTCCAATCTTTCAGGAGATAATCGACTCTTTTGTTGTTTGTTTTGCCTATCCAAGTTACCAAGAGAAGCAGATTGGATAAGTATGCCTCTTCAAATTTTTCAAAACGATTTCTGAATTAGTGTGTTTCTTTTCATAAATGATAAGCAATAAAAAATTATGCATCCAAACCACAATGTGGACACGATTTTGATTTTGTCTTTTCTTAAGATTGGCATGTCAAGTGCAACGGAGACTTTATGTGGACAAGCTTATGGAGCTGGACAATATCATATGATGGGCATTTACTTGCAGCGATCATGGGTTGTTGACGGCATTTCTGCAACAATATTGCTCCCGTTGTTTATTTTCGCAACACCATTTCTGAGACTGATCGGTCAGCAGGAAGCTATAGCAGAAGAAGCTGGACCAATCTCCTTGTGGTTCATTCCCGTGGTCTACTACTTCATGTTTAGCTTAACCATCCAAATGTACTTACAGGCACAAATGAAGAACAGCGTTATTGGATGGCTCTCTGCAGTTTCCTTCTTGTTGCATCTGCTTTTGTCTTGGATTATGGTGAGCAAGCTTAATTTAGGAGTAGCGGGTGCCATTGGGGCGATGAACATATCATGTTGGTTTATGGTTATTGGAGAGTTTATATACGTCTTTGGTGGTTGGTGTCCTGATACATGGAGGGGATTTACGAGAGCTGCTTTCAATGATATCCTTCCAGTAGTAAAGCTCTCCATGTCATCTGGTGTGATGGTCTGGTAAAATTGTTGTCTTCTTAAGCTGCCTTCCCCTGTAATTAGTGCATTGTATTTCAAAAATTTTACATTTAAGGGAACACGTAATTTAATATTTGTGCATAGTTTTAAAAGCTTTCTGCTCCTCCTTTGATGGAATGTTGCGGTTATAATGACCTCATGATTCTACCTACGAAAGTATAAAATAGCTACTGGATTCATCCAAATGATCTCTCCTTTATGTTCAACAGCTTGGAATTGTGGTACACTTCTATCTTAGTTTTACTGGCTGGATATATGAAGAATGCTAGTACACAGATATCTGCTTTCTCAATTTGGTGAGGACTTCTTAAATTGTTAGATTGAACTGGTTGTCTTCCTCGTCCTTATTTTAAATTCTGTGAATAACTATTCTTTACTTGCAGTCTTAACATTAGTTCATGGGAATTCATGATCTGCCTTGGCCTCTTAGGCGCTGCAAGGTTTGTGATAATGAGTCTGTCTTTCTATTAATTACTCTGTCTTCCCCTTTCAACTATCGGAATCTCTCATATAGGGCACACTAGTCTAACTCTGTTAAGGTTATATTCTTCACAGTGTACGTGTATCAAATGAACTCGGGAGGGGAGATGCAAAAGCTACAAAATTTTCGATCAAAGTCATCGTCGGTACCTCAATATGCATTGGAGTATTCTTCTGGGCTCTGTGTTTAGCCTTCGGTCGGCAAATCGCAACCCTGTTTACTGACAGTGAGGAAATTGCTGACACTGTGTCTGACCTTTCTGTTCTACTTGCTTTCTCAATCTTATTCAATAGCATCCAGCCAGTACTCTCAGGCAAGTATAGTTCCATAGTATGAAATAGGGTCATGGTTTCTCTTTTATCATTTGCTTGGGAATTGAACTGAAAAGATTATGGTTGAAAATTCATACAAATATACCAAAGTGGCTTGTGCTCAAACATGCTTATAGTATTTATTCATTCTGAAAAACTTTTAAAGCAACATTTATATTTTCTACTATTAAATTGGCAGCTTCAATCAATTGCCCCTGTGACAAATGCTTCTGGCAAAGATGTTAATAAAACAAAGTTTGATCATTAAGTTCTTTCTACAGGCGTTGCGGTGGGTGCTGGTCTGCAAGCTATGGTTGCATATGTCAATTTGGGATGCTATTATATCATTGGAGTTCCTCTTGGAGTACTGCTTGCATATGTGTTTCATCTTCACGTGAAGGTAGGATAGCTGTTACCATGTCAGAATATGGTACTTACTAATGTAGAGGTAGTCAGCTTAAAACGCAATCTTAGACCCCTTAAACTGCGAAATTTCTTCCTCTACCCATATTGATTAAGCAAAATAAAAATCACTATCTGCTTGCTTCTCCTCTTCTCTGATTGTTGATTGTTGTAGTAGCCTTTCTGAAATTGTAACTATTGCTCGAGGATGGTTCTACCCTTTTATAAGGGTATCCCTGACTTGTACGAGTCCATTTATTGTTCTGACAGGGTTTGTGGATTGGATTGCTTAGTGGTGTGGTGATACAGACAATTATACTTTCCTACCTCATATGGAGGACCGATTGGGATGAGCAGGTTTGTATTATCATGAACAAGCGTTTTACTTTATAAATCTAAACTTGTAAATTGGAACTTAGCTCTGTAATTCATTGTTAAGATCTCATTCATTATTATAAGCAAGCGCAATGTCCTTGTAGGTGAAAAAGGCATCAGAACGCCTGAACCGCTGGTTCTTAGTTCCGAAAAAACTTAACGGAAATACAGCTGACGCTTGTGAAAAATAGGCAGAATCATTGCAACAGCTCAGGATGACAATTTGAAAGATAGATTAACTTGTTTTGGATATTAGTCCTTGGATACCTTTTACTTGTTAACTTGTTTTGGATATTAGTCCTTGGATATCTTTTACTTGAACTATTGGTTTATACCCTATTGCCAATCATTTTGGTTGTAATTTAGTCACAAAATAATTTAAAGACATTCTTATCTTATACATGTTTAAATGTATATGATGAAGTTCATGAGATAATTATATATTGCAAATAAAATTATGATAAGATTATAATTATGATATTCATGTTGTATTTATGTATTATTCATAAATTGTTCTTAATAATTGTTTTATTAAGATTAGATATTAATGGATCGAAAAAAAATTAGCATATGTTATATTTTTCCTTATGAAGGAAGTAGTATATCTCATAGATTAAAATATGAATATACTTAAACAAACGTGTAAGAGCTTGTTAGAGAAGAAGTTTGTTGAATTGATTTGATATGAGAATTCCATTTTGAAATATTACTTATACGTCTATAAAAATTCGTATTGTGATGATTATATAAGTGATCCTTTGATTTAAGATCTCCAAAATTATCTTTTATAAGAATTGCTATATTTTGATACTATTTATTGAACGTAGCATGAAACTATATGGAGATAGTTGAGTGATCAAGATAGGATTCATCGGCCTAAAGTAATTAAGTATAATTTTTTATTATTCTTGATTAATTTTGTTTCGAAAAATTCTTGGCCTAGGTAGAATGATGTTTTGTAAATATTTTACAAATGTCATAAATTGAATAAATAACTATGTCGGAGAATTAATACAATTGGATCCAAATTAGTTAGATAAATATTAATTTTATGCTCTGTGTCTAATCAAAACATTGTATGATGAAAAGATTGAATTATACGAAAAAAATCATGTACAAAAATATTAGTCAAAACTACTTTGACATTCCTAAATATTTAAGTAGTTATGATGTGTTGCTAAATGCGAATCTTAATCTATAATTATGAATTATTTAATTAGAGAATTAAAGATTTATGAATTAGAATTATATTCATAATTATAATGAGTCTCACATAAAGAACGAGTTTAAGAGAAAAAAATATATTTTATTCAAGTTAGACTTGATTATCAAGTTTGAGAAACTTTATAATTAGTATAAAATTTTTATATTTAATATATAAGGATCAATATGAGATATTGGATCTTATTTGGACATAATTGATATTTAATTAAAATTATTTGTAATTTTAATTAAATTTAATTGAAATTAGAAATTAATATAAATTAAATTACGAAAATATTCAAAATTTATTATAAATATGCTTAAACTCTAATGAAACTAGCGCTTTTTACTTAACTATCTCTATAAAATTTACACAGTTTTTGCAACTGTTGCATGATTAAACAATTTGAGAAGTTTGGATTGAATATTCTAAAACCATTTGTTTAATTTAGAAATGCAAAACTATTTTTGAAAGAAAAACAAAAACACCCAAAACCCATAACATAGAATCTGGAATAGATACACTAAGTGAAATATGTTATCACTTCTTTAAAAGGAGTTAGAGGCTTGAAGTGTTTTGTACATTATTTATCACACATGAATGTGCATTTGTAAGTTTGCTATTATGTTAGAAATATTAGTTTTCAAAGTTTAATTTTGTATATTTTTAAAGTTATTTTCTAATGACAACAAGATAGGAAGAATGCAAACATTTCATTTTTAACTTTGCTGCAAGTTACACACTTTGTTAGAAGATGTTAGTTTCCATTAAAAAGAGACTTAAAACTTATCATTATTGTAAAAACTAAAAAGCCAAATGTTACCCAAGATAGAGTATTAATGTACTCACAAAGCTTAGAGACAAACGTGGTAATTTTGATTAATATAATCAAGATACACCAACGACCAGATATACTGCATACAAAGTACTTAACAATTACAAGATTACGTGTCTTGCTGTTGAATGTTGATGGTTGATACCGTCAATAGACACAATGTAGAAGAAGAAGAAGAAGACGCCAACGATAGGACAAGATGATGGCAACACTATGACGGGGCAACAACGACGATGGTGAAGTGGTGGTGATGGAAAAGCGACAACGATAAAAGGCAGTCGGCTATGAATTGAGAAGAAGGCAGAGACACTCAGGCTGTAAGGGAGAGCAGTTAGCTTTTTCTAGTTTTACCAGACAATTAGTTTTTATATATATATATATAATTCAGCTCTCAAATTTTTAATATTTTACAAACTTTATCTAGTATTTACTGATATTCTCGATACCGGTTAATACCAACTACTACCGTCTAAAATGATCGATACTAAAT
Source organism: Erythroxylum platyclados (assembly GCA_027563515.1). Classification (NCBI taxonomy): domain Eukaryota; kingdom Viridiplantae; phylum Streptophyta; class Magnoliopsida; order Malpighiales; family Erythroxylaceae; genus Erythroxylum; species Erythroxylum platyclados. The sequence continues at coordinate 7,286,556 of JAOQMM010000002.1, forward strand.
TGGGATCTGAATTGATTATAATATCATGCCATTTAGTATCATTTTTTTGATTGGTATGGTCGGAATCTGTTGGAGCAATACGAAATTCATTCTATTGGATATAGGGATTACTTGTATACAAAAAGTCATAAAAATTATTAATAATTTATAAATAATCAATAATTCACACTTTGTATATTGTATATACACCGAGGAAATGACATTATGGCTCTGTTTGGCAATCAGCTGATTGCATTAGCTGGTAGCTGATTCTATTAGCTGTTAGCTGATAGCTGATATATCAGCTGGTTTGACCAACGGATAATATCAGCTGTTTATTAAAGATATTTAGTAAAATTAGTTGTTTAGTATTAGCTGTTTATGGGCCTATTTGGCAAACAGCTGATTGCATTAGCTGTTAGCTGATAGCTGATTATATCAGCTGATTTGACCAGCGGATTGCATTAGCTGTTTGT
>JAOQMM010000002.1:7287110-7300688 GCA_027563515.1 Erythroxylum platyclados
GTTGACATAGTCAATCAGCTAATATTGGTCAATCAGCCAATTTTTGGCTGATCAGCCATTCACCAAACGGGGCCTATGTGTAAAATGACTTATAAAGACATAACTTAAAAAAAAAGAACATGAATATTATATTTTAGTATTTCTTTGAATATTCTCATAAAAATTTAGATATTTAATTTTACAAAATAAATATAGAAATATTTTTTATCATTGATATATTTTTATTAATTAGTTAATTTAAAATTATTTGATCTCTTAATTTTAAGTGCGTAATAAAATTAATTTGTGAATATTATTGAAAATTTATATAAAATTTCATTGTAATATTTTTTAAACTATTATATTATAAAAACTTTTTTTATTAAATTACTGTTTGTTTATATATATAAAATTTCATTGCGTATATATATTTTACAAAAAATTTATTAGAATCGGTAGCATATATGTAACTAATATCATGTAAAGAATGATGACACAATTTTCATTAACACACAAGTTCAATAAGCTAAAGATCAAAAAGTTACTCTTATTAACTTTTCAAAACTCAATTGATTGAAATAAGCCAACCCAATCAGCTGATTACTAAACATCTTTTTTATCTGTTTGACCAAAACTCTTGAATCAGTCAAAAAATGACTTATCAACTATTTGCTAAACACCCGCTATACTTTCAATATTGTCTAAACTATGAATATAGGCATAAACTAATATTTTTTGATCTTTTTACAATTATCCACAAAATTTATTATCTGTGCATTTATTTTTAAAATCACTAATTAAAGAATTACAAATGTCTTTAATTGATGCATAATCCTTATTTTAAAAACCTATCAATTTAATCAATATTTATATTTTGTAGATTAACCTTAAACATAAAATATAAAATTTTTAAAATCTTTTAGACTATTTTTATACTTAAATGTGATTTTACGTACATATTTTTTAATTTTATAGAAAGGATCTGTCATATATTGAAGATACTAAAATGTATGGTATATTCACCAATTCAACACAAATGAGACTACTTAAATACAAGATGTTTATCTTTTAATGTCAAACTAAGCAATTGATTTTTGGATAAAATGAGATAATTTTAAAACTTTACATTTGAGCGTATAGTAATACTGTGTGTTATTTAGCGTGTATGACTACTAAGTATTCCGTTTGTCAGCTCTTTTAAGCACAAGATATATGTGTGTGTGTATATATAAAGAATGACGTGAGAGTGTAATTATGAACCTCTAAGAAGAGAGAATAAAGGTAGATAATTGACGGAGGATGGCTGTTTCAAAATTAAAATTAAAATAATATTTTTTAGATAATAATTATGAATAAAAAACCCTTTTGTTTATGAAATTGATTATCTTGAAATGAAAGAAGAGCATCTTTAACGTACGTAATCTTTTTTTTAATAATTTTTAATGAAAAAGCTATTTTTATAATTTAAATATTTAACTTTGTAATTATAAAGAACAACTTTTATCGGTGTGAAAAAATCTCCCTCTATTATTCCACCAACTAATAAATTAGATAAAAAAGTCTCCAGGACCAAAACGGCGTCACTTACCTACGTGGCGATTCCGCTATGCTTTGAAGTTCATTGAGGGGTCTAATAATCAATTTCCCCAACCTCTCTTCACGACAGGCGCCATATCCCCCAGACCGAAATCCCCAATCAACAACTTCTCAATTTCTAGGGTTTTTGATTTTCTCTGATCTCTCAATTACAGCCCCCACTCTTTAATTCTCCTCCAAGTCTCTCTGCTTTCCAGGTAAACTCGTTTTCGAGCTCCGGTTTCTACTTCTTTCGGTTGGCACATCTCTAGTTTTTGTTTATTTATACACTTGTTTTTGTTTCACTGTCATGAACCTAATTCTTTGTCTTATTTTTCATTTGTTCAAAGCCCTTGATCACTGTTTCATGATGTAGAGGACTGTATAAGAAAAAGTTCACTCTTTTTTCATTTGATTGGATTTGGTTGGCATTTTTAAACCTAAGAATATTAGGTATCTTGTTCTGTGTTTAGTTGGTTTAGGGCCGGAATGGAGCTCAATACAATCTTCAAGTTATCTACTTGTTTGCAACCTATCGCTTGGTGATGTGTAATTCTTATCAAGTTTCAAGTAGACTTTTGTTTACTTCTTCGAATCCTCCTCGTCCGCATGCCTCAGTGCTGGGATATGGTTTTCTTGAGATTTTTTTTCTGATTTTCCACTCTTTGGATGCGATGGAGCGATGACATAGTTATTTACTTATTTGCAGCGTGAGATGAGCATTTAGCTGATTTTATTTTCATTCTTTGCATCTTGTTCACGTGGTGGTGGAGTTCAATTGACATGTGTTTATGCGCAATATGCAAATTCTGATACTGAAACGGAAGCCTGAACGTAATGGGATGTAGTGTTGGTAGTAAATTAATCGGCTGTATTACTAGGATTAAGCTCATCAATAAAGTAGTGTGAGAAATGCTAGTAGTTAATTAACGTCTGGACTAATTCAGAAAATTATCGTTAGTTCTATTTTATCAATGTGGTAGACTCATGTTTTGGTATGAATGAAAATGTCTTCATCTCTCTGGTTCCGATCTTCTAAATTCTTCTATCAAATTCTATGTTAGATTGTACTTTTAGTTGATAAAATGTTTGGTAGTTTTATTCTGCAGTTGCTGAAGTACAGATGAAAAAGCTAGAGGGCTAAGTGATGGTTATATGAGGTATGTCTTGAATCTGGATCCATAAGTGGGAAATACGCTGCTGAGCTTCACTGAAAATACAAGAGCCAGCTGAAGAATGTTTCTTGTGAATGAGTCCCAAGCATACATATATTCCAAAGTGTTCTCTCTAAGTATGAGTATTTTTAACTGGGCTTATCAAATAATTCCGAACTGCTTTGCACAGCAATATATGTTTAATGAAAAAAGTGCTTGAATATTATGGTTTATTTTTATCTTTGTCTATGTTTCTCTTTGTTTCTTTGTCTGTTGAAATTTGGAATGTAGTCAGTCAGCTTTATGTTTAAATCCACTGTCTTTCATTGTCTTATGAGTTTAGGGTTTCACTGGGTTGCTAATAAACCAGGTTAAGGTTAGTCCATATTGTGTTGAGTTGGGCCTCAGCTTGGTGTTGACTTGAGTTCTTTATTGTGGTTCAGCCAACTCTATGGTGTTCTAATCAATTCATTGGCTTGATTTGCTTATATCCCAAACAAGGTTGAAGCTGAGTTTTCTATCATAAAACTGATATTAGGTGGTTGAATGAAATTGCATTTAAATTTCAATTATACATTATTTTTATGTATTTTGACGTGTTTGAAATCTCATTTAAGTTATGCTATTGAAGAACTCTACTAGTTTGAATTCTGCTTTACTTGTATACTTAGCGACAGTCAAGCTTGAGTCAGTGAACTGAAGCTTACATGTCATTTGAGTTCTAACCATTTAGTGTTGCATTGCTCTATTTGTCTAGTACTCAGAATCAAGTTTGAACTACTTGACATGGTGGACTATATGTTTGAATACTTGCTTCTATGCTCTGGTCTAGCCTTTTATGAAATTAACAAATTAAATATTTCAAGTGTTGAGCTTTACTTAAGTGTTAATTTGGATTATATACAACTTGAAGATAATAGTTCCCTTCCCCTAATGGGTCTGCAGGACATGTTAAAATTGGTAGTCTGGCAGGATGAGCACCGATATTTTTGATGGACAGGTACTAGCTGAGAAGCTTGCAAAACTCAACAACTCACAGCAGAGCATTGAATGTATCCTTTGTTCTGAGAATCTTATTCTTTGAGATCATATATGGTTCTAACAAACTGAATCTTAGAAGTCCACATCCTAGTCTTGAAGTCCCTATCTTATTGGTATGCATTTCTCAGCATCCTAGCACTTTCCCTCAATGGAGACTAAGCGATTTCAAGGTTCTCTGGTTAGATGTCCTTTAGAAAGCAACAATTACAAAAGCTAGGATCCTTTTGAGGAGAGTTCAGTTTAGAAGCAATGTTGCTAAATTTTTTCACTCCTTTGATTGAAAGGACAAAGCCATGGATTTATTTTGGAGTTATTATATCTCCATAAACAATTTCCCCTTCCCGGCTATCCCCATTTTTTTTGGGTTTTCTTGAAGTCTATAGTTTCAAGAGATCCAACCAGCGTGATCTTTTTCTAATTTGGTTCCGTTAGTGATCTTTGGTAATTGCTTCTTTGTATCCATTTCCTTATATTAATTACCTTAAATAATTTAAGGTTCTAAACAGTCTTCCTATGATGGTGAGGGTGACTGCAACCTGTTTCAACTAATGATCACCAAAATTTACTCATACTACCAATCTAAGTTTACCCAAGTATTCTAATCTTTAAACAGCTTTGAAAACATTCGAAGATAATAAATTTGGTAGATAGTGTTAAATAATATGATCACTTTTCTGTGTCCAACCATTATTAATCTGTTCTGTAGTCCCTTCCCTTGTGTTCTTCAAAGTTCCCTGCCATAATGACTTTGAGTGTGTTTCTTTAACAATTGTTCTAGCATTGTCGAGTTGGTGTATCTCTCATCGGAAGAGAGCAAGGCAGGTTGTTGAGACATGGGAAAATTTTTTCAACTCATCCCAGAGAGAGCAGCGTGTCTCTTTCCTCTATTTGGCTAATGATATATTGCAAAATAGCAGGCGGAAGGGTAGTGAATTTGTGAATGAATTCTGGAAAGTTCTTCCTGCAGCATTGAAACATGTTTATGAGAATGGTGATGAGCATGGGAAGAAAGTTGTCACCAGATTGGTAAGTCTTAGCTGTTGAGTAAATGCTATGTATTTCATTGATTTCTGTGCTGTGTTTGTAAAAAGTGACTTGAAATATTCATCATCATCCACATCAGCTTTCTGCTTCTTCTTTTTCTTCAGCTTTAGTTCCTAATTATTATATGATAAAGAACTAGCAATGCCCTTACTGTGTAAAAAGTTATGTGGAAAAACTCTCAACAAAAACAGTTTTAGATCTTTAACTTTGGTCATTTGAAGTAGATGAATTGTTGTTCAAAGTTGTTATGAGCTTTTAACTTCTTATAAATTTCTTTTGTTTTTTAATTGCAATCTGGAAAAGTATAATGAGTCCAATGAAATTATAAATTCTGACTTTGGACTGCTAAAAATTAGCTTTATAACAGAATGATTTTAATGTGATTGAAAAAGGATTTTTCCTGGCTTGTTAGATTTTTGAAATAATTCTGCACAACACTTTGTTGAGTGGCTTATGCTACAGTTTCTTACTCTCTATAAGGTCTCAATTTTCGTCGTAGGTGAAAATTTAATTTTTTATGCGAGTGTGAGTCCTGAGAAAAGTTTGTTACTTCATATACCTTTTGCATATGGCTGGCATTGGTGTCATTATCAAACAGTTCATGAGGTTGTTAACCTCAATTTTGTATATAACTATTCAGTGGTTTGGGAGAGTCTAGATAAATCTATTCAGGATCTTGGTTGATGGTTTACTCATAATGCCCACCTTTATGCTTGGAGTGTTGGGCTGTCCTTTTCAAACTAATAGTTATGGTCATGGATAAGTTTATCTTTTTGATTTGTGCTATTCTGAGCCTTCTCTGGGTTGATCTTCTTTAATAAGGAGATCATTCATGAAACTCTCATGCAGCCTGTCATGAAACACTACTCTTGCACATGATAAGTGGGATGAACGAGAGTGAAGCAGAATAAAAGTATACTTAAAAATGCTATCTGAATGTCCTTCCTGTTGTTGCCTTCTGGGACTCATAGTTGTTATCCTCCTCTTCATCCTTAATATCTTCTAATTTCTTCTGATGTTTGAATCTTCACAGAAATGCGATACTTTTTCAGGTTTTCTTGATAAAAATGTGCAATTGTTGAATTCAGTGAACAATTCTTTTCTGCTAATGTTGCATTCCAAGCTTTGTCATTGACTAGCTTCTTGGAGCGCTAATTTTATTCATGCTATTTTGGAGTTGGAGTTTCTTATGTTTTTCGTTTTGTTACAAGTAAGAAATTGTTTTTTATCTTATGGTTGTTCTTCTATATAGGTTGACATATGGGAGGAAAGAAAGGTTTTTGGATCTCGTGGTCACGGTCTTAAAGATGAAATGCTTGGTAAAAATCCTCCTCCTCCATTAGCAGGCAATGGAAAGAGCTCAAATCCCATCAAAATAGTCAAAAGGGATGCACACTCAGTAAGAATTGTAAGCATTTAGCTTTTTGTTGAGGGTATTCCATTTTTAGTTGCCTAAATGGTTTTGAAGTTCTGAGGTGTTTAATATCTTTTTCTGGCTATCTTTACCTCAGAAATTGGCTGCTGGAGGTCTGCCAGAGAAGATCCTAACTTCTTTCCAATCCGTGCTTGATGAAGATCTTAATGAGGAAGCTGCTTTGAACAAATGTCATACTGCTGTTTCCCTTGTGGGAAAAATCAGGGAAAGGATGGAAAGTTCAGGTTTAGGTAATTGTTTTCTTGCTCCCCATCATGAAAATATGTATAGTTATCTTATTCTATGATGAACTGGTAACTATGTATCTATTGTAATGAATATCCTTGCTTTCCTTTTCATTTATTTTATAATGCTGTGTTCAAGATGTGTTTCTGTTATGTTTACTGAATTTCTGGTGACTTGGGCAACTGAATAATGAAGAAAATATCTTCATGTCTCCACCAAAGTCTCGATCCACCTTTTCTAGGAGTCTCCTTAAAATCATTGACTTGTAGAATGTGCAAGTATATTCTCAAATTTGAAGTATGGCTCCTGACTCCTGATAGAAAAGTAGTTCAGTATTTGAATTTTTTTTTCTGATTGCGGGAAACAGTTGTTATGGATTTCGAGTTAAGGTCAATTGGTTCTGGTGCTTATCAGACATGCTCATATGTAAAAACTTGTGATGACAATGACAGAAAAATCAATGTGCATGTTTGTGTATGTGTATATAAAGATAAGGAGTGTATGAAGTTGTGGTTTTACTGTAGCTGCAAATGTTCTTATTCACCTTTTCATATGCCATTTCTGGAGCATTAGGTAATCAACAGGATCCTGTGTTGGTGGAGGAGATACAAGAGCAGGAAAAGCTACTTCAACAATGTGTTGAGCAGCTTCAAAGTGCTGAGGAAACTAGGTGTCTTTTGGTTTCTCAACTTAAAGAGGCACTCCAGGAACAAGTACATAAATCAAATTATGACCTTAAATCCAATTAAAATTTCTGTCTTACGTCCCTGTGCTGATTGTATTAACAATTTTTTCAGGAATCTAAGCTGGAGATTATTCGTGCTCAGTTGCAAGTATGTTTTTTATTTATATTTTGAAATTATGTCCACATTGATAATGAAACTGTGCTGTTTGCGGTGTGATTTTGAGATTTTATTACTTTCTAGTTGATCTTATAAAGATGCCCTAGTGTCATAAAAGAAACTATGATGCTATTTATATAACTTTCATATCCAATAGAGTTGTTTAACATTTTTACTTCTTGGGAAAATACTTATGTGATTACTGTTAAACCTGTTTCAAACTGGTAGAGACTGAAAGCTACTGAACTGACTAAATGTATCTGGAAGTATCAATAGTACTATGCCATTTTGTAGAAATACGCAGTGATTTGTAAGGTTAACAGTCTGATATCTTCTTATTTTTATTGTTTGCTGCTTTGATACTCTATTAGAATACCCATAAGGGCAAAGTCGATCAAGCCGTGATTTGGGTAATAAATGCTTTATCATAAACTCTATGAGAGAATTTCTAATAGATTTGGTTTAAAATTTGCATTAATAACAGCAAGAAGTATATGTAAATTAGAGAATTTCAAGCCTTGTCTATCAGTCACCTTTTCAGGAGAATTGAAGGGCAAAACCAATGAGGAAATGCAGAGTGATTACTAGCCAATTACTGCTGATTTTTGCAGCATGGGATATTTGGAAAACTTGGCACATATTATTTTCTGTTCTCTGTTAGTAATTGAACATGATTAGTTATTATGTAGGTGAAAATTTTTAAGTTTTCTTTTTTCTTGAACCTTTTTATACAAGTTAAAGTTGTGTGTTTTGGAATTTTTATTGATGGACACATCAATAGCATGTGATTACAGCTATCTGAACTGATAACAATGACATATAAGGGTTGAACTCACAGATGTAACAATGGTGATTTAGACATTCCTCTAATTGATTTCTAGTGTCTAGGTACTGAAAACTAGAAAGCTTATTATGGTCTTTTTAGGATTGGAAGAATGCTCAAGTATTTAAATATATTTACTTGGGATAAGTAAATAATCATTGAGATAAGTGAATAATCATCGAATATGGTGTATAACAAGACAAGCAATTATGATCCTTGAATGCACTATTTTCATCCATAAAGCTCTGATGAATTGGCATTGCAGAAAATTTGGCAATGAGCAAGAGGACAATATGGACTGATGAATGCATGGATTAATGAGAAAGATCTTTGGGTTGTAACAGGAAAGAGTGACTATTCATGCCACAAAACTTCATGTCAACCATGTCTACTTGGTCTTAAAAAATAACTTCTCTTAAATTCTTCAAATCTTATCTAATGGCCCTGAAGCACTGTAAACAATAGTAGTCGTGTAAAAATGGTCTGAGGTTGAATGAATTGTTGTGCTAACGGGTATTGAAAATGTTTCACTACGCAACTGCTAAAAGCAGAAGTGGTCTAATTTGTAGATAGATTCAGAAAATATGAGATCTTAATAAATGTACTAGTATACTTTATGCAATGTGTTTAAATTTCAGAACTCAAATAATGATAGACTCTGATTGTGGTTTCTTTTAGATCGATATAATGTGTGCAACTTGCATTTGGTTGGTTATTGCTGTCTTGACATTATCCTTTGTTCTTTTGTGATGATCTTGGCATATCTTTTTCCCTTTTGTTGCCATAACTAATCTCATTATGGCCATTTAGGAATTTGACAATCAGTTTAACATCAGGGAAATATTTTCTTGCCACATTTTTCTAGTGCTACATTTACTAGTGCATCTGAAGTTTTAGTTGTTGATTTTCTTGATTGTGCGAGAAAATGTTAAAATTTCATATGAAAGGACTTTGTGGCAAGCAGGTACCTTTAATGATTCTCAAGGTTTGTAGTTGAATCTCATAGTCCTGCTTTTCTTCATCTTTAGCAAGAAGTGACTGTTCCTTGGAGTTAAACAATAACCTTGTTTGAATTATGCCTACAAAGATGATGCTTTTTTGCATGGTATAAACTTATGGTTTTATACTGAACGAAATAAATGATTGGGCATGTTGAGAACTTCAACTTCTCAGACCAGATTTTATATTCATCCACATGTTTTTGTTCCTTTTTTGAAGAATATCCATCCACATGTTTGTTTAAATGGCTTCTTTGGATTATTTTTGCTATAGTTTTTACAAGTGGTGATTGCATCTTCACACTGTTTAAAGCAGAAGTGAGGAAAAGGGATCAATATGCCAACCCATATTGGTTTAAGATTAAATCCTCATTTAATTTGGTTAAGTCATTGGTTCTCTTAAATGTTTCTTCATCTTTTCTAGTATATCTAATTGGAAAAGAAATCAAGTCATTCTTAGTTTTTTTCAACTCACCAACTTTCTACATGGAGATAACAGGCAATCCAAATCACTATGAGATATCTAGTCACCCCTATTCAAATCTTGCGACCAAAGTTTTCTACCATTGCAAGTTCCTTGTGATTGGTTTTGAATCTTCTAGAACATCACTAGGTCGATATGCTCAGGGTCAAGCTGGCAGTGGATGTCTTGGCAGTTTTTGGTATAAAACTTACAAGCTAAACAACTTTGTAGTATTTTCTTAATTTGACTTGGTCCAACACGCCATTATCCATTAATGATATAACATGGAGGCAGAGTATTGCAGTCAGCACGTATGACAGTTGCGCTTCCCTAGTTAGTTGACCAAATGAACTTGCTGAGTAAATTCATGCAGACTTTCTCCTTTACCCTCAACTGATCTCTTCTTCACTCCCTTTTATCATCACATAGACTTAGATTTCAATTGAACTGTTGCAACAAAATTGACATTTTTAGGCTATGTTAGGAACTTTCTGATGATGTATAATAATGATAATAACACCAACACCCTAGTTGGTGTCTCAGTTATAACGTTAAAATTGGACTACTTTTTGTTTCAGAGGATGTCCTCTTTGACGTTGTGCATGCTTTTAATTTCTTAAGTGAATGAAAAATACTGTCCAGATATTTGATTAAATTGATCTTTCCATCTTTATTTGGCTTATTTAAAGTTTAGAATCAGATGAAACATAAGCTTTTAATTGGTATTGCAGGTTGCTCACAGTCAGATTGAACAAGGTGTCAATCTGAGGAACAGATTGACAAATCCCCTTGTTTCTGGCCCCTTGACTACAGCCATCACTCCCGTCTCTATGACAGAAGCCATGAGGACTGATGAAAACAACATGCCTCCAGTTCCACCAATCACTACCCCACCTCAGCATCCTCTTACACAACCTATGGTTTCCTTTGCACCAATAAAGGCTACTGATGAGGAAAGCAAGAAGGCAGCCGCAGCAGCTGTTGCTGCTAAGCTTGCTGCGTCGACATCTTCTGCACAGATGCTGACATCTGTTCTTTCGTCCCTTGTGGCTGAGGAAGCTGCTTCCATGAGCAGTGCCTTAAAATCAGCTGTATTTGCCACAAACTTGCCTTTATTCCCCCCCGAGAAGAGGCCTAAACTTGAGAAACCAATGCCTGTATCTGATTCTGGCAATTCCGATGTAGGGAATGCATCTTTTTATGCAAGTTTACAACAACAGACAGGAACCTCTGTGCCTCTTGTGCCTCCAACTTCCAGCATCCAATCCACCAACCAGGCACAAACTTCATATAGCACTTTACCCCCATTGCCACCACCACCACCAATATCTGTAGCTAGTCCATCAGTGAATCAATATGGTCAATCTGCTGGCATGATGGTTGGAGCAATTCCATACGGCTATGGAGCTAATGCTCTTCCACCCCCACCCCCCCTACCTCCGCATATGGCAATGGGATTAGGAAGGCCTGCATCTCAGCCACCCCAGCAGTCGCAGCCTCAACAACTGTCTCAGCAGCAACAGCAGCAGCAAACATCAGCGACTGGAGGATATTACAGGCCACCAGGCATTGGATTCTATGGCCAGAACCATCCGCAGGCAACTCCTCCCGTGCCTCGACAATAGTCTCCCTGTGGTTTGGGAGGCAGTTTAAGAGGGCATTGTTGACTAATCTTTGTTTTTATTTGCCCAGCCATTTGCTCTAGCCATACTTTAACCTGATTACCTTTCCAAAATCTTTTAAGGCTAGAAGATTCCCCCCCGGACTTTGTGTGACCATGTATATTAATAGGTAAGTAGTAGGTATGTTTTTGAAGATTTCAAGTGAAGTTTGTTCGAGGCTCCTTAGGAGATTTGCACAAATGAAAATTTTCCTAGATAGTTGGATCTTAATATCACCATGTTCATGTAAAATTATTATTAGAACGTTCAAAATTTGTCTGTGTCAAGGCTATGAGTAGAGAATGCTTGTGAAAACACATTCGGTAGGATTTGCCTAATGCTTTCTGTCTCCATGGTTGGGTTTGCAATGCTCATTGCAAAAATTGAGTGCTGGAAAGCAACTGATTTCAGTTCTCTGTAATAAAATCTATCTGAAATAAATACATTGGATGTGTATTTTTCCCAGGTCTATTACTTCCCTTAAAACCAAAAACATGGGACATTCTATTTTTGCACTTTATTCTCTATTCGGCCTGCCTTAGAAAAAATAAAAAAGAGTAAAGTCGCAATTTGGCTTATACTTCGATGTAACGCAAGATTGCAGCAGTATGTATAGCTGGAGTGTAACTTTGCGGGGCAGATGTGGCTTGTGAGGGTGGTCTATTTTGGGGGCTAAGTATTGAGCATGTATTTCCTTCTACATATGAAATTTGTTGTGATTATTTTTTATCTACATATTAGTAATTGCTATTTTTTATATGTTAGAAGTATAAATAATAATTTATAAATAAATTAGTTGAATTAAAATACTTGACAATTCAACAAGTTAAAATTAAGTTATATGTTGGATTTAATTTAAATAATTTTATAAATATTAAATTATTATTTTTAATAAATTATTTGAAGAATAATAATTTAAAATTAAGTGATATATCCGATTAAAATAATATTTGACAACTATGTTCTTAACCTCTCCCAATTATCAAGATTTAGGATCAAACTAGCAGGTAGTTACTGTGCAAATGCGCAGTGAGATTTCTAGAACGGTAATGCCTAGTTGAAGTAGAACGTGCTAACAAATCTTATAAACTATTTAAACATGTTGGTACTATTTGAGTTTAGGAAACAGAAACTAATTTCATTTTTCCCCATACTTGTTTTACCATGAAAGGTTGAGAAAGGTTTCACCGACTACAAGATAATCAGAATGTTACTGGTTTATCTTCTGAAGGACCAAAAGAAATGATAATCTTGAAGGTGTGGCTATAAAGTTTTACTGACTGTGAAAATATGGAATTATATAATGCGCTGTTAACTTTGGGAATTAAAGGTTATGTATATATAGGTTTGGTTATGAATAATTAAGATATGTAAATAAATATTGTTAAAGTCAGAATATAGAGTGAAAAATAAAAAATGTATAATGCATGATGGAATTTTATAAGTGAAAAGAAGAAATTGCTGGAACCCGAAGAAGTTTAAAGTCTGAGCCGAATTTATAGTTTATAGAAAAATGACAAGTAGAAATTTGGCAAACGCATGGAGCTTACGAGGATGCATAAAAAGAAAAAAATAAAATAAAGAAACCAATACAAATTGCCAGCATCAAAAGGGAATTCCATTATAAAAGATGGAAAGATGAACTGCTAAATCACATATTGGTCCCAACATGGAACTGAACCCCAAAACTACATTTATCTACAGAAGAAGAGTTATTTACATGCAAAGAATTTGCAATCAGATAAGAATTAACCTAGAATCGTTGCTGAGAGAAGCAAAATACCCCTTTATTTTTTCCAACGTTATGATGCTGGAATGGCCATACCAGAGTTATGGGTGATGACATTGCAGTAAGAATCCCCTGAATTTGTGTTATCCAGGTGAACTCCTTACTACAAGAAATTTGTTAGAAAAAAAAAGCAGCTTGAGCAAAACTAAGATTAATTCAATTCCTATTCTTTGAATCGACTAATACTCGGTATTAATGTTTCAGTCCAAACCTACTGAGGCCTTTGGCTCATGTAGACGATGAGACATGCCAAGCTAATTGCAACTTTTGAATAATTTCATTTGAGCAAACTAGTAGATACGATGCCCATAATGGATTGTTTGCTCGTCAAGAATTGTACAAAGTTTTTGTTGTAGATATTCTACTATGGGAGACAAACAAACAAGTGTACTTCCCAGCCAAGATTCAGAAGTAATAATAGACTAAATAGATGATGCACAAGCTTTAAAACCAAAACTTCATCAAATAGCTCAAGCACTTCTTTCTACTGTTATAGAACTGGGGCATTGAAATATAATAAAAAAGAACAAGATCATTGAAGCATAAACA
>JAOQMM010000002.1:7332849-7345482 GCA_027563515.1 Erythroxylum platyclados
CTCATTGCGTCCAAATTGTGCTCAAAATTACATATGAGTTCAAGTGAATATTTTAAGCTACTTTATGTCATTAATTGTTAATTGTAATATATCAAATGTATGAATATTTAAACACATATCATTTAGGATAGAATTACATTAGTTTGTAAATAATTTTTTTAGTCATGTTTTGGGGTGAAAACATGTCAATCGAGCTTAATTTTCATATATGAGGTGCATTGATGTATTTATTGAGTGTTTCAGGGTTTAGAAGAGCTTTTGGAAGACAACTTAAGGAAATAGTCAGCCCACAATCGTGGCTTATCTAGCACGATCGTGACAGAAGCAGAAGAAGAAATCCCACGATCGCGGGATTTGTCCCACGATCGTGATAGAAGGTGCAACATTTGGTCCCACGATCTTGGCCTGTACCTTACTATAAAAGGAAAGGATGAAATCCTAGCTGGGAAGCTATCATTTTTTGCCATTTCTGGAAAATCAGAGAGAGAGAGAAAGAAGAGAGAGAAAGAGAAGAAAGAGGTCCCGATGCCGAGCTTCTTGGATTAGGTATATTCCGACGTTGCGGTTGTTCCGAGCACCATGAACCACGTTCTAGTTTTATTTCTCTTGTAATTCATTTTCTATGATGTATAGGGTAGAGATAAATATTGTTGAACTTAGATTTGTGATGATGGGTTTCTAAACTTCTTCAGGATTTTGCTCGATTTAATGTTAATTTGATTGATTTATGTGTTATGGTGTCGATGTTGTGATTGATTGACATTTTTTATATTTCGATAATAAACCAAAAGGGTGAGTCGGAAGAAAATGATCGGACTAGGCTAATGAGTGTTAGGTAGCCCAATAGATCTCTCAATCAATTTTATTGGGTTTTGTATGGAAAGAGATCCCATGTGAGGTCTAGTAGTTTATTAGAGCACTTCCGATCTAGTTTAAGTTGTGGGTAATTCGTTAATTGAGAGATTGTGAATCTATAATTTGATTAGGGCTAATCAAGTAAGGTGGAGATTATAACTTGAGAGAGAGTACTTTTTCCTAGGAAATTCTTGAGCCGACACCTAGGGTCATTGATTTAGGGTTAAGATTATAACTCGAGAGAGAGTAATTTCTCTTTGGACAATTAGATCTGACACCTGTAACACATAATTGATTAGATTAGCATTAATAAAGAGTGAAATCCCTTTCTCTCAAATTGATCAACTCTCTATTTAATCCCCGACCTTGTGATTGTGATTGCTCAATTCTCCATTTTTTGTTAATTATTCTAGTAAATCTTGAAATCAATTTCTGCTATTAATTTGTGTTGCAATTATTAGTTTGTTTGATGATTTCCATTTTAATCGTTAGTCTAGCTTGTGTTATTTCTCTTTATTTCGTAAGCCTTAGACGGTTAGGATTAGACAGCTCCTCCTTGTAGACTGACCCCTCAATTATTACTACACAAATCATGCACTTGCGGCTATTGAGGGCTTACAAATTTAAAGCTCAATCGGACACGATCAAGTTTTTGGTGTCGTTGTCGGGAAGGTGACGATTTAATTCTAAATTCTAAGGCGTTTAGTTAGTTTTAGTTAGTTGTGCATTATTTGTGCTCATGCACACAAGAGTCACGAGGAGATCGAGTCAAGAAGCTGAAAAGTTAGATGTAGACATCACTCGCTTGGAGCATTCGATTAGGAAAGCAAAGCGCAGAGAAGAAGAAATCAGGAGAGCAACAATGACTGAAGAATATCAACAATATCTGGATAATGGAGCACACCAAGGATGACAACAAAGGACCCTTATGGATTTCATGAGCCCAGGGTTCAATCTGGCTAATCAAGGAGCGACTAGACCACCTATTCAAGCAACTTCTTTTGAAATCAAACCAACCCTCCTAAACATGCTTCAGCAGAATGTGCAATTCTATAGACTATTAAATGAAGATCCTAATGCACATATCGTTAAATTTTTAGAATTCTGTGATACCTTTTGACATCATCAAATGTCGAAAGAGGCTGTCCGAATTAGACTTTTCCCGTTCACCCTAAGAGTGAGCTTCTTAGATAAATACTTTCTTTTGACTAAGACCACCAAGATTATAAAGGAGATCACCAACTTTCAACAAGGTGATGGGGAATCTATTTACAAAGCGTGAGAGCAATATAAGGACTTGTAGAGGAAATGCCTATACCACAACTTACCTAAGGAATTACTGCTGCAAACATTTGATAACGGAGTAAACCCACAGACAAGAGGCACTATTGATGCAGCGTCAGAAGGACCACTGATGAGGAAGATAGTCGATGAAGCAGAGGAGCTAATAGAGGAAATGGTGAATAATAGTTGTTTATGGATGAATGAAAGAAGTAGACAACCTGTTTCTTTTCGGGAGCAAAAGGGAGTTGTAGCTGTGGATCAAATGATGGAGATGCAAGCAAAGATCGATAATTTGACCCGAAAGTTAAAAAATATGAAGGCTTCGTCCTCATCCTCAGTCAAAGCCGTGCAATTGAAGCGTGAACTCTATGGACAGATAGATCACGATACAGTAGATTGTTTCCTGATGAAAGATAATGATCCAGAGCAAGTCAATTATATGGGAGCTCAGTATGGACGAGGAGGAGGGAACAACCCCTACTCCAACACTTACAACCCTGGGTAGAGGAATCACCCTAACTTCTCATGGACAAACAACTCGAGAGGACAATTTAGGCCTCAAGGACAATAAGGTTTCTAGCAAGATAAATCAAACTCGATGGAGTCTAAGCTGGATAGACTTTTGGACAAGATTGGAGGAATGGAAGAAGCACATAAGAGGCTCGAAGGCAAGTTTGAGCAAGTTACAAAGAATCATGCCTCCTCAATCCACAATTTAGAAGTCCAAATGGGTCAATTAGCTAATGCAATATCAACTCGAAATGTAGGTACCCTTCCCAACAATACAGAGTCCAACCCAAAGGAGAGAATGATGGCTCTTACTCAAGCCGATGATGGGGACCATGAAAGCTCAGGAGATGATATTGATGAAGTAAAAGATGAAGGAAAGGGAGAATCATCTCGAGACACATTGGAAATTAAACAAGGCAACAAGCCTTAAGCTGTGGTCTATTACCCATTTTTGAACAACTAAAGCCAAATCCATTTAAGAACAAAGGGAAAATGGAAGAACATAAGAACAAGGAACTTACCCCTCCAACTACATATGATCTCCCTCACTTCAAGAAGTTCCAACCTCCACTCCCTTACCCAATTAAAGGAATTGGTAAGACAAAAGAGGCCGAGCTGAATGACATAGTAGACACAATCGAACTGTTGAAAATACAACTCTCAATTATGGAAGCAACAAAGGAAAAGGTGGTACAAGGGATGGAGAAAGAGAAGCATCATGAGGCAGTACAAAAGAAGGAAGATTCAGAAGATTTCTTCATTCCCTGTGTTATCAATGGAGTGAAAATAGATAGGGCATTTGTGGATTTAGGTGCTAGTATCAACATGATGCCCTATAATCTCAATCAAAAATTGGGGCTATGGAAGTTAGAACCTACTACAATGTTTATCAAGATGGTCGATAAAACAGTTCATCGACCAAAGGAGATTATTAGGGATGTGAAGATACATGTTGATAAATTTAGCTTCCCCACGAACATCCTCATCCTGGATATTTCTGAGGATGCAAAAACCCCTATGGTCCATGGACGACCATTTTTGGCTACTGCACGCTCAATTATTGATGTTGATGGGGTGAGTTGACACTGAAGGTGGGTAACAAGCACATAACCTTTCTTGTAACTAAATGCAAACCTAATTCTACTCGACCTATGGCTATCATAAAAGAAATGGAGCCTCAAGCCAAATTTGAAAATCAGCAAGATGAGGAAGATCCAGTGAAGAACAAGGGACCAAGGAGGAGAAAGAGGAAGTTGATAAAGCAAGAGGACAGTGAAGACCCCGACATGGTGGCTCAAATGCAAACAATGAGATCTGTGTTGACGCGACGATTGCACCATGTGGTCAAGCCACCATAAGCACAAGGGAAGCATCAAGCTCATGACGGAAAGAAGTGCTACATGGGAGGCAACCCATGGTTCTATTTTTTTGTTACCTCATAGTAGTTATTTCATTTTCATCGTTAGGTTGTTTGAATTCAATAACACATCTCGGAGGGAAGAAGAGGGTGTGAGTATAAACCTACATGAGGGAGAAAATTGATGTAATTAATAGATATAAGGGGGTTGAGGAAGAATCATGGAAGAAAACGTTAAATTTCAGAAAAATTGGAGTACAGGCCTCGGCCATGATTGTTCAGTACGATCGGCATTTGATGCCACGATCGTAGCCTGTGAAGGGGCAATACGGACCGAACGCATTTTTCATTAATTTTTACCTTTCAAACCACCTATATATTCATGTTTAATCTCATTTTCTAATCATTTTCATTCTTACTTCATCTCTCTAAAAAATTACCCTTCGAACACTCTCACTTCTCTCTACATACTTCCCAGAAACTCAATTCCCTTTCTGGTTTCTGCATTCTACACCTACCTACACCATGCCTCGCATCAAGAACACCACTACACGAACTTTGGCGCCAAGTCTCACCCAAGTGGCAAGCTGTGGGCGCAGGAACAGAGCAGTTGACTTCGGAGCACCCTTCTCGATCTACTCAGAGAAGGAAGGTATTTGTTTCCAAACTCTCAGTATTAAACAGCTTGTAGTACCCAAATATTTCGATGCTACTTTAGAGAGAATTGATTTGTTAGAGAAGGTCGAGAATCTTGTAGAGCGAATCCAATGGGGAACTTTCATACATTTCTAATTTCCAGTTTATCAAGATTTAACCCATGAATTTTTCTCCACGTTGAGTTACAAACCTAATAACCCTAAGTGCCTTTGGTTTAGATTGCGGGGTATGCCATATGAGCTTAATTATGAAACCTTGTGTGATATTGGCAGATTCCCCAATTAATAGTGGATCAACACGATGATTTCTGTGTCACTCCCTAATGAGATAGGAAAAGAACCTTTTTTTATATGACTTTAGTTTACAATAATTTCATTACTTGAAATCATAAAGATGAACTCCATTCAAGTGGGAGTAATATAGAAAATGCAAAATTAAGTTAAGATTAGTTTATATTGCAATAAAGTATGAATTTACGTATTGTATCTTTTTTTACTAAGACCAATTGGGATATTAATGAATTTGTATCTTACAGATCTCATTTGTATATAAGTAATCAAAGAATAATTTCCCAATGATATTTTGAAATAGAAGGATAAATTCATATGATTTTCACACAAAATAGGGTGAGCCAAGGACTGTAAATGAGGGTATTGGTCTTGCTAAAGAAGAATGACCAAAGTAATGAAAGAGGAGCTATGAGCTTAAATTATGTATGAGCCTTGATTAATCTTACTAATAGATGAAAAACTATTGGGAAAAAAAATAAAAAAAGGGTAATGAAAATATTGAAAGATACAAGGTATACCTTATATCTAAAAGATACATATAACATGAGGGAATTGAATATAAAGAGATATTCTCACCAGTTGGAAGATCAACTCTAGTTTGATTAATCTTAACTACAGTAGCCAACATGGATATTAAATTATATTAAATGAATATAAAGACTATTTTCCTTAATTGTGTATTATAAAAAGAAATGTATATAGAAAATATATAGGTTTTCTTAAGACAAACCAGAAGCATAAAGTGTGTCGATTGTTAAAATCAATTTTAACTTGAAATAGTCCTCAAGCAATGATACATTCGTTTTCATAGTGTAATTATTTGGTATAATTTTCACATGAATGATGAAGACCATTGTTCATAAATTAAAAATCTAAAGATAGATTTGCGAATTTATCTTTGTTAATTTATCTTTATATATAAATGATATTTTGATTGATTGTGAGGATCTTGAGTTTATTAAGCAAATAAAAGATTGGTTGTAATTCAAATTTGAGATGAAAAATATCAATGAAACTACATTGATTCTTGGAATAAAGATTTAAAAAGATCGATCAAAGATATTATTCTCACTTTCACAAGTGCCGTACATTTCAAAAGTTCTTAAATGATTTCATATGCATGATCACAAGCTAATTAATAATCTTATTGCTAAAGGCTAATGTTTTTATTCAAAAGTTTTATCTAATAACTACATAAAAAGAGAACAAAAGAAAAAGGTGTCTTATTCACTGATGTTTACAAGACTAGAATTTTTTACATTATTGGCATGGTGAGGAAATATCAATCAAATCTAGGTTAGATACATTAAAAAATAGTAAAGAAAATATTGAGGTACTTAAAAGATACTAATGGTTATGGATTACATATAAAAGGCAATATAGATGCAAATTATGAAAGATATTTAAATGAGATATAATCTACATTTAGATTTGTTTTTTTACTTAATAGTGATGATGTATCATGGAGTAGTAAGAAAAAATTAAGTGTTACTTTATCCATAATGAAGGTTGAATTCATAGTATTTAAAATTATAGTATAAAAAGCTATTTGGCTTAGACATTTTCATTTAAAAGTCACTAAAAAAAGATTGATCTAGTATTAATCAATTGTGATACTTAAGTGGCAATTGCTCATATGAAAGATCCCAAATTTTACTACAAAACCAAGAATATAAATACCAAATATAATTTTCTGAATATATAATTATACGAGGTGAATTGATAAGAAGTATACATATACACATTATATGATGGTAGACCCACTGATAAAGCTAGTTCCATAGATATATATAGTTTGGTTTGTTATATAGATATTGATATACTTTTCATAAATATTTCTTCAATTTATGTTCATTCATTTTATTTTCAGTTATAATTACATGAAACTTATTAAAATTGTTTATTATGTGATAAGCATTATATTATACTTGATTTTAAAGTGTATTTGCTTTGTTTGAAAATATTGAATGTGAATCAAAGAGTATGTTAGACAAATAAGAGATTAGCTCGCTTACACATGCAATCACTTTTAATATTAGTAACAGATGAAGATGAGACATGTTGAAAGCTTATTATCTAGGAAATAATTTAAATAAGAAGTTTAAATCATAACCATCAATTTAATAACAAAAGAATATTAGTTTTGAGTGATTAAATGGTCAACGTATATGTCTTAAGTTTCTAGATGAGTTCTTAAAAGATGATTTTTCAAAGTAGACTAGTGAGCTTGAGTTAGACTTTAAGGATGTTTGGAGCAATATATATACAATATTTCATGTGTAGGAGACAAACATTCTAAATAGAGAGGATTAATTACCGTAACATATGATTCCTACCACATGTAAAATCAACTATAAAAAGGGATTAATATAAGTTAAGTACCTCAATTTCATTTTAACTTATATTAATCCCTTATATAATAAGATCTTGTCATACATTGGTCGTATGGGTTATTGGACAGTATCATAATTATGTAATTCTTTTCAATTAATCTCATTATGTATGAATAGGAGATGAAAGATTAGGTAACTGATATTAAAGAATTAAATACTTCTAAGTATTTAACTTAATTACAACTTTCTTGATAGTTGGTAGTCTTCAACAAATATGGATGATCATATGCGACTCTGTTTATATAATTCTATTAGATAATCTCCTCAATCTCCACTTCATCTTGGCATTATGTGGAAGAAATTTCTTTGGCATCACTAGTTCCATAATTAATGATAAGAGGATGTACATTGATGTATTGCAAAAATAATACTTCCTTCTTCCTTCTTTGTTTCTTTTCCATTTACCTTTCAATCCTTTTTTTTTTGGAAGAAATTGAATTGAATTAAGCCAAAAGGCATGCAAGTTAAACAAAGTTGTTTCATTGAGCAAACTCTGTAGAAGAAGTTGTCAAGATAAGAGTGAAGTGGAATTATAAAAAATTGATAATCTCTTTACACAAGTAAGGAAAATCACAGGTTCATATGTTGTTGAATAATTCATGTCCCCAAATCTGTACTTGAAGATGCTAATATGAAGTCTAATTCTTTGCATTAGTTTGTTGTGAAAAGTCTCTTAGTCCAGAGTTGCATCCTGAAAAACTATTTTATTCCTCTCATCCGAAATAGCAACCTCTATTGAATGTTAATGCAACATAAAAACATCATCTCCTAGTATTGCTTTGATGCTTAATGGTAGAGCACCACTCAGTTATTTCATTCCACCTACTTAGTGCATTAGATACGCGACTGTAGTAGTTATTTCTAGGTCTTCCTAATGACCTCACATTGAAAGAAGAGATGTTGCAAATTTTCTTCAGCTTGCTTACACAAGATGCACCAGTTAGGCATTTGCAAGAATCTGGACAATTTGTCAACTATAGGTAGCTTGGATTTTATAGTAATCCATGTAATTATGGAAGCTCAAGGATAGAGGTGTTTGTGCCATACCACTTTAGTCCAAGGAACAATATTGATGTTACCTCTTAAGAACTTCCTGCATGATTGGTTTGTGAAGCTTTTAGAACTTGATAGTCTCCATATGATCTTATCATCATCTCCATTGAGGTGAGTATGCATAATTACCCTTTTGATATATTTACCTTTCAATCCTTATTAGATATAAGGTTTCAGAGTTCCATTTATATATGTCATGACGATTCCTCAAATTTATCTGTTGAGCATGTAAAATGTTATGTTTTCATCTCTTAATATTTAGTTTTTTACACTTATTTTATGTATGGATATACTAATTATTTTTAAATTTGATTTACGATATAAATATAGATGTTAAGAGCAAAATGAAGATAATTGGATAATTATGTACAATTTCAATATTACTTTTCAAATTGGGTTAACTTTCTCATCCCTACTTTGATTGATATAATTTAAGACGCTAAAGAAAGTTTAGGACGAGATTTTATACTTTAATGTTTTGAGTTTTGAGAGATACCAAATAAATCAAGGTAAAAATCGAGCTAGAAGATTCTGAACTTATACTGCTAACATTTTGGAATAAAGGTTTAATCTCAAATGCAGGCATGTTGAAGCCCATAATGGTTGTGATAGTTGAAAATACGTCCTATTTAATGGTAAATGTAGACTTAAATTAAGGTTTGCTGAGATGCGGAGTTTCGAGAAGTCCACTATTACGCAGTATTTTATTATGGCAAAATATCTTCGACGAGAACGAGAGATGATTATGTTCAGTCAATCAATCTTTCTCCAATGGAAGTTTCATCTGATCCCTCTGAAGGTCGTAAGAACCAACGATTAAGACGTTCTGATGCCTTTTTCACCTATAAAGGGAAAACGTAAAGGATGATTAGTCATCCAGATTGTCATCATCTGAACTTACCTTGCGTTGATTGATGCTTTGAAGCCATAAATTAAAAAAAAAATTACGTTCCATCTTCAAATTCAATCGTTTTGTTTAATATGAAAAGGACGTTTTACCTGCTCATTCCAATCAGTTCTCAAGGTAATATAGCAAAGGACAAGAACTTGCAGTAACACTCCCAGAATCAGTCCAAGCCAGATACCCTGTAAAGAGAGAATAGAATTACATTGACTATATAAGAATAAAAAATCCAGCTACCCTAGAAGTACCATTCAGACTCTCAGGATTTCTTTCTTTTGGGTTTTAATTTGGATCTTTGGAGATGTGAATCATTGGGAATTAGAATCATTGAGATTTGTGCGATGACCTGACAATATAAGAAACAAGCAAAAGGGACAAGAACCTAAGTACAAAGCAGATTACCTTTACTTGCAGATGAGCAACATATCCAAGAATTAGCCCTACAGGCACCCCAACCACATAATAACAAATGATGTTAACATATGCTACCATACTTTGTCTACCAGCTCCGACTGCCGCCCCTGCATGTCCAAAACGTACCATTTGGTAGACGAGAGAAGAAAAGAATTGGAAACTAATCCTCAAGAGTTCTTTTCAGTTCAGATCTATCATGGATAGAACTTGAACTGAGACCTTTCACTTTTTCAAGAAAAGCAGTCAGGCTCGCCATTTGCCTATTGGTAGATACTAGATTGAGGAAATTGAAGAGCATACCTGAGAGGACTGCCTGAAAACTATTGAGTAGAACTGAGAAAGCCATGAGGAGGGAAAGGCTGGACACAAATTCAATAACCACCTCTTCACTTGTAAACACTTGGGCTA
The DNA here is from genome assembly GCA_027563515.1 of Erythroxylum platyclados. NCBI lineage: Eukaryota > Viridiplantae > Streptophyta > Magnoliopsida > Malpighiales > Erythroxylaceae > Erythroxylum > Erythroxylum platyclados. The sequence goes on from JAOQMM010000002.1 coordinate 7,342,975, forward strand.
TCTGACGACCCAGTAATAAACACACGATAGAAAAGAAAACCCCCAAACTCAATGCAGCATAGAAGTTGACTTTGAGAGAAAATTTTGCAGCTTTAGCATCCCCTCTTCCTAGTTCATTTGAAATTCGTACGCTGCTCATCAAAGTAACCTAGTCGTGTCATTTTCAAGAAATTCATTGGATGGCTCACAAATTCGAGCTTTCAAGACAGTACCTGGAGGCAGCTAGAAAGCACAAACATAGCATGTATTCCCAAGCTGTGATATTTAGGCTGCAGATGAAGACATTATCAAGGATCAATTTTTGTAGACAGATTCCTCAAGGAAGCAAGACTACTAAGTTATTTGGCGATCTTACCATATGGACAATGCCGATATTTTTGTTGCTGCATTCTTCAAATACTCCGACAGAAGAATTAGTATAGCAGAGTACCACAACTCTAGACTATTCCCGCCAGCCAAATAGTCAAAATAAGGGCAGAAATTTAGAGATAATGATGCAAAAGACAATATTAAATGTACTTAATCTTACTGAGAATTTCTAATTTTCCTTCTCAGGTTTCATCGCATTCACTAGTACAGGTACTTTCATTAATTGCTTAAAAGCTGAGACAAAACAATTCATCTGCTATTTTGAGAGAACTAATACAGTGAAGCATACTGTTCTTTTCTTTGAGAATTCTCAGTTAACTACGATAGAGACAGGAATACCCAGAGAGAGGACTTGAAGATTTTGGATGGAAGAAATATACTCACCAAAGCATCACTCCGGAGGATATTGAGAGTTTCACCGCCGGAAGTAAATCAGAGAAGGCACTAAAAGTAAATCCTTTCCATGTGTTGGGACACCAGCCACCAAATATATAAACCAACTCCACAATTACAATCAACCAACTTGATATGATCATAGCACCCATTGCACCAGGAATTCCCCAGCTCAATTTGCTCACAAAGATCCACGACAATAGCACATGAACTATAAATGAGACGGCAGAAATCCACCCCACAATCATGTTCTTGAGCTGAGTCTGTAAGTACTTCTGAATGCTAAATGCGAAGGCAAAGAAGTAGAGAATAGGAATAAACCACACTGAGATAGCTCCAGCTTCGTCGGCTACGTCTTTTCCATCTCCGAGCAGTCTGAAGATGCGCGACGAGAAGATGAAGACGGGTAACAAAATCGTAGCAGTACAACAGTTGATGATCCACGAACGCTGCAAGTAGATGCCCATCATGTGGTATTGTCTAGCTCCAAATGCCTGTCCACAGAGAGTCTCGGTGGCACTTGACATGCCCAGCTGTATATGACATGCAACCAAGTTCAAAAGCTAAAGAAATAATGTTTGAAACCAAGTGACAAAATAACATATATACTTAAAGAACTAGAGACCAAATTGATTTGTTCCCTTCTAAAGAACAGGTCTGTCAAAACTGAAATAAGCATCCATGTCTACGCTGCCCCGCATGAAGGCCGACAGTAACAGTCAATCTAAGTAGACATTAGTGCGACGAAGAAGTATCTTACCAAAATCCCATTGGAAAAACGTACAGTAACAATCTGTACGAGTGCGTAACCAGCAAGTTCAAGTTCACCATGATGGCCGATAAATGCCTGTGTCACCACAAACATACCGAACTGACTCACTCTGGCTAACATTGCAGGAAACCCAACTTTCCATATCTTCTTTATCTCCTCCCAAACTCTACTTTTCATGTCTCCAATATCATCATGCACTTCTGATCCAAGAAGCTCTTCTTCCATTGAATATATCACTTACTTCTCCGCTTAAACCTGAAACAAGAATGGTGTATTGCCGGGAAAAAGTTAGAAATGGCAACCTTTAAAAGCGTTTATCATGCCATCTTTCGGATTCTTAAACAGAAATCTAGTCTTTGAGAACTCAACATGACCAGACCAGCATAATAGTTATCATTTTGTTGTGCCTCTCTGATGTGAATAGTGAAATAAAGAACCATCACAAAATTTTACCCTATATTATCAAATATTTTATCCTAATTAAATTTAAAAAATAGGGGAATGTATGAAAACATACAAGTAATTACGGTAGTTATTAGTAGAATTTATTGAACAATGATTAACAACATCATCTACTAAATTATTATTATATGTATATGTATAGTTTAGCAACATAAAAAAAAGAAGAAGAAAAGTAGTGAATGTAAAGGTGCCTTTAAAAGTTGCAATCATTAAGATAATTGCCAGTTTGTTGCTTTTTCTTGTTCTTTTTTTTTCGTCCTTATGTGAAGCACTATGTGAGGTGGAAAGTGTGAGTAAAAAGCTTATCAAAATTTAGTATATATTTTGATATTCTCAAGTTATTTAATACCAAACAGGTTTAGGATGCTTGACTGTTAGCTACAGACAAGTAGGGTTTTTGGCTACCTATAGCAGAGAAGAAATATAGTACGTAAGAGGCACCATCAAATGCTTTCCAATGCACCAAAAGAAGAAGAAGAAAACATCATTAGAATATAGTTAAACCTGAGACC
>JAOQMM010000002.1:7387213-7397603 GCA_027563515.1 Erythroxylum platyclados
ATTTTAGATTTAATTCACAATTAACGTCAATTATATTGACTTTAATTACTATATGATTTATTTGATATTTTTTATGCCCATGGATTGACTGGACAATAGCCCGCCGACCTGTCGACCTTTTTTTTAAAATTTTTTTACAAAACAGCGTCATTTTGTACATAAGAAACTGGCTAATTGGTCTTGACTAGTAGCCCAACCTGCGACTCGGCCAATCCGAGCTAAATACAGGTCAAATAGATCGGACAAAAAATATTATCCCTGTATTTATTAACCAAGCACCTTTTGAATAAAAAAATTAATGTTCTAAAAAAGATTAGTAATTTAATATTATTTTTTTCATAAAAAGTTACACTTAAAAATAAAGAATATAAAAGTACACGAAAGATGTTATCGAGGCAAAGAAGTAAGAAACGAAAGTACGAAACTCCTCGTCGTCCTCCTCCTCCTTCTCTGTCCCTAAGCCTAACCGTCACAATTCACAACGCAGCCGTTTCAATTTCGTGCGAACCCCAACCCTAACCTCCCCCTCTTTATCTCTTTATCTCTCTTTTTTCTCGTATGTAAATCAGTTAATGCTTAGTTTCTCTCCCTGAGTTTGTTCTCATCAAATTCAAAACCTAGAACAAACAATCTCTTTACTTCATTCTCCTCAACTAAATCCAAGCATTGGTTCGTTGGACTTCTATGTTTCATAGTCATTTGGGTGAATTTGGATGGTTGACGATGACGCTTCTGTGCTGAGCATTTCGTTGGGTTTATTTTCGAATGGCTCAGCAGCAATCTTCGCGTCTCAGTCGTCTGCTCACTCTATTGGACAGTACGCTTTCTATTACTTTATTTCTTCTCTTTTCTTTTCTTTTTTTCAGTTTTGAGCTGTGTGGCTGTAATCGATCTGAATAGATTTGAGTATAAATTGCGAAAGTTACGAAATTTCGATGCAATGTTTGCAGTCGGAAGTAATGCTATTGTGTTCTTTTCTACAATAAATTATTTTCAGCTGGTTCGACGCAAGCCACGAGGTTTACTGCTGCGAGGCAAATTGGAGAGATTGCCAGATCGCATCCTCAAGACTTGAACTCTCTTTTGAAGAAGGTGTGCCATTTTACTTCGGTTCCTCGGTTTAAATATTGACAGAAATAGTGTTGCCAGTTGTTTAATATTTACATAATTGGAGATATATTGGTACCTTAATTTTGCATTATTCTTCCGCTTGATAATTGTTCGATTTCCTTCACCTAATTAATTGTTCAAAATGACTAGATAGCTGGATTCATGTCCTTGAAAAGAATAATGTTGCAGAGAGTGGAATAGGGTTTAAATATGTGTTCCGTATTTTGGTTGTTTCATACTTCACTTTGGCTAGTAGGAATAAGGAAACTTGAATGCAACATCCTTTAGCATTCCACTTGTCAATTAATGTTGCATTTCCCGTACACAAGCTATGGAAATAGGTGAGAGGATGCGGAGCATGATGGGAGATAACATAGTTCTTGTGATCTTCCATTATACCGTCAAATTGCAAGTCTAATCAATGGAAAGTTTGTGAAAATAGTAGAACTGGTTTATGTGATTACTTGAAGTATGATGGGGCAGGATATTATTGGCGTTTGAAAACTTGCAAATCTTATTTGCATAAGCACTATGGTTTATTTTGTTTCTTGTCAATAATTTTGTCCTTATTCTGAGTCCTCCTTTGATGAAATCTTGATTGTTAAAGAAAATATTGAGTGAGAAGGTGTGAATCAATTAGTAACTTGTGGGAAGAATTCCGAGTTGTTTATAAGTTTGATACGGGCATAGGGATGGAAGCAGTAAAATAAATGAAACCAACAATGTGGCATCTAGATTGGCAAATTTTATTGATGTTGTTTGTCCAACCTTTTTTCTTTTTCTTAGATGTGGGATAATGGAAGAATTTGTATCATGGATACTTGACAACTCTGTATGCATTCTTTTGGAGGAGTTTTATAATTTAAGCAGTATCAAATTATGAAGTTCGACATCAGGGCTTGAGGATTAATCTTTATAGGTTTGGATGGAATCGAGTCTTCTTTCTTTTTAAGTTTTGCAAAATGAGGACTGTTTGTTGATAGAAATTGTTGGAAATGTTGTCATAATTTCTGTTAGCAGAAGAGATATAGGTAGGGTGGATGAGGAAAAAGAAGGACACTTAATCTGAGCAATCGCAGCATTTTATTTCATTTCATAACCAGAATAGTATGGTTTTACAGAATCTATTAGATTGTTAATAAAATACAATAAGTCACTTCCGTTACAGGATGTTACTAAGATGGACAACAAATAACTAATATAAAGTTGATAGGAGCCACCTACATCACTTTAAAATCGAATTTGTTATTGGGAGTGCAAAGAACCTAACTTCATGTTCTGTATTTTTCTATGCAGATCAGCTACTTTAATACTGAAAGTTTGAGATAGAATTATTATTATTATTTTTTTGGTGTTTAGTGTGGACCTCTATCTGTGGAGCTCTCATAGGGCATTTGTTATATATTGTATGGTTAACTTGGTTAGATGGTGTGGAGTACTTCAAAAGTGGAAGCGTTTTTGCAACTTACATGTAACACATTATGTCTTCACACTCTTCAGTCTTGTTGTCTTATTCTCCTTTTTTACTTGGTTTAATGTCATCGAAACATCAGGAATTATCTACATATTAGTCAATTTACTGCATTTCATCTTAATATCGGGGAAAAAGATCTTTGAGAGAAGTTAATGTAGGCTTCTGAATAAAATACATGTGAATATATGCGATATGATACACTTGCTTATAAAGTAATAAAAGGGGCAAATTTATACTCTGAAACGTGTCATTGAAAGTTTCTATGATTTTTTACCCTCTCCTTTCCACAGGGTGCAAGAAGTTAGAGTAGGTTTCAATGTGTACTTAGTTGATTGAATTTACTGGGAAGTTTGAGATTCCATAATCATTTTCTTATTTCTATTAGGAACAGAGTGCTAATGGAATGCTAACTTGGAATTTTTGGCGTGGTCTGTGTTTTTACCTCATTTTGTATAGAGATATATTGGCATTTAATCTGGTTCTTTTATTATGGTTATTATGATTTGTGTAGTATTTCTTGACCTTTAGAAATGTGATTTTCTTTTATTCTATTTTTGCAATTCTTTTGTTTGGAATTGGTGTTGAATGAATTCAATTCTATAACCTTTGACATTTATGCGGAGAAATTACAAGTTTGTTTTAGAATTGTTAGGATTTGGTGGACTAATGTTCCCATAAAGTAGATCCCATCTAGAAAGACCTAGCCTTATGGATCAAGGTTTTAAATTGCGGACGTGCGCAATCACCCGCAACCACAGTGTAATACACGATCCGCAATTTAAAACCTTGATCCATAAGGTTAGGTCTTTCTAGACACGGCGCAGTTGCGGCAAATGCTGCTGGAAATGCGGCTGCAATTGCTGGGAATCGCGGTAATGGTCCAAACTGCAACCTCAATACCGAGTCCAATTGCAGTTTTGGATGCAATTTAAAACCTTGATATGGATGAGCTTTCATTTTGCTATCATCAATTAATTTCTTTTATCCACTTTCTAGAGTCTGGAGATTACATAAAATATGAGACTTCAAGCACTGAATCAATGCAATTGGAACTTATTATTGAACATAATTGATGGGAATTAGTTTTTCAAAATTTCTCTTCTAAACATGATAAGGGACTAAACTTCATTTCATGGTTCTGATTATTGAGTTACACGTAAAACTTTGCTGGAGATATTGGTCTTCTGAAATGAACAGTGGGAAGTAGAGGCTTGCATGTAATTTATGGCAAATAATGCTTTACCTAATCTATTTATGCTCCATCATAGTTGAATGCATTATTTGTAATTATATTGTTTATCTAGGTGCAGTCTGTTTAAGCTTTTACTATGGTTGTGCCAGGTAATTTTTCTCACCAGCAGTTAAGAAATTTTTGGATTAAAATTTAACCTTGTTTGGAGGTCAATCCTTTTATGCCTTATTTTCTTGTGGTTGCCATTTTCCTGCTATAGTGGCCCCATGGTTTGGTTAGTTGCCTTGGGCCTAAAAATTTGTTTAATTTATACTTCTATGATGGCTTGATCATCATTCTTACACAAAATATTATTTGTACACATTCTATTTGTTTTCAACTTGTGAATTAGTCTCCAATGCGTCTTGGTTGTATTCGAACATTAACTGTATGTAGGTCTTTCAATTGTTTTCTTTTGCACATATTTTTGTTTCCTTCTTTCTCTTTCTCAGGATTTTTCTTAGGAGGTGGGGCGGGGTTGGAGAATCATGATATTGTTTGAATCAGTTCCCTTTAATCATATTACTGTTATGTTTTCTTCCAGGTATCACAGTATCTCCATAGTAAGAACTGGGACACGAGAGTCGCTGCTGCTCATGCTATTGGAGCCATAGCTCAGAATGTTAAACACACAACATTAACTGATTTACTTGCTTCTATTGAGGCAAAAATGACAACCATGGGGATTTCAGGTGGTGCTAAAGATTTGATAGCAGGGCCTAATAACCCTAACATCATATCATGCACTTCATTTAGAAGGTTGTTGATATATTTTACAACATGGCTTTGTTTTTAATTTTTAAATAGAATCTTTTGAATTGTGTTTGTTATAAGTTTTGTCTTGGGTTTGGTTGCTATTCTTATCCCTTCTCATTTCAATTCCTCATTTTTTTTCCACAGTTTTGATATCATCAAGGTGTTGGAGTTCGGTGCTTTATTGGCATCAGGCGGACAGGTAACCAATCTTTTATGAGGTTAGGTATCTTATTTCTCATTGCAAAGTACAGTCCCATGGTTTCTGTCCTTTTCCTTCATCCATACCATCCACATTTGCTTTCCTGACAAAGGAGTCAATTTCCATTTTTTTTCTTATTTTATGCTCAAGAAAAAGGCTGGAATTGAGAACGAAATATTGATTAACCAGTAGTCTACCAGGCATTTCCAGCATTCTGACCAAGCTTTGAAAGTTTTTTAGTTGATATCTTATCTTTAAAAGAACTTGAATACACATTCCAAGATAAGAAGCTTAATGTACTATATTGAAAGTATCTCCCCTTTCATACACACACTTCTTGTTCTGAATGTGTTGAAGGCCAATAAGAGATATTAGGACTAGAAAAGTTCATTTCGCTACAAAGAAATGGTCCCATCTCTTAAAATTTAGTTAAAATGTTCGAATTCCATTCACTTACCAAATTGAAACTTGTGAACTTAGCCAGCCATGAAATCTTGCAACATTTGTGGTAAAAATGATATTAAGTAATATCTTTTGGTTCAAAAATCTTAAGATGATGCTGACCTGTTTTGATTTAGTTTAATTTTGTTTATAACTTGATATTTATTGTTTGCAAGTGTGTCCTGCTGGATTTCATAAGAAGTGGTAACATAAACATCAATTAGGAGTTTTCTAAATTGCTATGTGAAAATTTATACTGATGGTTATACCATTATTCTGTTTTTGTGTGTGGGTAATGGTAGGATAGGATGTATGTATGCTTATCTGAGCTTACCTAGATATGACTTAAGCATACCCTTCCTATCTCGTTGCAGGAGTATGAGATTGCAATTGATAATTCCAAGAATCCAAGAGAGCGTTTGGCACGCCAGAAACGGAATCTGCGACGCCGTTTAGGTTAATGATTGCCTTTCTCTTTTGTTCATTTTCTTGGGTTGGGGAAGGGGAAAAGAAGGGGTTTTATGTTTTAATACTTTCTTACATGTTACAGATTTTGATTGTTTAGTAGAACACAGATTGTCTGTCTGATGCTGATCACCTCTTCTAGCATGATATTATAGGATTTTTTTGGTTCTTCTAGCATGATATTATTGGTTTGATTGTTTAACAATGATTTTTTTCGTTCAATAATCTGTTTGCATGCTGTCTTGATGGGAATTGTTCGGTAAAATTTTCTTTTCAGTTCCTTAGTTGCTGTTCCCTGAACTTGAATTCTTTGGACAGGTTTGGATCTTTGTGAGCAGCTTATGGATGTCAATGATGTGATTAAAGATGAAGATCTCTTTGTCCACAAGTTCCATCCCCAAGGAAATGGTTTGGAGCATAGATCATATATGCCTGCATCTGCACATAATATTCAGCGACTGGTAGCTAGTGTGGTTCCTAGTGTCACATCCAAAAGACCAAGTGCAAGAGAACTGAATCTCTTGAAGAGAAAAGCTAAAGTAAACTCAAAAGATCAAGCAAAAAGTTGGTCTGATGATGGGGATGCAGATGTGTCACTTACTCAAAACTCAACTCCAAAGGGCTCAAATTCTGAGTCATTTAGTTTCAGTAAGGTAATAGGGTTTTATACTTTCTGGTCTTTTAGATTGTTGCAGATTATTGCAACTTAGCTACCACTTTTCTTGGAAATTAGGCATGTCAATGTCTCACTTATGATTCTACAGACATGTTTTAGTCACTAAAACTAACCTATTCCCATTTCTCTTTGACTTTTGCTTAAGCCTGTGGTATAGTGGGATGAGGCCAGTGTGTATACATTATTGAAGGCTACATCGGTTATGTATGTTTTCAAGTTTGTTTATCCATTTGCCCTATTTCTTCGTCAGTTTCAATTAAATTCCAGCTTGAGAATGATTTTTTGATAGTGATTGAACACATGGCCTTCTTCTGGGAACTTGTTTCTTTGTTGTTCTTATTCGGTCTACATTGTTTATTTTTTATATATAGAATTCGGAAACTGTTATCCATTTAGAATTTGTGATTTAGTGTTCATGAACTGGTCAGATGGTCAGGCATAAGAATCTGGCTAACACCTAAGGTGAAAATCTCAAAGTGGGTGCAGTATTTGCTGTTTATTTATCTGTTCGTTTGTTGCAGATTGGAAAAGAACCATACAATAAGTTCATTTTTACACAAAGCTTTTCTTCTTTTTTTACTCTTGCTGTTTTATATCACATAAAATTGTTGGCAGCAAGTGATATCTTCTTTTCATTACAGCTAGATGTGGATGAAGAAAGCTTTGAGAGTGATGGAGATGGAAAGTGGCCTTTCCGTAGTTTTGTTGAGCAGCTGATCCTTGACGTATTTGACTCGAGTAAGTTTTCATTTATTGTGTGAAGTTTAGAATTATGACTGTTATTTTGTTGTCATGTGATATTTTCCCTGCAAAACATTGGCAGTTTGGGAGGTTCGTCATGGCAGTATAATGGCTTTGAGAGAAATTTTAACCCATCATGGTGGTTCTGCTGGGGTGCTTTTACCTGAATTGAGCTTGGATGGTACCTTGGATGATTTGAAAGAAACGGAACATCCTGCTTCATTTAAGCGAGAGAGAGAAATTGATTTGAATATGCAAGTTTCATCAGATGACTTGGAGCCACATCTCAAAAGGCCTAAATTGGAATATGTTTCATTTCAATCAATGAATGTTTCATCTGTAGATTGTGGTCATTTAACCACTGGTGTTAAAGTTGAAGATGGTGGATGGAATCTACCTGCAGTGCAGGTGAATGGACAGGCTGATGTTAGTCCTGTTAAGATGGAGTTGGAGTCTTACCCTCCCAGTATAAGTGACTCGTCTAAGGTGACCAATGAATTGGGAGACCCAAGATCTTATAGTGGAGATAATGATTCTTTTGGCATGAATACACTTGGGAACCTTCCAGAGAGTACTGAGCTGATGAACTTTGTTAAAGTGGCCAAACATTCTTGGATAAAGAATAGTGAATTTCTCCAAGATTGTGCTGTTCGTTTCTTGTGTGTACTATCACTAGATCGGTAAGGCCTCTATTTTGTGGATTTAACCAGTTGGTTGGTTTATATTCTTTTGTTCTTTCATTATGCTGAGCATAATAACAGCCAGTCCTAAAACTCCAATCTATTATTTTTCTATGTTCATGACTGTCCATTCCATTATATCTTTTATGTTGCTTGGCAGTTTTGGAGATTATGTATCCGACCAGGTTGTTGCCCCAGTACGGGAAACTTGTGCACAAGCATTAGGGGCTGCATTCAAGTATATGCATCGTTCTTTGGTGCTTGAAACATTGAATGTCCTCCTCCAAATGCAGGTAAATATTGTTCATAAATGGATACCTGTCTTTTCTTTGCATCTGGCGTTTTCTTTTTGTTTTTAATTCTTTATTTGTTTCCTCTTTGTTCAGTGTAGACCAGAATGGGAAATTCGTCATGGAAGCCTTTTGGGTATAAAGTATTTGGTTGCTGTGCGACAGGTAAGACATTTTTGTATCTGGTGTCATTAGTGATATATGTAGGTCTATCATGGGTTTTCTCCCCCATTCTAATACACTTGTTAGTTGCTCAGGTCTCTACTTTTGATTCATAGAACTAGTTATCTACAGAATTTGTGAATGACCTGTATCTTGCATTGATTGATCTGGGCTGTTGCAAGAGCTCAGTCTTGTCTGAAAATGTGCTCCTGCATTAATTTCAATTTCTGTTCCTGTTGATGCTCTTTCCAACTTATGTTGATTTTTGTGTTTGGTTCCAACTTCTTTTTGTCATGTGTCTTGGCCCGTTTTCTTGCATCAGGAGATGCTGCCTGATTTGCTAGGATATGTTTTGCCTGCTTGTAGAGCTGGACTGGAGGACCCTGACGATGATGTGCGGGCAGTTGCTGCAGATGCTTTGATACCGGCTGCTGCTACTATTGTTTCTCTAAAGGGTCAAACATTACATTCCATTGTTATGCTCCTTTGGGATATACTACTTGATTTGGATGATCTTAGCCCATCCACAAGCAGGTATGTTCTCATCCTCAGAACCTTACTGATGTGCGCCAAGTCCTTAGAAATTAAGGGTAAACTAGGGGAAGGGAAAGAGGGAGCTGACTGCTGAGTGAAACAAGAAAAAAACAAAAGAAGAAAACAAGGACGGAGGGAGCAACAGAATAGAATCATAGTAAGAGAAGGGAACATGAATTTAGAGAACATAAGAAGGCAAAAACACTTGAATCTTTATTGGTAGGCAAAATCAACTTCTAACAAGATATTAAAGTTCGTATTTATGACATTATAAACTGAATTCTCATACTAACTAGAATATTAACTCAAAATAGAAGCAAAATCATAATCCAAATAAGACTAACAGGAGCTCAATTCTAAATTGAACTAAATATATAATCTACTTTTTATATGTGTACTTCAGTGATGAGATTGTCTGCATCACCTATCCGTTTCCTTTTTGATTTCTTGATAATTTTCATTTCTAAGTGTTAGGAAGGCACAAAGAAAATCTTTTCCTTAGTTGTGTGCTTTCAAATAACAAAATTTACTTAACAACATTTACTTTTGCAACTAAATCAAGAATGGTTCTATTGGGAAAACTATATTTTATAAAATAGGATTAGAAGTGTGCATCATATGTGTGTTCAGACTTAGCTAATTTGAAAGTGATTAGACCTAAGACAAAGCAAGGCACAAATGTGCTGAGTAATCTTAAATGATATATCACATTCTTGATTATTTCGAATACCTATCCTACACTTTATTGACAAATTGATGATTGAATCACCACGATGTTGACAATAAATATTTCTTGTCACTAAGTCTAATTTGTGATGAGTTCTGATGCTATCACAATGGGCAAGAAAAGGTGACTCTCAACATTGATTACTATGTGCCTCATGCACGAGTCTTCTGATATTGCTAAGAATGTGTGTGATATTTCTCTATGCATCTCAAATCTCTTTTTGGAGCTGATATTGTTAGGAGCAACTTGCAGGCAGAATTTTGATTAGGATAAATCAGATAACATTTATGGAAAGTACCTCAAATTTGAAAGATTCTCTTTGGTCGTTTCTCCAGTGGCACCAAACTTGGTTGTTTAACAAGGATTTAAGTCTTTTGATATTAGGCTCTTACCGAACTTTAAGCAAAATGATTGCACTAAACTGGTAATTTGGTGCTATAAAATAACTTTATTAGGTTTGAAAGGTCTTGGTGGCGCATTGTTCCATACAATATTTGAGCTGTAAAATTGCCTATTATTATGCATTTTATACATATTGTTACCTTTTTGTAATTCTGCTTTACTTTCTCAGAATTGATATGTTTTCTTCCATTACCTTCCTGGAACATAGTCACCTCCTTCTAGCTGTAGAGAACAAGAGCATCTCTACCACATTAGGACACGTCAGATTTATAAATCTTTGTTGTCCTGGGATGAGAAAACACTTTATGGTAGTTTAAATGTATTGAGGCAGTATATGATTTCTATTTCTAATTATCTGTTATTGTTTTGCAGTGTGATGAATCTGTTGGCTGAAATATATTCTCAAGAAGAGATAATTCCTAAAATGATATCAAAACAGAAGCAAGAGTTGGATTTAAATGAGATAGGCTGTGTTGATGATACTGGAGAAGGAAGAAACTTG
>JAOQMM010000002.1:7406013-7421674 GCA_027563515.1 Erythroxylum platyclados
GTTATTACTACGATGATGATTGTTGTTGTTGTAAATTCTATATTCGCTTCTAAAGTATACCATCTTGAAAATTCGACATACAATCTGAACCAGTTCCTAGCAAAGCTCAATGGCTGAAGCTAGCTGCTCATCTTTTGTACAGATTGTAAAGTTTTGATCGAGCTAGGGAAAAAATTTTGACATTGAGTTGTAGTTCTCTTTTCTTATTTGTGCCTTGTTTCCCCGCAAGTATTTTTGTGATTTCTCCTACATTGATGGTAAACGTGGGAGGATGGGGAAAAAGATTTTATTGGTTGGCTGAGGAGCGTGACAGAATACACAAATCATCAGCCCAAGATGCCTTGGTAAAGAGGATTGTAAAGATCGAGAATTGTATATACAGTCAGCTTTTATATTATTTCAATTGAAGTTATTCAATTTGAAATTCCAAAATGAGTTCCCACAACAAACTTTCAATGATTCGTCAATAGTAAGTAAGAATTTGAATTGTGGCTGTACATCATCATGTGTTTCCACAGGACAATTGGTCTGTGGTTCTTGGCAAATCACCCCAAACCTAAATTATGAACGAGGTAAGTATTTCAGTTACCTACTTTTTGTTTTACTCTCTCTGATGTTGGATGTATGCAACTTTTCAGTCTTTGTATTTGTCTGAAAATTTTCAAAGAGGGAGGTAGTAAAGGGAGAGAAGTTGAATTCTACTGGTTCTTGCTACTTTGTGCTAATAGAGCTGAATTACCCAAGTAGATGGTGGATTCAAGCAGTTGGTGATCGCCTGTACATGGAAAGGAATAGAAGGGCCTGAGCTTTTGAGGGGATTAGTGAGGGGAGTTATAGGTCTTTCTGTGATCTTTCAGGCAGCTACTGACTTGAACTAGGTGGTCATGCAGCAGGACTTCGTTACTATGAATGGTTTGTCCCGAATAATGGTGTAAACTTATGTGAAGTTAATGATTTCTGCTTTGTTTTCTTTTGGGTAGAGGAGAAACGAAACATATTGTCTGTGTGCTTCATATGATCCTGTTCATGGGTATATAAGTTAATCCCACAACTAATATACTAAGGCTTAGTAGTTAGTTATCGGAAACAATAGATTTGAGTGATTTGCTTCTACGTAAGTGTACATATGTTAAACATTTATATCAGAGATATGATACTTTTTAAGCTATAAGTGCTCATCTTTGACAATGGTATTGGTAACAGAAGTATCTGTTTGGTTGAAATCTACTGTTGAATGTGCTTTAAAACCCTCACTCTGATCTATATCTATGTACATGTTCGCTGTCATTAATCATTAGCATACAAATTCGACCCTAAAGAATAGAGAATCTAGTGCGAGTACAATGATGATATCTACCGAAGTGGATACATACTATTTGGAAGTGCAAGTACAATAACTAATTTTTCTGTGATGTTGAGAACATCTTTTTACTGTCGACTTTTTTGTAGTTCTTTGAGTTTGTTGCATTTGGTACATTTGTGGAGCAGGTATGGACCCAGATAATGAAATATTGACAGGCTACGTCATGTGAAACCATGGTTATTCACAGCTGATTGAGACGGCAGCTTTTTCATCAGGTGAACTTGTTCCATTTGCACTGATATGGCCGATTTCACATCATGCACCCTCAGGAAGGGGGAAAAGAACAGCAAAAATGAATATTTGTTTTACGCTTTACTTAATTAGATGCTGAAGTAAGTATGAAGTTGAGATTTTTAAATGCTAACGACAAACATCATAGTTAAAGATGTTTAACGTACTTGGTGGTGGATGAGTGTATCGTTGTCCAGCTTCCATTTATTAATCTAAAGTAAATATTTATTTGGCATTATTGTGATGTTAGCCAGCGAATCTTCAATGTCCTCTAACGCCTTTCTCAGTGACGATTTAACATCCACTCTTTACTCACTTATTAAGTTATTTATGCTTCTCTATCTATTCTATATTTCTAGAGGGTTCAGACAAATTATTTGACATGTCACTTTCTGAAACTCTTTTCTATAGGAGTTTTCTTAACTTTTATGTATACATTTTAAGAAAGATGCATCCCACCGGATTTTTGGTAGCATGGATTGCACCAAGACTTTGCACTATAAGCAAAGACTCTTCTTTTATGAGAATTTGGTTAATCAAAATCAATACCATGAAATAAGGTCTTTGTGGAATTTCATATGGCTTGCACATATTTTTAATATCAAATTTTATATTTGTAATTTAGTGCAGACTCATAGTACTTCAAATTTTTAACTATTCATTGCATATAAAATTTTTCTTTTTTTCAAGTTAAGTTCAATTAATTTAATTTTTATGTCACTAATTTAAAATTGTAATATCGTAGGAATTAAAAAATAATTAATAATTTGAGGAGGTATTCATAGTTTTTGAAAATTAACACTTTCATGTGAAAAAACTAACTCATATTTGATTTTACTAGTCTGATAATAAAAGCTATGATTTCTTAGTTTCTCTGAACTCTCTACTCTTAGGAGTTTTAGCTAGTTTTAACAAAATACCTTTTTTTTTTCAAAACTATGCTGCCCAAAAGATAAAGACTTGGTGGTAAGGATGATAAATGAAATTATTAAAAAAATAAAATGTTTTAATAATTCATTCAAAGTATAAACACTTGTTATAAACTCACAAACAAGTAAATTCTTTTACTAAAGAGTAGCTTCTTTTAGCTCTTTGAAGTATTTTAAATATTGACAGACTGCTGATTTTTGCATCATACTATTTGTTTTAACATTATAATTTATCGTTTATCAAAGAGACTTGTTATTAGGATACTTTAAATATTTGAATTACACCAAAAAGTACCAAGTTTTATTCTAGATTAAGACTGAAAGTACCACTAAGTATTTAGCTGCATGTCATTAAAAACAAAATTTGACCGATCCAAATCATCGTGCTTAGAACAAATCAGGTAATGCAATGCCACCAATACACACAATTACTAACATGTGCCACAGAAATAGGATATGATTTCTTTCTTAAGATTTAGTCAAATAAACAAGATCTAAAAAATTTTACTACATGATGTATCTAAACGCGTGATTTGATTCCAAAAATAATATCATATCAAATGGAATCGAAATGAGATTGTGTGTGTGCGCGCGCGTGTGTGAATGTATTTCTTGGAAATTTACATCATCAGCATTTCATTTTCTTATAGTTTTAAAAAAAGGAAAACATCATTCTTTCCTTAACATTGAAGACAAGTTCACGTTACCCTTCACACGTTTTGCACACTGAGATTAGATTTATTATATGTAGGTAAGAAAGAGCCAAATATGAAAATGGAAAATCAATAACAAGACCAAAAGTCGCGACCAGCTAAACAAAGATTCCGTTCTTTTTCTGACAGACAACAACAACATATCCGTATGTAGTACTGTAGTTCTCATGTGTACTCAGTCTATCACCATCAAACTGGATTTGGACGCACCTACATGACCACGCGGAGAGTAATATCTAAGTATACTGTACACCCACAACTTTTTATTCTCTGCCTTGCCTTCTTCTCTGTCATCTCTTTATTAAAAAACCTGTTTTTGGACAGGTACATCGTTTAGTATAATGAAAATGGGGCAGAGGGTCATTACTCTGTACTTAAGATATTTTCAGCCATATAGGTCTCACACATATTAAAAATCATTGACGCGGTCTCATATTTATGTAGGTAGGTCTCACACACATTAAAAATCATTGACGCGGGATTAGTATAGGATAATCGGTACAGACGATCTGATGCCATAAAAATGTCCCTTATAATACCTGTCCTAGATTCCACCAACCTGTTAATGTTATAAAAACGTAATCTTTTTCCAAAGTATCATCTGGGTTTTTCCCCACTGTTTGGAATTTGGTAAGTAGAGAGAGATGGGTGGCGGGGGTGAAGAAGGTGTGACCTTAGAGTTCACACCCACATGGGTAGTGGCTGCAGTGTGTACGGTCATAGTGGCTATATCTCTTGCCGTGGAGAGAGTGCTCCATTATGGTGGCAAATATCTTAAGACGAAGAATCAGAAGCCCCTTTATGAAGCCCTTCAAAAAGTTAAAGAAGGTAATCTGTTTCTCATCCCTTCCTTTGTTTCTCTCTATGCATTTCTCGTTCCCAGATAGAATCTCCAAGTTGAAATGCACAATCTTACTTGAAAAGAGGGCCCAAGTAATGTTTTAGAGACAGATTTGTGCGTCTTTCTGTTTAGTCGTGCTTTCTGCTCATAGGCGTCCGCATGTGCAGGAGTTCTGTGTGTGCATAATTTTTAGGAGGAAATGTTGTCACTTATCCAAATTTTATTTGTATGTGTTCTTGGATAAAACTTCTTTAGATTGAATCGTGGCGAACAGTGTGAAAATAAGGTTCAACTTCTGAAAGTAGGACTTATTTATTTTGAAAAATTGGATAGTTTTGCCACATTTGAACTGTATTTAATAATTATAAGGAAATATTCGCGTAGTTATTTTCATTTCCATGGCATTGATGTTTTGGGCATAGGAACCTTGGCATTGCAATTCCCACCTTAAAGAAGATTGTGTTATGTGCCCTTTCTTCTTGCTCATTTATGTCAGAGTGTTTGCATTGTGTTTCTTGACGGTAAATTTTCCTGGCAGAGCTGATGCTTATGGGCTTCATATCACTGTTACTGACGGTAACTCAGAACATAATCTCCAAAATCTGTGTGCCCGAGCATGTGGTTAATAATATGCTTCCCTGTTCACACGAGGATAAAGAGAAAGAAACCCATAAATCAAATACAACTGAACATTTTCAGAGATTCTTTACTACAGCTATATCTGGAACTGCCCGACGGCTTTTAGCTGAAGAACAATCATCAGAATCCCCCGCTGGTTACTGCGCCAAGAAGGTAAAGATGCTTTCCAGACTCATACTTTTTGTGTTAACAATATCCTCTCATTGCTTAAAATGAAAACAAATGAAAGCACGAACTGAAGGCTGGGAAAGACTTTCTGATACTTATCAAGTGTCTTTTAAACACTTATAGGACAGTTTCTTTAGGTGGTACAATTATTTTGAACAGTAATTAGAATTTAAAAGAAGGTGGAAACAGATTATTTAAGGCCTATGGATGCATTAGCTTTGAAAAGCAATCAAATTCAGGGAGCAGGGATGGAGGTTAGAGAAAAGGTCAAAAGTTACATTGGAGTGATTAACAGTATCATACTGTTGCAGATTATCAAAATTAGTACTCATCTACTTAATTCGAATTGTGCATAATTCATGATATATCTCTGCTCTCCATTGTCTTAGAAATCGTCATTCTTTGATACTCTAAGTTCTGTTGCTGCAAAATTGAATCAGAAGTTGTCTGCTTTGACTAATTTTCTGATTTTCCTCTTTTCCTCAGGGCAAGGTGCCATTTTTATCAGTAGAGGCATTACACCATTTACATATCTTCATCTTTGTCCTGGCCATCGTCCATGTGACTTACTGCGTTCTCACTGTCGTTTTTGGAGGAGCCAGGGTAAGAATCTTATGTGATTGTTTTGATGAGTTTAAATTGTAACAATTATTTTTGATTTTTTAATATCCTTTGTCATGATTTAGATTCGCCAATGGCAACACTGGGAGAATTCAATTGCAAAAGATCGATATGACACAGAGGAAGGTAATAATGTGTCATTGATGAATTTATATAACTTTCCCATTGGTTACTTGAGAATAATGAACGCATTCATTGTTCCCATCTTTTATTTTGAGTGTTTGTGTGTACATGGGTTTGTTTTTTCCTTTGTCTGTGTGTTGCAATTAATGAAGCCTTATCTTAAGCATGCCTAGTTCTCAATTGGGGAGGTGCTGAAACTACACATGCAATGTTGTTTTTTTCCAACATTCTAAGAAAGCATTTTCCCAATTTTTCAATAACATGATTGCTTTTAATTTGTGAATGTTGCCTCTAAAAACTGAACAGGTGGCTGATTATTGCAAAATTATGGATTGTTTCTCTATCAAAAAGTTCTATAATGCAAACTTTAGGCTAAAAACTACCTAAATCATGAATCACAAGGAATTTGAATCTTAAGATTGTCTTCAAAACAAGTAAGAAAACTTGACCCTAGCCAGGCTCACTCATTAGAACAAAAGCTATAAAGATTTTGATTGCACAAATTGTCTTGATAAGATCAGATTAAGTTCTTGTTTAAGAAAGAAAGGAACGTCTCACAAAGTGAAGAAAACTCTTAATTTGATTTTTAAATTGATGATCCTCGAATTACATCAATAAGATAGATTTTTTTATAGGCATAAAATTCCTAAGAACTAGAATCCTAAAATAAAAAGAAAACTAGAGTCCTAAAGGAAAATTCCTTGTTAAGTATAAGAAGGATTCAAACACTAACTACTAATACTACTTTCGCTAGGGCTCTAGGGATCTTATCTCAATTCATATCCTTAATGTCATAAAAAATCCTAATCAGCATAAAAATTTAAAGAATCATGTTCCAATTAGAAATTAATATCATAGCAAGTCTTAATGTAAATAGGAAACTAGAAAATAACTATAAAACAATACTAGAACGGTTTGGGCTTTAAAATTAAGTTATAGCCCAATTACAATAAAACATGTTAACTAATAACACAAAGTGAACTAAAGCCCTTTGGTGCATTTTAAATATGCGAATTGGGCTCTATTTAACTCTAAACAAGTGGACCAGGTTGACATTTTCCAAGCCTTGTTCTTGATGAATGAAGCATATTCCATCATCAACAGCATGTAGAGAAGTGACTAATCTTAGCAATGCATCTGATTCATCTTGAGCATCCTCCTTTTCTTGCATCTCCATGATTAATCCTTGCAAAGTTATCTTCATGCATTTGATCTTTCTCGTAATCATTGGACATCCAAAAGGATCACAAGAATGATTGGAAATTGGTGCTGGTGCAAGCTACTCTCCATGATTCTGGCTTTTAGAAAGTCTACAAAAGCTTTCTGTCAGGTTTTTAATATATTAATTGCTTTTAGTTGGTGAATATTGCTTATGCAGTTTTGAAGAAAAAGGTTACTCATGTACATCAACATACATTTATCAAGGAACATTTTCTGGTCATTGGTAAAGATTCAGCTCTTATGAGATGGTTGGTGAGTTAATTCTTCTCTAATCTGCATTATTCTATAATCAATAATTATATCAGATCACGGATAAGACATAGCTCGGGACTTTGAAGTTGGAAGAGAAACACTTACCCTTCTGCTAATTGGCATTATGTATTCAAGAAAACATTTCCCACTACTGGCAGGATATTCTTTTCAGGGAACTATTTATGAATTGATTGTTTTCTTTTCTTTTTTGAGGAAGTTATGAATTGCTTGTTGTCTTATATTTTTATTGAACTGAAATTATTTGATGGAAAGGCCCTGTATAAATGACATTAACTGAACTATAATGTGAAAGATGTTTCTTCAGTAGCTTCTTCGATCGTCATTACGATTCACATAATTTCTCTGTCCTATGTTTGTGCTTTTTTCGTCATTACGATTCTCATAATTTCTCTGTCCGATGTTTGTGCTTTTTTCAGCATTCTTTCTTCAAGCAATTTTATGCTTCGGTGACCAAATCAGATTACATTACTCTGCGGTTAGGTTTCATCATGGTAATGTATTTCACTTGCCATGTTTATCACTCAGTTGTGCCGTACTATTCATTTATCTTCTCATCTATTGCTTCTGTTGTAGACACACTGCAGATCAAACCCCAAGTTTAATTTTCACAAATACATGTTACGTGCCCTTGAAGATGACTTCAAAAGAGTTGTTGGTATAAGGCATGTGATACCAGAGGATACTTTGTCACGCTAAGTATTTTGTATCTTATTGTATATGAGAATATACCATTACTATTGCCAGTTTCCTTATTGATTCCCTCTGTTCAACTAATTTTGGCATTTGCAGTTGGTACCTCTGGGTATTCGTGGTTATCTTTTTATTGCTGAATGTCAATGGTAAGCCATTGCACTGAATATTTTCAGATGACATTCTGTTCATATGTCTTTTGATTTGATATCCATTTACACATGAGAAAGTTTCATTTTTCAAAGTGTCTAATCTTCTAGTCAGATCTTAACGATTTTATGCTTCTGTTGAAATTATTATAGTTTCTCAACAAACTATGGAAAAGGGCAAAGAAGTTTAACATTTGAGACAAGTGATTGTTTCAAGTCTTAGCTATGTGTTCTGTGATAGGCTGGCATCACTGTTGAGAGTATTTGGACTTTGAAGCTTTAAACATTTGTACATAACAATGAACACTAGCTTCGCAGCTGTAACTGCTTCAGTTTATAAGTTTTTTTGCTTAGGCTATTTGAAAGAATAGACACAAAGTGGAGCAATGTTATTCTTTTGCTAGTCCTTAAAACTAACTATGCTTTCCTTTTTTGCTTTCAAAATCATTTCTTTTGTTCCTTGCAGGTTGGCATACATATTTTTGGATAGCTTTCATTCCTTTCATTGTGAGTAGACTTGATTAGTATTTCCCTTGATTTCTGAGCCTGTGATTTCGGTCTTCCTACTTGTATATGCCCAGAGTAGCTAGATCTGTTCTTTGCATCAAAGTAAGTGTCATAAAAGGCAGAGTCATTAGACTTAGATTACATTTGGTAAATCCTAGGTATATACGATGGATGAGAGAAGTGTAGTTAAAGCAAATTTAAGTTCTCCATTTTTCCTGTAGCCACCAGGGTTGATGAATCTTCAAGACAGCACTCCAGTTGTATTGTTAAATTCTAAGGAAAAGTCTTTTGATAGCTAAAGATGAAAAGGGCCTGAAACCACATTAAGCTGATTGTGATTGGGATAACTGGAGGGGTTATTAATCTAACATGCCATTCTCATAGGGTATATCCTTGAAGGTCCCCTGGATATTCGGGTATATGCTCTATGGTAATGGTGTGTTACAATTAATGTGGTAGTGTCCTATTTATTGTATATGTTAAATCAAGACAACAAAACAAGGTTGCTCATGCTCTGTTACAGTTACTGTCACATATGATTTTTCTATGTTAATTATAATTGAAAGACAAAATTTCTGATTTAATAGATTTCAAAAATAAAGGGTAATACAAACAAGTCAGAAAATAATGATTGGTCATACTCATTTAACACAGACACTTATATGTTTGACAGAGCTAATGTGATCCTGTGACTTGATTTTTTCCGAGGGGGATGTTGACTTAAATTTACATTTTTTAGTGTTTGAGTTACTCCTTTGTATTGATTCGGTTCTTTGCTTGAGGAAACAGACTGTAATTGGTTTTATTGTTGGTTGTTCGTCATTCTTCATTGTAAATGAAATGCTATATGAGACCAATTATTGGGCCCGTGAGACATCTGCTTACTCATGGATTTGTTGTCTCATGAGTTGTGATATCGCTTAAGACCTTGTTTTCCTCGTATCATGCCAAGACTTTTGTATCCATTATTTTGGGTCCATGTTATTGTGGAAGTGATAACAGATCTCTTATGAACAAATGCTTTTTAGCGCCTTTTACTTTTGCATGCTTTTTTTATGTTTCATTTGTTCCAAGTTTGATTGTGTACTGGTCTTCAGCTTCTACTTGCCGTGGGGACTAAGTTGGAGCACGTAATCACTCAATTGGCTTGCGAGGTTGCCGAGAAGCATGCAGCCATAGAAGGTGAATTAGTGGTTAAACCATCAGATGATCACTTCTGGTTTAATCGACCACACTTGGTGCTATTCTTGATCCACTTTATCCTCTTCCAGAATGCTTTTGAGATTGCATTTTTCTTCTGGATATGGGTGAGAAATCATAAATTATACATGGGCTTACTCAGATAGATGGATGGTATGATAATCCTGACGTACAAGTACCTGTGCAGGTTCAATACGGCTTTGACTCGTGTATCATGGGACAAGTCAAATACATTGTCCCTAGGCTAATTATAGGGTAGGAGCTAACGACTTAATGATGAATAAATGCTTACTTAGTGATGGATATGTGATAGTAATGCCGTTTTCATTTGATTCAGGGTGATCATCCAGATACTCTGTAGTTACAGCACTCTTCCATTATATGCTATAGTGACGCAGGTGAGCAACTGAGTATGACATTGAGTAGGTTTTTTTTTAAATTTTATTCTTATTGTTTTGGTTTGGCAATGGAAATGAAGATGGGAAGTTCGTTCAAGAAGGCGATATTCGATGAGCATATTCAGGTTGGGCTTATTGGCTGGCGTCAGAAGGCGAAGAGGAAGATTGATCAGAAAGAAGAAGGCTCCCACTCTAGCCACCCAAGTTCTCATCAGGGAATTCAGCTTGCTCCAGTTTTCCGCAAAGACCGCGAGATTCAGCCTTCCTCAGTTGATGGGGACAAGTGAAGACAAAACTAATCTCACTTGAAGTCTGCATTAGGTCCTGTTTATCTGTTATGAACCAAGTTCATAAGAATCCAGCAGATGATGAATATTTAGTAGCTTACACTACCATTGCGTTTAGAACGATGCTTTTCGTTTCTTTATGTGTATATATATATATATATATATATAAGAACAGTAATGACTTGCTTTCAAAGATCTCATCTCATTTCATGGAATTTTGCATTTTGCATTAATTATCTTTTTTTTAGCGACGGACTCTTTATTAATTAAAGAGAAAAGTTACCTATTAACGAAGCTTCTTAGATTTTATATATTAGCAAAATTTTTAGTGATTGTTATTGTTATATTAAATTTTTTAAGATTTTATATTAAAAATGAGAATTTGATTTATAATTAAAAAATTATTATGAAATATTTTATTACTTTTGATTTAAACTTATGAATTTATTAAATTTTACGAGAATAAAAGAAAACAAAAATAAAATTCCCAGGTTCCAATTAGAGTATTAGCCTTGGTCTTACTAAAACCCCTAATAGTAATAACCCAATCCAAGCTCGGCATCACCTGAAACCCGTGCATACAATCGTCGTCTCCGTTCAGCGCCAAAAAGATGACTCTCCATTCCGTGGTAATCCAAAAGCTGCTTAGAACGAACGCTCACAT
This sequence comes from Erythroxylum platyclados, assembly GCA_027563515.1. Taxonomy (NCBI): domain Eukaryota; kingdom Viridiplantae; phylum Streptophyta; class Magnoliopsida; order Malpighiales; family Erythroxylaceae; genus Erythroxylum; species Erythroxylum platyclados. Next base: position 7,417,031 of record JAOQMM010000002.1, read on the forward strand.
AGGGCGTCATGTTGCAGAGCACCACTTCAAGCTCTACACTTACGGTCTACGCAACGGCCAAGCTATTATCGATTCCGACAAGACCCTTGTGTGTCTCCGAAGCGCCGCCAATTTCATTGCCCATCTCGCACGTGAGAAGAACGCACGTTTCCTCTTCGTCAACACCAATCCTCTCTTCGACGAGATCGTCGAGCAAATGACTAAGAGGATTGGGACTTATAGTCCCAGAGATAACACTATGTGGAAAATGGGCGGCTTTTTGACTAATAGCTTTAGCCCTAAGAAGTTTCGCTCTAGAAACAAAAAGGTCTGTACTTTTTATTCGATTTCAGTCTTTAATTTCTGGGTTTCTTCTAGTTGGTTAAAGTTTGTGGTTTTTATAAACTTTTGAGTTACTTGTTAGATCTCTGTCTAGTATGCTTATCATTGAGGTTTTCAAGGTTCCATGGATTTGTTTTATTGTTGTGGTTTGAAACTTTGAATGATTCGGAAGAAATTTGCTTGTGTTGTGCGAAGGTCTGCTTTGGGCCAATACATCCGCCAGATTGCGTTGTGGTGTTAGATACAGAGAGAAAGAGCTCGGTGATTTTGGAGGCTGACAGACTACAGGTTCCAATTGTAGCTCTGGTGGACTCAAGTATGCCTTTGGAATATTACAAAAGAATTGCTTATCCAGTGCCTGCCAATGATTCGGTTGAGTTTGTTTATTTGTTTTGCAATTTGATTACCAAGACTATCTTGCTTGAGCAGAAGAAGAGAGGAGTGTTTCAGGGAGATGCTGTTAAAGAAGAGCCATCTGTTTCTCTGTAACAATGCGGTTAATATGGGTCTTGTAAGTGGATCCTATTCTGTTGGCAATGCCAATATTTCTAGCCATGGCGTGTCTTCATTATTTTATTTACCAGGGAAGAATTAAGTTGGTTACTGTTTCTTATAGAAATGGGCTGGGTTTGTTGAATCACAATTTTTTTTTGTTGAGAAGATTTTTAATGGTGAAATAAATTATCTTATCTTCTTAAATTTGAAGTTTTACAGAATGAAGTTACTTTGTTGATATTGTTGGTTGACATGATTTAGGATGCTTGATCATTCTGATTAATGTGCATTAAGCAATCTAGGCTTCTGTTCTAGCTAGAGGGTTGACCTTAGTGACCCAACAGTTCTTGAGAAATAACAAAATGGGTTTTCATAAAACTTTAACAAATTGAAGCTTGAAGGTATGTAATTTGGTGATGTAAAAATTTGCTACTACCTATTCTGGTGTTGGAGATGACAAGAAGAATGAAGACTTGACAGCAGTTGCAGGCAGTGACAGAATTAAAGGTACCAAAACAAGCTAAGGTGCAACATGGTTAAGTTTTTATGGGATATTAAGCAGCTACTATGTTTTCCTTGTGCTTTAGTGCTAATCTGAAACAAAGTTCTTCAGGTAGCCAAAGCACATGAATTGCCATCTGGAATCTTTGATATGAATCCATGGGTTGATAATTTTCTGTGGTTTTGTATACTTGAAAATGTGATAATCTACAAGGTCTCAGTGGATAGTAGATGATACTCTGATTTAAAAATAGAGAAACAGAAAGCGGATTTGATGATAGGAAATTGTGATATGCTGTTTTGATTTGATAGGGTAAACAATGTATTCTGATTCATATTGGAGGAGGATGCTGGAATAATGGGGCTTTTTCTTGGGCATTATCAAGTATCAACCAATTTTACTTGGAGCAACAGAAAGCTGATTTAGTTCTTCTTGCTTATTTTTAGGTCTATAATGTATTTGAGTGAAGTTAAATGCTTAATTGGACATTACAAATTACAAAGAGTACATGATGAACTATCTTGTTCTTATAAAATTAAATTAATGAATTGTTTATTTTAGAAAATTAAGGGCGAAAGAAAGAACAAGGGCTGATGAAATTGAAATGAAACACAAGTTAGGCTCAGGCTTCCCTTTTTTTCCTTTACTTCTCTGTCACTCCAAAACCCTTCTAACTCATAGTTTGGTCTCTTGTCATTATTTCTAAAACCCTTACTCCCTATCCACCATCGTAAATGTACCCCTACAGCCTCACGCTGCAGCAGCCCACCGGTATCGTCTCTGCCATCAACAGCAACTTCTCCGGCGGTAAGGCCCAAGAAATCGTGGTTGCTCGTGGTAAATTCTTGACCTCCTGCGCCCCGATGAGAGCGGTAAGCTTCAAACTATTCTCTCCGTAGAAATCTTTGGTGCCATTCGTTCCTTTGCCCAATTCAGGCTTACTGGTGCTCAGTAGGTTATATTGTTGTTGGGTCTGATTCAGGTAGGATTGTGATCTTTGATTATAATAAGGACAAAAATGTTTTTGATAAGAAACTTTTGGGAAATCTAGGTGTCGATGAATTGTTCCCGGTCAGTACTTGGCGATTGACCCTAAAGGAATGGCTGTAATGATAGGTGCATGTGAGAAACAGAAATTGGTTTATGTTTTAAATAGAGATACTGCGGCTAGGTTGACCATTTCGTCTCTGTTGCAGGCTCATAGGTCACATACCATATTTTACTCAATCTGTGGTGTCGATTGTGGGTTTGATAATCCCCTTTTTGCAGCAATTGAGTTGGATTATTCAGAGGCAGACCAGGATTTGACAGGGATGGCAGCAAGTGAGGCACAGAAGCATTTGACTTTTTATGAGCTCAATTTAGGGCTTAATCACGTTTCTAGAAAGTGGTCTGAGCAGGTTGATAATGGAGCCAACTTGTTAGTCACAGTTCCTGGAGGTGCAGATGGGCCTAGTGGGGTTTTAGTTTGTGCAGCGAACTTCGTCATTTATAAGAATCCGGGGCACCCTGATGTGAGGGCAGTGATTCCTCGCCGTGCAGATTTGCCGGCTGAGAGTGGGGTTTTGATAGTTTCCACCGTGACTCACAGGCAGAAATCTATGTTTTTCTTCTTGTTGCAGACAGAGGATGGCGATATCTTCAAGGTCACGTTGGATCATGAGAACGATAAGGTTAAGGAGTTGAAGATTAAGTATTTTGATACAGTACCTGTTACTGCCCCATTGTGTGTTTTGAAATCTGGGTTTTTGTTTGCTGCATCAGAATTTGGGAATCATGCTCTCTATCAGTTTCAAGCAATTGGGGATGAAGCTGATGGCGAGGCGTCCTCAGCTACCATTATGGAAACTGAAGGAGGGTTTCCAGCTAAGAGGGTTGAAGAATCTTGTTAGGATTGACCAGGTTGAGAGCTCGATGCCTATTATGGATATGAAAGTTGCCAATCTTTTTGATGAAGAAACACCTCAAATATTTTCACTTTGTGGGCGTGGACCTCAGTCTTCCGTGAGGATTTTGAGGCCTGGTTTGGCTGTCTAGCCGCTTCCAGGTGTGCCAAGTTCAGTTTTGACTGTGAAAAAGAATGTTAATGATGAGTTTGATGCATATGTTCTTGTGTCTTTTAACAATGCAACACTTGTTCTTTCCACTGGGGAAACAGTTGAAGAAGTTAGTGATAGTGGGTTCTTGATACTACTCCTTCCCTTGCTGTTTCTTTGATTGGCGATGATTCTTTAATGCAAGTTCACCCAAATGGCATTAGACATATAAGGGAAGATGGGCGTATTAATGAGTGGAGAACTCCTGGAAAGAGAACGATTGTGAAGGTTTGTTCCAATAGATTTCAAGTGGTTATTGCTTTGAGTGGAGGAGAATTTATATATTTTGAAGTGGATTTGACTGGTCAGTTAATGGAAGTTGAGAAAAATGAGATGTCTGGTGACGTGGCCTGTTTGGACATTGCCCCAGTTCCTGAAGACAAAGGTCTCGGTTCCTTGCAGTCGATTCATATGATAACACTATTCGTATCTTATCTCTGGACCCTGATGACTGTATGCAGATCCTGAGTGTGCAAAGTGTTTCATCACCTCCAGAGTCTCTCCTCTTTCTTGAGGTTCAAGCATCTACAGGTGGAGAGGATGGTGCTGACCACCCTGCTAGTCTTTTTCTGAATGCTGGTCTTCAGTCTGGGATCTTGTTTAGAACTGTGGTGGATATGGCAACAGGCCAGCTTTCTGACTAGATCTTGATTCTTGGGAGAACACCAATGCTTTTCTCCATTATTGTGCAGGGCCGACGTGCAATGTTGTGCTTATTGATACGAGCTAAACTTTCACCTAGCAAGTTTACTAGAATTATAGTATAGCAGTATAGATATCGTTCCCACGAGGATTGATCACTAATACACAAAATCATACCTTTAACTACTATTCAAGCTGTCGATTATGAAGTTATTGGCTAACAATTAACAACTATAAAAAATACTTAAAGAACTAATTAATTCACTAAAAACGTGCCAAAGTTCAACATTCCATCACGCTCTTTACCATGAAAAGCTCTAAACATGAATTTGTGTAGTTTCCTTCAATAAAGTCAGCCATATTTCAGGTTTTAACTAACTATTTAGACGAATTTTTGACATCGAACACCCAGTTTTTCAGGTTATGTAATCAATCAAAAACTATCTAGATGCATTAAAATCAATAAAACTCGTGTAATATTACAACTAAAATTATCTAAGAATCCAATATCTCAGGTTGTCTTAGTAATCCTAGCTATGCTTTATCGAGATCTAATAATCAATTCATCTAAGAATTCTATACATGTAT
>JAOQMM010000002.1:7425194-7446491 GCA_027563515.1 Erythroxylum platyclados
GAGGGCATAGTGCCTTATTTGAGTTATGTATTTTTAATAATTGCATTTGATTTGTTGATTGGTGAGACTACGATTGGTCGATCGTGTGTTGGGCACAAAAACAGTTAAAGCAACCTTGTACCCCTTATAACTCAAATCCCCGTTTCGGTTTAATGATCTATTAGGATTTACGTATCTCCGTTTCGATTTAATGATCTATTGGGATTTGCGGGTGATTTCATACCTAAGGTCTGGACACCAACGAGGTCATCCTAGGGTCATGACACTCTTGTCGACGGATTCCGGACTCACCCTGGATGATAGTCGAGCCAACGCCGAGATTCGATGGGTGTTCGCATTAGTTTGGCCGACTAGTGACGATACACTACTGTGTTTTAGCAATCTTATGCGATTTTGATATATATGTGTCTTACATACTTGTTTTAGCATAAAATGTATGTTAGTGGTCGGTACTAGGTTACCAAGACTATCTTGGTCTATACCGGGTACTATTTGTAACTTATGATTTTTTTTTCCACTCATGGAGTACCTAATGTACTCACCCCTCTATCTTTCCAACCCTGCAGGTTAGTTGTTGATCTTTGGGGAGCTTACAGAGTGCGTGCGGCATCTTTTGATACCTCTGGGTCTTTACCGCACGTGAGTAGCCACACTGGTGTTTTTCTGTTCTTTTTGGTCTAGTGGCTCATGGACTTTCTTTGACTTAGTTGCGTGTACTTACTTTTACTTCCGTTGTATAGTTATGGTATCGTTGAGATTTGTAGCAAATCTTATGACTGTTCATATTTGAAGGTAATGAATGAATATCTTGTGTTGTATTTGTGCATGATTGTGAGTTGGGTGGACTGAAAAGTCCTGGTGCTGCCCTTAAGTTGAGTTGAGCATATAGAAGTGTTTTCTTTTTAATTTTACAAGTATTTAAAATTTTGGTTAGTAAAATAATACATCCGTTGTGCTATCCATTTTTTAAAAAATAAAATGTTAAATGAATATGATGCGAATGATGCTGGTAGGCCTTGCATAATCGAGTTAAGGGTACCATGTGTACTCTTAGCCCGGGTATGCGGTAGTTGTCACGGGCTCGACGTGGATTCAGGTCGTGACATGGACACTGAGAGGGGTGCCATGGAGGCCTAATAGTTCCTCTTTATGGATTTTAATTGCATTACGTGGAATTGTCAAGGGGCGGCATCCTTGAAGTTTCGAAGGACTCTTCGACATATTTATAGGCTTAATCAGCCTCATCTTATGGCTTTATTAGAACCCCGCATTTCTGGAGTGAAGGCAGATGAAGTGATACGGTGTAGTGGCTTTGCCCGATCCCACCGCATAGAGGTTGTTGGTTTTTCAGGTGGTATATAGATCCTTTAGAAGGAACATCTGCACATATGAATTGTTGAAAACAATTTTCAGTTCATTCACATGCAGGTCACGAAGGACCATCAAACATTGTTTCTCACTGTCGTCTATGCAAGCCCACATTATCCAGCTCGCAAATGTCTCTGGCCAAATCTCCTTAGCATAGGTACTCAGATCCACGATCCCTGGTTAGTGAGCGGAGATTTCAACTGTATACTTTATGATTCGGAGAAAATGGGGGATTCCACGAGACGAGGTGCTTGTAAGTATTTTCAGGAGTGGTTTTTTAATGCACTGTTGGTCGATCTTGGTTTCATTGGGCAAAAGTTTACTTGGACAAGGGGTATGGTGAGGGAGCGATTGGATTACGCAGTGAGTAATCTGGCGTTCTTTGAGCGCTTTCCTCATGCTATGGTCCTTCATGTTCCCATAGTGGGGTCAGACCACTGTCCCATCCTTACTCGCACAATGGGCACTATGTCATGACGTCTTTCTCCGAAAAGGTTCCAATTTCTAGCTCTTTGGCTTTTAGACAAAAGCTTTCTGCGTCTGTTAAGGCGTCATTGGCCCTCACCACGAGACTTCAGTACTACTATGCCTTTATTTATTGAAGCCATCTCCAAATGGAACATAGAGTCCTTTGGTAATATCTTTAAACGAAAAAATACTCTTACAAGGCGGCTGGATGGCATACAACGTGCACTGGCCATGCACAGGTCACAGCATCTTATTCAGCTCAAAAAGGAATTGCAACAGGAACTGGATACTATTTTATCTCAAGAAGAATTTTATTGGCAACATAAGTCTCGCATCGACTGGCTGGTAAATGGCGATAGAACTACCTCCTATTTTCATCGATCCGTCATTTAGCATCATAGAGCCAGCCGGTTGACTTTATTAAAGATAATTCCAGACAAATTCTGCATGGAAGTGAGATGCGTAGGCATATTGAGAACCACTTTGTCAACCTATTATCTTGCCCCCAAGATTTATGTGGAGCCGAAGCCAGAGACACGCGTTTCCGTCCACTCTACAACCAAGAATTGGAAAGCCTGGTGGCAAGGGTTGAAGATGAGGAGGTTAAGCGGGCCATCTTTAGCATGAAACTGATGAAGGCTCCTGGACCAGATGGTTTCAACCCCATTTTTTATCAGAAATGTTGGGATGTAGTAGGGTCAACAGTGTGTCACATAGTGCAGGATTCCTTCACTTCTCTGACGCTACCACCAACGCTCAATGAAACTCACTTGGTTCTTATACCGAAAAAAGACAATGCTAATACAATTACCATGTTCCGTCCAATTAGTCTTGCAACGTCATCTATAAGACCATATCCAAGGTGCTTGTTAATCGATTAAAGAGGGTGCTCCCATCCATCATTGGGCCGGCACAAACGAGCTTTGTACCTAGCAGGTACATAACTGATAATATTATCTTGGCTCAAGAAGTCATTCACTCCATACGGCGATCCAAAGGGAGAAGGGGGGTTTCATGGCCATCAAGGTTGACCTGGAGAAAGCATATGACTTGCTATCTTGGAGTTTTCTTCAGGATACTTTACGGTTAACGACCCTCCCCCAAGCACTTATTAGTATGATAATGGAATGCGTGACTTCATCCAGACTGCGGGTCTTGATTAATAGTAAAGTGACGACATCCTTTGCTCCGATGAGAGGCATTCGGTAAGGCGATCCGCTATCGCCTTACCTATTTGTCCTCTGTATAGAACGTCTGACGCATCTCATAGGACAGGCAATGGAACAGGGGCAGTGGTCTCCATTCCGGTTCAATAGGCAATGCCCTCCCATTTCTTATTTATTCTTCGTCGATGATCTTTTACTTTTTGCTGAAGCCTTACCTACGCAGGTTGCAATAGTTAAGAGGGTGTTGGCAGATTTCTGTTCGCAGTCAGGACAGAAGGTAAACACGGCCAAAACAGTGATATTCTTCTCACGCAATGTGTCGCATCGAATTAAAACCGATTTGATAACTCAGTTAGGCTTCCAAGGTACTGAAGATCTCGGTCGATATTTGGGTATGCTATTCCTCCATGGTAGGATCACGAAATGCACTTACGCCAAAATTCTGGAAAGAGTCCAAAAACGACTCTCGAGGTGGTCCGCAACTAGTTTATCACTAGCCGGCCGTGTAACGCTAGCCAAGACGACGATTCAGAGCCTACCTTTCTTTGCAATGCAGACAACCAGACTGCCTTTCTACATCTGCGATAAGATTAAACAGCATGCCAGACAGTTTATTTGGGGTTTAAGTACAACTCATCGAAAGCTCAGCTTGGTGGCGTGGAAGGAATTATGTCGACGCCGAGACCATGGAGGCTTGGGCTTTCGTAACCTCCTTGTGATGAACGTAACGTTCTTAATGAAAGTCGGTTGGTATTTGATTTATTCTCCGGGTAAGTTGTGGGTTTAAGCATTACGCGCAAAATATGGTATTTGGGATACTGTGCCGAACAACATCAAACGAACCGAGACCCCTTTTTGGAGAGCGCTCAGTGATGTGTGGACGTGTTTGCATGGAGGGCTAGCGTGAAATCTCGGCAATGGTGAAATGACCCATTTTTGGACTGACCGTTGGTCACTGGTTGAGCGCCCGCTCGAGACCTACAGCATGGGAACTCTTCCAGAGGCGACTTTGAATATTCCCGTAAGTGTTTTTGCTCACCCAGACGGCAGATGGCATTGGAGCCTTTTCTCAGAGTATCTCCCCAGTAGTGTTCTTATGCAACTCACGTCCGAACCAAGGCCAAGACAACGGGAAGGAGTAGATGAATTTTTTTGGAGACATTCCACTAGCGGCCTGTTTACAGTGAAATCAGCTTATGATGCATTGCTGGAGGAAACAACAAATGTACACCCTTACGCGTGGAAGATAATTTGGAAATGGAAAGGTCCGGAAAGGATCAAATTGTTTTTGTGGTTGGTTGCAAAGGACCGCCTTCCCACACGATGGGAGCTAGCTCGAAGATCTGTTATCCAAGACACACAATGCCCAAGGTGTGAGGAGGACGTGGAGACAATGACCCATGCACTGCGCGACTGTCGGTGGTCCAAGTTCATATGGAATCAACTAATGCTGGTACACTATTGGCCGGAGTTTTTCTTATTACCTTTCAATGACTGGCTTCAGCGAAATCTGACTAACAGCTGGGATATTCGAGTTAGTGGGGGCTGGGACATATTATTTGGAGTTGCACTATGGAAAATATGGGATTGGAGAAATGTGGTTCTATTTCAACATCAAGAACCGAACCCAGTCGTTCAATTGCAGGAGATTTGCAACAGAGTCCACGAGATCCAGATAGCTCATGATAACCACCTTCTTGCCCACCATGGTAACCCATCGTCTAAGGAACAGGCTTGGCAAGTCCCTGGGCGTGGTTGGCTGAAATTAAACGTTGATGGTGCTGTTCATTTAGATACTGGAATGTCCACGGTTGGAGGACTGTTGCGGGATCACAACGGAGCTTGGATATATGGGTTCGCCCTCAACTTGGGAAGGGACTCCATCCTTCGAACAGAGCTGCTTGGAATATTGTATGGTCTGCGGTTTGCTTGGTGGGCTAGAGTCAAGAAACTGATGTTAGAATCTAATTGTGAGGAAGTTCTTAATCAAGTGAACCATTGTGTTAGCGTCAGGGAACATGCACCGATCCTTCAAGGCATTAGGGAGCTAGTTGGACGCGATTGGAGGGTGAGCATCCAGTTTGTGCCTCGCACTGCAAATCAGTGTGCGGATTTCATTGCTAAGTATGCTCGTAATATTCCGTTGGGCTCTCTTTTTCTCTGCTATCCTCCCTTGGGGTTGGGTGAATTGTTGTATTCGGACAGTGGCACTCCATATAGCGGAGTGTAAAGACTAGGTGATTAGCCTCAGGTTTTACTAAAAAAAAAAAAGAGAAACTCGAAGAAGTTCGAAATAAAATCATCAGAAGAAAGATGTTTGAAGGTGTCCATTTGTTTTCATTTTCCTTCAGCCTTGCCTTTCTAAATTTCAAGTCAGAAAGGCATCACAGACTCTTGTAGATGGAAGGCAATTCTACATCCCTGCCCTTTTTTCCTCTTTTTCTTTTTGGGGCATTCCCTAATCAAGGCATGCTTGATTAGTTCAAATTTTAATATAATCTATAATGAGATATATTTTAATGATCCAATAATAATATTTATAAAAGAATAGCATTCCTTTTATTAATGTATTCACAATCGTGAGATTAAAACTTTTTTGGTTTTTGAACTTTTTATTTAACAATAAAATATTATATTTCCATATATTTAGCACTCTTCGGATATTTGTTGTTTTCTGAAAAAAAAAAGTGTTACGACATTGGTACAAGAAAATTTTAGTAACTTAATTAATATTCTCATAAAAAAAAGGTTTTCAGCAATAAACCATGAGGAATAGCTTTAAAACATGTCAGAAACACAACTTTCATAATAGATACAGGAATGACAAGAGTGCTCGTTAATGTGTATCAATCAAAAGGATTCTAATATGATTCTGAAGTAAGAGACCTAATAGAGGATTGCAGAAAGTGGGATAAATTTTCCAGATTCAACAGCAGAACAAAGTAACTGCAATCTGAAACTGATTTTAGACAACTCATGAGACTTGGGCCTGAAAAAGAAAAGTGAAGTTTTCAACGAGTGTAATCTAATCTCGGCTTTGAATATTGAATTTGGTTAAGGGTTCTGATCTGCGCCAATCATCTGATTTTTTTGTTTTCTTCCAAAGGATTGTAGACCTATGATGGCATTTGATTCCAGGAACAGAACAGGTCAGTTTTAAATTACTAACAGCACTGATCATCTCAGCGATACTTGAAATTTGGATGAAACAAAAATGCAGTATCAACATCATAGTCCAATATCAAAGATAAAACCAATGTAATGAGGCATCCAAATCCAATTAGCAGTTAATTAACTTACTAGTGATTATCTGCAAATACATTTCTTGATCATAACATAAAACAATCATGGACCTTGTTTTCTTCCATCTTTTGCTGTTGTAGTTCTTTTCTTATTTCTTGAAAATTCAGTGTTTTGATCCTGGCACATTTTGTTTACTCCAGTTCTTTAGAAGTTATTTTGGTAGGTTTTCGTTCCAATATAACAATTGTTTCATGTTGATCCGGCATGAATCATCACGAAGTCTGATGTAAAGACGACAAGAATGTAACGAAAATGCCACAGCATGTTTGATTGATATTTGGATGGTCGTAAGTTAGGGTGCAAGTGTCCAATCAATCATACATAGGACAAAAAGTTACAACATATATGAATTGGTCTTTCTATCTCTTCACCTACAACATTCTATACAGACAAAAGTAAAAGTCCAATCACATGCTGTACTTGAGATGTTGCTCATAGAAGTTGATCAACTGCCACCAAAGATCCTGTCATTAGCATTCTGGAAACATATGATCACCAAATCAATTACCAATTTTATACATAATCACTTACCAAATGCGGATAATTCACCTTCAGAAACTTGTTATCAACAACCACTTCTTTCCCATCAGACCTGTCAAATCCCATTTGGGATAGATATGTATCAGTAATCCAAATGGACAATAACTTACACAAAGGCAAAATTCAATGTGGATTCTACTGAAAGATCCCAGCACTCTCAGAATAATGATATTAGCTCCTATGCTTCAGCACTCAGTAGCATCATACAAGTTGAAGAAAATCACAAACCTTACTGCGACAAAGGTTACCAGAACATCCTGGACATTGTCCAAGACTGAAGCTGAAAAACTAATCGGCTTCAGGATCTTGGTAATAGTAGAAGCATTTTTGTGATCTTCACCTAATGGCTCGCCAATACTTCCAATCCCTAATTGTCCAGTAGTTGCACCAGTTCCAACAGCAATATTCAGTGACGAACTCTCTAAGAAAGATGGTTGACATACAACTGAGTCGTTTCTAAACCTTTTCACAGAGCCAGACTTCCTTCTCTTAGCACCAGTGCGGCGAGTATGCTCATCAGATCCCACATAACCAATCTTAGGAAGCCCATTTACAGGACCATTTCCTTCCACTGGCCTCCCCTCTTGAATATGTAATGCAAGCTTCTCTACACTAGCATCATTCAACAGTGAACCTCTAAGCTCACTAAGCTTTGGATCATATTCATTATCCTCCTCAATGTTAGAACTTCTTTTCAAGTTCATGGACCCATTGTCCTCAACTTTCTTGGCTGTTTTGAGATTGCTTACAATTCCATCATTCTCCCTTTCATTACCCAATCCCACATACTGAGCAGGCGCAGGTAGATTGACCAGACTTGAATTATTCAGAGGAGCATAAGGTTTATCGACAATACTCACTTCGACATCTACCACACCATCGACAGCAGAGGAGTGTGGCTTCTTCTTTGCTAATGAATGAGGACCTCCAGACTTGCGTTTACGCTTTCTTGATGATTTCCCAGAACGCAGGCTTAAGTTCCCAGGCAACAGAAAAACAATAAATATGTACGTGATGATGCGCTCTGTCAAGTTATGAACTTTACACCAACTTTTTGCTATGAAAACTCCTAAAGAATAACAATTATAAGTTTTCAGGTGGTATACCAATTACCAAATGCGGGTCATTATTTTCCGTCAATTGTGAAAGTAAAATTTTTAACTGCACTACGTATGTAATGTCACTACTCAGATCACTTCAATAAAGTTTATCCTGTAAACTGTAAAAGGTAAAGAAAAAAAAATGGTTTTTTGCTTTTTCGATGTAAAATTTTTAACTGCACTATGCAAATGATGTTATTAGTCAGATCACTTCAATGAAGTTTATCCTGTAAACTGTAACAGATAACATAAAGACAAAACAGAAAATTGGTTTTTTCACTTTTTCAATGAAATTAGTTAAGAGATTAGTATCCATTGAGTTGTAACCATAGGAAAAGTCGAGTATTTTTGCATTGATGTTCTAAATATCATACTAGACTTAGGAAAACTATCGAACAGAAATGGATGTTACCTCTCCTCGAATGCATCAATCACGTCGGCACATGACTGTAGGTTCTCTAGAGGTTCCCACGTGTTGGCTGTTTCTGGCCATCCTCGCCTTTTAAGGTGATAAAAGCATAACAGTCAAGAAACCACCCTAAATTAATAATCTCAGGTAATTTTTTGTCCGGTATTATGAATATTAAACAAGGTAAGACCAGTTACAGTTCCAGAATGGGAAATATCAAGATAGATCTTAAATGTAAAAACTAAATGGGATGCAAAAGCACTAACCATTTGATGAGATACTGCAGTTGACCCTACATTCGAAGAGTGATTCATCATCATCATCATCATCAAATATAGTTGAGAAAGCCAAAATTACAAACCAAGACAGACAGAAATGTGAAATAAGAATTAGCAGAGAAGCTTCCCAAACATTTAGCATCTTAATCACTTCCGATGCACAAACAATCCCTAAATAAGCACAAAGATCCATACTTTAAGATTAATTAAATCAAGAATCTTCCTAACCAATTTCTTCCATCGTTCAACTTATCCTAAACATCCTTTCCAAAGAAAATATGTCTAGTGAATGTTGCAAAAAAAAGTGAATCAGAGATTTCATAGAAAAGAAGGATCACAATTTATTCAAAAGAAGGAGTCAAGGCAAACAGGACTGTACAACACATTGTGAAGCAAGGAGAACAGAAGTAAACCTTTCGAACCCGTTTGCGACGAATAGCCTCAATTTCAAAGAACCCCTCATCAAGTTTAGGCCTTTCTTCTTCTTCTTCGCCTTCTCCTTCTTCATCTCCTTCTTCCTCCTCTTCCTCCGCTTCTCCTTCCCATTCCTCCTCCTCCTCTAGATTTTCACCATTAACATGAACCTCATCTCTTCTTTTCTCCTCAGCAACATTACCATCCAACACAGGCACCTCCACAGCATCCCTTAACCCAGGACTCAAACTCGCTGCTGGCCTCCTCTTACCCTTCATGTTTTCCGTACTGTAAAGAACGAAAGACTCAAACTTTAGGTCTGGTGGGGATGTAGAGAAGGTTGTAACTTGTTTTGATGATGTAGTGGCGATAGAGGACGAGATTATGAGCAATAGCAACTGTTGCCTGCCAGTCTCCTTTGTTACTTCACACCGAATAAGACACAGAGAGCAAAGGGAACACACTCACATTACAATTACATAGACAAGTTGCGTTAGCTTCTCCACTTTTCAAGTCTTTGTTGTCGGACTCTACAAGGGCCGGGTTAATGTTCAACCTAAACCCAAGCAGCAAATCCTTTGAGATTCTTCCACAATTAAATTAATTAACTAATTAATTTTCAATCTTTAATTCCCCATTTATATATAATTATTTAAGTGCATCATAAAAGCTAGCAGCTATATATGTATATTGTTTTAATGCTTGCAATATATAAGTCGATTAAAAAGAATCTTTGAATGGACGCCTTAATAATGGCAAACTTTTTCACATCATCACTGCAACTATTTTTTTAGTTTCTTTTAGGTTAGATGTTGTGTTAATCCCTTCTATTAGGAGTAAAAATATATTAATTTGGACTAATTTTATATGTTATATTTCATACGATGGTATTTAGTATTAGTTTGAAGTGTCAACTTTGTCCCACTTTAAGTTGTTCAATAAGAGCAAAATGGGAAAGAAAATGAGTATATAAGGGGGATATATGGCTAGAAATCGCCTATTAGAATTTTCTCCAGCCTTGATCAATGACCAAATGACCTCCGATCGAGATGAAATTTTAGTATGATGTTCCTAGGTTTTATCTCTTCACAACCCATGATCAAAATCTGATTTGGAGCTCTCTAACTTAATATTTTCTATCTAGCCCTCCTTGTATACGAATTTATATTCTGCCACCTTTAGGTGATAATTATTGGATTTTGTTGTGTTATGGAGCTTCCTTGATGATTGTGTTTACCTCTAGTTGACTAGAGAAGAACAATTTGTCGTACCCATTTGATTATTGTTAATTAGTAGAAGTTTTGATACCATTTATTAACGGTCTTGTGGTTTTTCCCCACATTGGGGTTTTCCACATAAATCTTTGTGTTCTTTTTATTGTTTGGGTTAATTATATTTTAATTATACTGCTGTGATTTTGGTTGGTATTGATTTCCCATATAACTACACAATTTGGGAAAGGTTATAGTTTGTTTCCGCTTGTTGTTTGTGTAGTTAGGTCCCCTTTCCCGACAAAATAGTGGTATCGAAACCTTGGGTTAGAGCTTATTTAGTTTTGCGCTTATTACGATGGAAGATAAAAGTGACATCTATGGAATGATTTATTTGAATTTCGAAAACTACTCCGTGTGGAAAACTAAAATTGAAGACATTCTTCATTGTAAGGATTTGTATGAGCCCATTTTAAAGAAAGAGATACCAACCGGAGTTGTAGAGAGTGATTGGAAAATTTTGAATCGAAAAGTCGTTGGAACAATTAGACAATTTGTTGATATGTGTGTCCTCCAACATGTTGCCAATGACACGAATGCCTATGATTTGTGGATGAAACTTGAGGCTATGTTTAAGCGTCATTGATGCAAAAACTTGTAAAGTTGGAGTATAAAAAGATGGTGACATTATAGTAGTACATTTGAATGGATTTCAATTCTTGGTAAATCAATTATTAGCCATTAAAATGTCTCTTGATGATGAGTTGCAGGAACTTTTACTACTTTGCTCATTGTCGAAAAGTTGGGACAATCTTGTTGTGTCACTTGGCAACTCAGCTCCAGAGAGCAAGTTGACAATGGAGATTGTCAAAGCTAGTCTGCTAAATGAGGAGACAAAAAGGAAAGACATGGGTACCTTCCACCAATCAGAGGCTGTAAAAATTAGAGAAGAACCTTTTATTTTTCTAACTTTGGAAAAAATACATACACAAATAAATAGTTGATACTTCAGTCTAGAATAGGAAACACGGTTAATAACTTCCTATTTTATCACTATAAAATATCCAATGCACCCTACATAAGAATCAACCTATATACATTCTTCCTAACAATTTATATACAACTTAACACTCTCCCTTAAGCAATGTTATGAATATCGTACCAATACTAGTACCAGATTTGATTATGATATGGTACTGTACCGGTACCGGTTAATATCGGATACTGTTTCGGGTAACTTTTAAAATTTATAAAATAGCTCCTATTTTTTTTTAAAATTACAAAATAGTCCTTCAATAAATTGTACTATATAATTTATAATTTTACATCAACCATACTTTAAAAAATTATATATTATAATTAATTTAAAATAACTCATAAATATAAATCCCAATTCATAAATTAAAATAATTCATACAAGATTAAATACTAAGCTCTTTCTTAGATATATCAAATAATACCAACAAACATAATAAAAAATAATACACTATAATTACTTATTTGAAAATTAGAAGAAGACAAAGTTAATTACTTATTTAAAAAAAATTGACTATCTAAACTCTTTTCTTTTTTGTTTTTGAAAAAATTGAATGATCTCATTATAACTTATAAGTGCTTCTTTTAATACACTGTGCAATCACATCATTTCTCTGTCAAATTGCTCAGTTCTTAATACTTCTCATTTCTCAAGATTGCTCAGCAAAAATAGTTCTTTTTATTTAAGTCTCTGACCCTCGCAAGAGTCCTTGTCGTTACTTTTATCTTCTAAAAAGTTTTTGGAACAACTTAGCTACCTCAAACAGATGGAGCATCCCTTAAAACTTAAAAGTCCACCATCTCTATCTTCTAAAAAACTAAAACTCACCTCCACTTTGCATCGTTTCAGTTTTTGCGTTCTTCTTCTTCTTCTTTCTTAGTTTTTGCTTCTATTTTTGCCTTTTTAGTGTGACGGATTGTTTATTTTATTTGCTGTTTTGGAAATAAACTTTGTTCTTTATCTTCCTTTGGCTGTTGTTCTTTTGAAGAGTGAAGATGAATTTGGGTGTTGCTCTGCAATCTTTTCTTTTTGTCTTCTTTTCTTTTGGTTTTACTCGAAAATGGTGACTGGTGTGGGTGACGATGAGCAGAAAGTGTAGAGAAAATGGAGATGAATTTGGGTGGGCAGAGAGGAGAGGGAGAGAGATTGTTAGGTTTTTTTTTTTGCCAAAAGGTCCTTCAAATTTTTAAGTTTACAGTACTAGCCAGTATTCGCCCTGTATTTTAAATACCGGCCAGTACTATCAACTGGTACTAATGAGGTAAGTTCTGTACCGTTTTTGGGCCAGTACCAACTGGTACGGTACGAAACTCAAACCTTTGCCCTTAAGCTAGAGCATATAAATCATACGCACCAAGCTTGTTACATATAAAGTTAATACGCAAACTTCTGAGAGATTTGGTCAAGATATCTGCTAGTTGATTCTGACATGACTAGTAATGATGCAAGCAGATAAAATTTTCTCTCGAAAATGCAAGCAGACAAAATTTTCTCTTGAATAAAGTGACAATCAATTTCTATGTGTTTGGTTCTTTCATGAAACATTGGGTTAGAAGCAATATGAAGAGCAGCTTGATTACCACAAAATAAATTCATCTATGATACTTATTGCAAACTTTAACTCTTGAACTAATTGCTTCAACCAAATAAGCTCAGAAGTTGCTAAAGCTATTGCAAGATATTCTCCTTCTACAATTGATCTGGCAACAACATCTTGTTTCTTACTTTTCCAAGATACAAGATTTCCTCCAACAAGAACACAAATGCCTGAAGTAGAATGCCTATCAAATGGAGAACCTGCCTAATCAGCATCAGAGTATCTAATAATTTGTGAATGACCCTGATTTTCATATAATAATCCTTTTCCTGGTGCACCCTTAATGTACCTCAAACTTCAAATGACCGCATCCCAATGACTATCACATGGAGCTTGTAGAAATTGACTAACAACACTAACAGAGAAAGAAATATCAGGCCATGTGATGTGAGGTAATTAAGTTTTCCTACCAATTTCCAATATCGTCCAGGATCAGTAAGTGGCTCCCCCTAACCAAGTAAAAGCTTTGAATTAGGATCCATAGGAGAGACTATTGGTCTATAATTTGGCATTCCTGTTTCTTCTAGAATATCCAATGCATACTTTGTTTGAGAGAGTACAATACCAGATTTGGAGTGAGCAACTTCTATACGAAGGAATTATCAGAGTAAACCCAAATCTTTTGTTAGAAAATGGCAGAATAAATGTTTCTTTAATTGTTCAATCCCACCTTGATCACTTCCAATAATGACAATATCATCCACATAGACAATTACATAGATACACTGTTCTGATGACTTATATCTATAGAAGACATAGTGATTAGGCTCACATCGAATCATATCAAACTCTTGAACAACATTACTAAACTGTCCAAACCAGGTAAGAGGAGATTGTTTCAAACCATATAAAGAGCAACAAAGCTTACATGATAAGTTAGACTCCTTTTGAGCAACAAATTCAGGTGGTTGCTCCATATAAATCTCTTCCTGAAGCTCACCATATAGAAAGGCATTTTTAATGTTCAATTGATAGAGAGGCCATTGGCGAATAGCAGTCATGGATAAAAACAAGTGAACAAAAGACATCTTGGCCACATGAGAAAAAGTTTCATAACAATCCAAGCCATACGTATGTGTATATCCCTTAGCCACCAATTATGCCTTTAGTCAAGCTATTTGACCATTCGGACCAACTTTGACCATTTATATCCAACGAAAACCAATAGCAGAATGGCTTGGAGGCAACGAAACTAACTCTCAAGTATCATTATTATGTAAAGCTGCCATTTCTTCAACCATTGCTTGATGCCACTCGGGACCATTAAGTGCCTCATAAACATTAGAAGGAACAGAGACAAAAGAGAGAGTGGATGAGGCAAAATATGATGGTGATAAATGATGATAACTAAGAAAATTATAAATAGGATAAGGGTTGCGAGTGGAACGTATACCTTTACGAATGGCAACAGGAAATTGATCTTTAAGAGGTAGAACCGCAACAGGTGAGGAATCTAGAGCAGGAACTGTATCAATAGGAGCCTCTACAGGAATCTCATCATTAGGATCAGGATCATTAGTATGATGTGGAAGAGTACCATTCTCAGGAGAAGAGTCTTCAGCAAGAGATGAACATTGGATAAACTGTAGAGGAGGATTAGGAAGAGGAGCAACATAAAGAACAAGTGCAATGGAAGGAACTGGAAGGACCTCACTGATAAATGTGATATCTATTTGAGATGATGAGTAAAATGGAGAAGATTCAAAGAATATAACATCAACAGAAACAAAATATTGATAATATGTTGATGGAGAATAACCTTATAACCTTTTTGAAGACGTGTGTAACTTAGAAAAATAAATTTGGTAGATTTAACTGACAGTTTATCTTAACTAGGGAAACAGATATGAATGGAACATGTGTAGACAGAGACTTGTCGTGGAAGAGAGAATAATGGCTGATCAGGAAATAGAATGGAATGAGGTACTTGATTTTGTAGACTGGACGAAGGCATACGATTAATCAAGAAGCATGCAATTAAGATAGCATTTGCTTAGTATTGTGGTGGAACCTGATTATCTAAAAGTAAGGTACGAGCAATTTATATTAGATGTCTATTCTTACGTTCAACAATCTCATTTTATTATGGACTTTAAGTACATGAGGTCTAATGAAAAATTCATTGGGAAGACATAAATTGGGTGAAGGGAATGGACAAATATTCACGAGCATTATCACTTCTCAACACACGAATATCGGTGTTAAATTGTGTCCTAATTTCTGCATAGAAATGTTTAAAAATGGAAAATAATTTTGAACAAGCTTTCATTAAAAATAACCAAGTGCAACGAGAACAATCTTCAATAAATGTAACACAATCTTGAAATCCCAAAATAGAACACACACGATAAGGACCCCAAATGTCTGAATGAACTAACTCAAAAGGGGATGCAGCCTGTTTATTGACACGCTTTGGAAAGGAACTTCAAGAATGCTTTCTAAGCTAACAAAACTCACAATCTAAGAAAGATAAAGTAAGTAAACTAGGCACCATATTCTGAAGCTTCAACAAACTAGGATGATCGAAACGATTATGAATTAGAATTGGAGACTCTAAAATAGTGCATGTTGTAGGTAAAGGAGGTAGATTTAAATGATAAAGGCCCTATGACTTGTGTACTGCACCAATCATCCATCTCGTGCTGTGATCCTGTATAACAAAAAAAATTTCATTAAAAGTGATATAACAATATAAAGATTGTGTAAGTTTACTGACGGATACAAGATTAAAGGGGCAATTAGGAATATAAAGAACAAAATCTACATGTAAGGATGGAAGTGGTTGAGCAGAACCCACAGCTTTAACAACTGTTTGAGTCCTATTAGCTAAAGTAATAAAAGGAAAAGATGTAGTACTAGTAAAGTGAGACAGTAAATGTGGGTTACCAAAAATATGATCAAAAGCACCAGAATCAAGTACCCAAGGGAAAGACTGAGTAACGCATGCTACAGAATTACCCAAGTGAGCTATTGAAGCAATGGAGGAGGAAAACTGCTTAACTGCCTGATATTTGAGATACTTTTCATAATCAGTACCAGTAAGAGTCAATGATGGTTGAAGCTATCGAGTTAAGGACTCAGACTGATAAGTATGAACAACATTAGCAACTCAAGGTCAGCTATGCAATTTATAACATTTATCCTTAGTATGTCCCCATTGATAACAATAACTACATTTGGGTTGACTTCCTTACCACCATAATCCCCCTACTTTACTCTATTAGTACTTTGAGATTGAGAGGAAAAAGTGGAAGAATTAACTGAGGGAGATCCTAACATAATGCTAGGGGAAGAAACAAGTAGTAATTGAGCAAATACTTCATCTAGAGAAGGTACCGTCGGACTTGCCAAAATCTGATCTCGTACTGAAGTAAGCTCAGATTGATAAAAGTAAGAGTAAGAACCATAAAAAACTTATCTCACTATGCAAGATTTCATGCTACAGACTTATCAATAGGTAATAATAAATTGAATTCTGTTTTTAGGGAGGCCATTCTACTAAGAAATTCAAGCATGTTCACATCATGTTATTTGAGATTAACCAAGTTTGACACTACAGAATACAATCTCTGAATGTCATTAGTATAAAGTAACTTTGCATGACTCCATATCTCAACACAGGTTCTGCATGCTTTATAAATAGGTGAAGTTGAGGATCAATTGTTGCCATAAAATACTACATAATAATGTATCAATTTGTACCCAAGTAGATTTATTTGTTTCGATATCCTTAGCCCTAGTAGTTAAGTGATTTGTTAGGCCTTAACCTATACACCACAATTCAACAAAGTCAACCCATGAGGTGTAATTAGAATTATCCACTAATTTTTCTATCATAACTGAGGGAAGAGAAATAAAGGGAAGAGCACCTGATTGAGAACAGGATTTTGTAAGAGCCATGATGAACCAAGTTTTAATGAGTCAACCAGGGAGGAGAAGAGAAAAATCAAGTTTTTGTGGCTATAGGGAAGACTAGAATGTAATCAGGAACAGAAAATCCAGTGGATTCTGAGTTTATTGGTGCCAGTGGTGACAAATCACATTTGTCGAAGAGAGAGATCAGTAAGAGAGCAACTTTCTGACAACTTTCGATGACTTTTTCAGCGACAAAGTCAATTGATGGTAGCAAAAAATGACTGATCGGCATTGTTTGAACAAATTAATGGTGATGGTGAGATAATAAGTACACTGGAGAGGAAGATCGGAAAATTAAACCACCAAATCAACAGGCGATTTGTGAAGCCGCATGGAGTAGCAATCGACGGCAAGATTCTGAGGTTTTACTGGCAAGTGAGAGAGGAACAAACTGGTGATGTTATATTTTTGATCCAACACCAAAGTAATGCAATCTGAACTTTGCCGAAAATTAATCAGAAAAATTAAAAAATATTGGAGAAATCCTAAAACCATAGTTCTGATATCATGTAAAAATCAGAGAAGAACCTTTTATTTTTCTTACTTTGCCAAAGATACATATATAAATAAATAATTGATACTTCAACCTAGAATAGGAAACACAATCAATAATTTCCTATTTTACAACTTCCTATTTTATCACTTACTAAAACGTCCAATGCACCCTACATAAGAATCAACCTATATACATTCTTCCTAATAACTTATATACAACTCAACAGAGGCTAATGTAACCTAAGAATCTAATAGGGGTAGAAGTAAGAGTAGAGAGTCCCATAACAGAGACAAGTCCAAAGGGAGATCAAAGTCTAAAAGTAAGATCATTTGCCACTATTGTGATAAGCCCGACCACATCCAAAGATATTGCAGAAAAAGAAAAAGTGAATTAGCCAAGGAGAAGAAAGAAAAGGGTGAAAAATCCGAACATAAACAAAAAGAGAAAGACACCACCGCAATTGCTACCAGTGAGGAAGACTTACTCTTTATTGGTGATCAAGGTTGTTTGAACTTTGCTTAAGATGATTGCACTTGGGTGATTGATTCAACTGCCTTATATCATCTTACTTCACATCAATAATACTTCTCATCCTACACTAGTGAAGATTACGGCTATATGAGGATGGGAAATGATGGCTCATCTAAGATTGTGGGCATGATTACGATGTGCTTAGAATCATCCACTGGTTGCTAATTAGTGTTAAGAGATGTCAGACATGTGCCCGACATCAGGTTGAATTTCATTTTAGCTGGTGTGCTCAATGATCATGGCTTCTTCAGCAAATTTAGTGAGGGAAAATGGAAGCTTACTAATGGGAGTTCAACAGTGGCCTGAGTTATTAAGTAGAGATACTTATATGTTATGCAAGCTAAGTTGTGCCATAGAGATGCTAATGTGATTGATGATTCCTCCTGGGAGTTGTGGCACAAGAGACTTGGTCACATGAGTGAAAGAGGTATGCAGGTCCTTGCAAAGAAACAATTCCTCCCTGAATTGCAAGGTATGTATTTAAGATCTTGTGTTAATTGTTTGGCTGGAAAACAATACAGTTTGTTATTTAAATCATGTTCCCTGTTTAAAAGAAAGCATCCTTTAGATCTTGTTCATGCTGATGTTTATGTTATGAATGCTAAAACACATTCTGGTGCACTTTACTTTGTCACTTTTATTGATGATTTTTCTAGAACATTATGGGCTTTTCTGTTGAAAACCAAAGATCAGGTACTATCAGCATTCAAGGAATTCCAGGACGGAGTTGAGAGAGAAACAAGCAGGAAGCTCAAGTATGTCAGAGCCGATAATGGTGGTGAGTATACGGGGCCTAAAGCCCAAGGCATCAAGCTTAAGAAGACACCCCCAAAGACACCTCAACTGGATGGATTGACAGAAAGAATGAACAGAATAATTGAAGAAAGGGTTCGATGTATGCTCTTTTGTGTAAAGTTGCCAAAGTCCTATTGGGTAGAGGCAATGTTTACAACTATCTACCTTATCAACCAAACTCCTTCCATTCCATTTGATATTGATATTCCAGAGAGAGTGTGGATTGGGAGAGATTACCTATAAGCACTTGAGAGTCTTTGAGTGCCTAACATATGTTCATATTCCGAAGGATGAAAGGTCCAAGCTTGTTAGCAAGTCCAAGCCATGCATCTTTCTTAGCTACTCCGAAGATGAATTTGGGTACAATTTGTGTGATCTAGTTAGCAAGAAAGTGATCAGAAGTCAAGATGTTGTGTTTATGGAAGGCAAGACAATTCAAGATTATAAAAAATCACAACAGCTAGAGTCTTCCCTGCCTGCCACAATCAACCAAGATCTAATGTTTTCCAAGGTTGTTCAAAGAGAACAATAGTAACATGTCCAATAAGATGGCTATGATGGCAGTGATGGTGATGATGAAAATGAAGAGCCACCAATTGTACAATCTACTACACCACCGAAACCTTAATTGAGGAGGTCCGCTAGACAAAGACAACCTTCCTCTAAATATCCAACCAGTGAGTTTGCATTATTGAGTGATGGGGGAGAGCTAGAGAGCTACGAGAAGGCTATGTCAGATGTGCACAGTAAGGAGTGGTATGATACCACGTAAGAAGAGATTAAGTCCTTGCATGAGAACCATACTTATGACTTGGTCGAATTGCCTAAGGGTAAGAGAGCACTCAAGAATAAGTGGGTATTCAAATTGAAGACTGGAGAAGATGGTACACCACCCAAGTATAAGGCAAGAATAGTTGTAAAAGCTTCAACCAGAAGAAGGTGTTGACTTTGATGAGTTTTATCTCCAATTGTGAAGATGTCTTCAATCCAGGGTGTTCTTGGTTTGGCTGCTAGCATGGATTTGGAAATTGAATAATTTCATGTGAAAACTGCATTCCTTCATGGTGATCTTGAGGAGGAAATTTATATGGAGCAACCTGAAGGCTTTGAGGTCAAGGGAAGTGAGAAACTTGCATGCTGCTTGAAGAAGAGCTTGTATGGCTTGAAGAAGGTGCCTTGACAATGGTATAAGGTCCGAGTCCTCTATGTTGGACCATAGTTTCCACAAAACACATGTCGATCATTATGTGTTTGTGAAGAATTATGTCAAGGTAATTTTCTCATTCTTTTGTTATATGTTCATGATCTGTTAATTGTTGGTCATGATACCAAGAAGATTGCCAGTTTGAAGAAGGCATTAAGTAAGTCCTTTTGCAATAAAGGACCATAACCCTACAAAGCAAATTTTAGGCATGCAAAATTTCCGTGATAGGAAGAACAAGAATCTATGGATATCATAGGAAAGGTACATCGAGAAGGTGCTACAAAAGTTCAACATTGACAAGGCTAAACCAGTGAGTTCTCCACTTGTAGGCCATATGAAATTAAATTCCTATCAGTGTCTTACAAGTGATAAAGAAAAGAAGAGATGAAGAGCCTTATACATTGGTCGTAGGAAGTTTGATATATGTCATGTTGTGCATGATGCTGGATATAGTTCACACCATTAGGGTTGTTAGCAGGTTCATAAGTAATCTTGGAAAGGAGCATTGGGCAACAGTTAAATGGGTTCTTAGGTATCTTAGAGGTAGTTCCACAGTGTGCTTATGCTTTGGTCCTGGACTACCTGTGTTAGATGGCTACACAGATGCTGATATGTCAGGGGATATTGATTTGAACAAGTTTACTTTTGGATACTTGATGACATTTACAGAGGGAGCAATATCATGACAATCAAGGTTGTAAAAGTATGATGCTTTGTCAACTACAGATTCAGAGTATATAGCAGCCATTGAAGCGGGAAAGGAGTTAGTGTGGATGAGAGATTTTCTTAAGGAGTTGGGTTTGAACCAAAAGAAGTTCCTACTCTATTGTGATAGTCAGAATGCCATCCACCTTGCCAAGAATGTTGCCTACCATTCTTGAACCAAACACATTTAGAGGAGATATCATTGGATTCGAGAAAAGGTAGAAGACAAGTTGTTTGAGCTTGTGAAGATTCACACCGATCTCAACGGATCAAACATATTGACGAAGAACTTGCCAAAAGAGAAACTTGTTGCTTGCCAGAAGAAAGTAAGCTTGGTCAAGCCCCTAAGTAGGAGTGAGGGGGAGCTATGTTGTGTTAATCCCTCCTCCCAAGTAGGAGTGAGGGGGAGCTATGTTGTGTTAATCCCTCCTACTTGGAAGAAGAGTCTACTAATTTGGACTAATTATACCATATGAGTGTTACTTCATATGATGATATTTGGTGTTGATTTGAAGTGTCAACTTTGTCCCCACTTTAAGTTGCTCATTAAAGGCAAAATTGGGAAGAAAATAAGTATATAAGGCGAGATATATTGCTTGAAATCAAATGAGTGAGTAGGTGTGAGAGCCACAAGAGTACTCTAAAGTGTACCTCGCCCATGAACAGCCCACGCATCAAAACAGTCTTGAAAACCCACTCCGATAATGCCCGTTCGTAGCGTTAGATGCCCACAAACTCGCCCAAGCATGATGCTTCGCACG
>JAOQMM010000002.1:7455674-7470390 GCA_027563515.1 Erythroxylum platyclados
CACACACAAACTCTCAAACCATACGAAATCCAACTTACCAGCTAAATGTAGCAGTAGGACAAAAGCCCACAATTTTATGTTTAATTATTCAAATATTTAATATATGTCAGTAGAGACAGAGTTGTGTAAATACTATTTCTTGAATAAAAGTTTGTGTAGCTCTTATTCCATTTCTTCTCAGTTTTGGTGTCTCGGGACATAATGTATATATAATGCTTCTGAGTAATTTCATTTTATGCATTTTGGGGGGTCAAGTGTTACTTTGGCAGCTTGAGCCCAAGAATAATGTAAAACACTTTATGCTGCTAATCTTCTTTCTCAACTATACGAAACCCAACTCAACCACCAAAATAAACACCAAAAATAGGCTACCCCAACTCACACTAACCCCCCTAAACCAGAGAAGCCAATCAAACGAAGAAAAAGGTAAAAACTTCCCCAGGTTTTATACACAAAGCAATCACTTTCCATGGCAGAAGCTTGATGTGGGAGATTAAGGCAATTGAAAGCGATTACGTGAAGAGAAGATGGGAATCTTACAACACAAAAGGTTCTCTCCAAGAAACCTCCGCTAGTTTTTTTCAATGATTATTTGTATCTACATTTTTTTCCAGTGTTCTGAAAGTTTTCTTTTTCCTTTTCTATGTACCTTCAATGGGTTCTTGTTTCTATTAATGGGTTATAGAAAAATCAAAGAAAACCTTAAACCACCAACATCACCACCTCTAAGAATGGTAGCAAAAGAGCCCTCACTCTAATCTCTCTTCTTCTGCTATAAGTTTGAGAACAAGGAACGAAAGCAGCTTTCTGATATATACAGGACCCATTAAATTTTTTTAAATTTTAAATTTTAAATTTTATTTTAATTAAAAAATAACAATAAATATTAAATGTCAACCCCTTAGCTACTGTGGGCTCACCATTTATCCACTTCAGAACCGGTAGGTCTCACATGCAATTGAATTTTTTAAAAAATTCACATCAACATTTTATGGGCTACGTCAGCAACTGACTAACGATGGCCTAACGCAATCAATACTTCAGATTTAATCTGGACATTTTTTAAATATTAGGGTTTAATTTGGATGTTTGGTAAACGTTATGGTTCAATCTGAACACATTGAAACGTTATGGGCTATTTTGTACATTCATGCAAATGTTACGGGCTAATTACCTCTTTTGGCCTATTATTATTTGATCTAAAGTTAATGAAATGATTTTAAATAATTAAATTTTAGATTGAATTTAAATGTTAACGTCTCAAATCTAATTTGATTTTTTAATTTTCAATTATTTTGATAAATTTTTTTAAAATAATATTATTTTTTAATTTTAAACATACCAAATTTATAAAAAAAATACTTGAGTCTAATAACATTTTGCATTGATTAAAAAATCCAATTGGTTAAGACTATTCAACTGTAAAAATCATAAACTGTCTAACTTTTTGATTCAATTTATTTTAATAACTCTTGTTGTTAAAAACTGATCAACTTATTGATTAATCGCTCAATTTTTATAAATTAATAAGTTTTTGTAAATTAAAATAAATCAATTTAATTTTTATGTAATAATCTTTGTTTAATTAAATTTTAAATTTGTTAGTAGATACAGATAATTTCTTTTAATCATATTTCAAATTTTTAAATTTTATTTGATTTTTAGTAAATTTTATCATAGTTTAATAGTGATTAAATTTTTTAAACCTTAAATTTTTATCTTAATGATTCAACTTCTGGTTTAAATTTTAGAACATTAAAAATTTGAGTTAAACGCGGGTCATAGCTAGAGCCCATCACCAACGCAACCTTTACCATCCCTAAAGATTAACTAAATTAGGTAATCACCTTTAAACATGAAGAATAGAGTAAGATGTTCAAAGGTAAGTGGGTTAGCCACAAATAGTTATCAAATTTTCTTGTCATTAATTAATTGGAGGACTATGAAGTGAAATACAAACGCTTAGAATTAGAAACGGTCACTCTCGGTACTCACTCAAGCCTTCCAACCAGAACCCTAAACCCAAGAAAGAGCAAGTTCCAGCAAAATGTCATTGGCTTCATCTAGGGTTTTCAAAGCTTGTCGGGCTCTACTTGCTCCGTCCAAGTCACCCGCCGCTACCGCCGCCGCAAATGCTCCCACCACGGCGCCGAGGGCGGCGACGAAAGCTAAACCAAAGACGAGAGCAAAGACAAAAACGGAGGGGGTGGTACAGAGAAAGCCCGCTGGTATACTAATGGCAAAACCTGTATCTCCGATCCTCCGTAACTTTCTCGGCGTCTCGGAGGCTTCTCGTACCGATGTTGTCAAGAAGATCTGGGACCATATCAAGAAAAACAACCTCCAGGTTAACCCCACTATTCTTTTCTTCTTTTTTTTGTTGGTTAGGGTTCACATATATACTTTGTTCTTACTCTAGTTGCCTCTCTCTCTCTCTCTCTCTCTCTCTCTCCGGAGCTATACACCCTTTTTATTCATACAAGTGTTTGTCCTCTGATTTGGTGAAATTCTTTTCTTTTTCTTTGATGCCCTCTGCTTTCTTTACCTCAACACACTGTCATATGGTCGGTACTAGAAGTTCCATTTTTCTTCTGTTTGTGGCTTAACCCTTTTTGTTAGCCTATTTGTCTCGAATTTTAGTTTCAATTTTTCTTTTTTCTGTGTGTTAACTTTTGAATTCACATTTTTTGTGTCCAAATATTTGTTTGATTGGACTAAATGTGGTCAGGTTCTCAAAGTAACAGTATTAGAAATTAGAATCTAGAGATAATCTGTAATTTTGACAATGAAATGGGATTGTGAAGATAGGGATGAAAGGCAGGTACTTGAGGGAGGTCATGAAAGGAGAACATAATCCAGGACGTTGAGGTTGTTTTAGCAGAGCTACTTGAGGGGTTGCGAGTTTGAGATACTATTATTTGGCGTTTGATGATATCTTTTGAGTTTCATTTCTAGTTATGTGACAATGCAGAATTTGGGACTCCTAAAAATTGTTGTGGTCATATTTGGAATAGAACAACTAAGTTGATAGGACTCGATACTATGTTTCGCAGTTAAGTGGTTTGTGTTGGAAAAGGACACCCATTCCCTTTATATCTCTTCAAGTTTTGTTGGATAGTCGTGACTAAAAAAGTTAAATATGAAATGTTGCTATTTTAAGTTTGGGCTTTGGAATGTTTAGTTGTCCACTCATCGATGTGTAAGGTGAAAAATTATTTGTATTTCATTTTCCTTGACATGCTAATATTTTCTGGATTGTATCCTGATCCTTTGAATATATATAGTGGCAAGATATTAACATGTTGATGTATTTGATCCGTTGCAGAGTGAGGCTTCAAGTGTAGTTAGCTAAAGTTATTATGATATATATGGAGTGATCGATTTTAGTCGCAGCATGTTTAGAAAAATCAGATGGAACTGGGATATTTTCCTCTTTGCCTATTAGGTAGGCAGCTAAAGATACTGGCTGTTTGTATGATGTAAATTCTCTCAGCTTGACATTTTGCTTGAATGGTGATAGGTCTTGAGATTTTGAATTCTGAGATGGGAAAACTGTCTTAACATTTGAGCAGTTACTTTTGATTTGTTGAGAAGTTGTGAATTTGTTATCATACTTAATGATTGCATATGGCTGCACATAATGACTGTTTTTCCCGTAGAAAGAAATATATAACTAGTCAATCATGGCAGAACCCTGCAGATAAAAAGGAGATAATATGCGATGAGAAACTCAAGGTCATATTTGACGGACGGGAGAAAGTTGGGATGCTGGAGATGCCCAAGTTAATTTCCCAACATTTTGTGAAGACTGCATAATGCGAGCAGATTTATAATTACTGTTCTGGTGAATCACTTCTTTACGTACTGTTCTGGTGCCATGTTTTTCTTCTTTTTTTGGTTTTAGCTGGACAATGATGTAAAATATCTGGTAGGATGAATTAAAACGTTACCGTGACTTTCTGATAACTTACTTCTCATGTGATCTCTGTTTTTATTTCTCTTTTCTTTCTTTTTTCTCCGGTTTTCCAGGGAGTGGGCAGGGACGTTACCCAGCTATCCTAAAGTTTTCGATGTCCACATCCACAACTTTTGTTGGATTATAGAGAAAACAATTAACTTTGGTTAAGTAACTATGGTTATTATATTAAAATTTTAATTTTTAAATAAATTGATAACTTCAAAAAAGTTTTGATGAATCTTTACTTATAATAGAAATAAAGATTCAAAATTATATTTTGGAGCATGTTAATGAAGATATTCTTGATAATTAATCAAGATATTCTCTATAAACTAACATCTAATTTAAGGAGAATTAGTAATTAAGATTTATTAAATTTATTTTTTGTCTTGAATTATTGTCCAAATGATGTATTTTCTCTTACTACAATAATAATTCTTAAATCAATTGACTTCTATTCAGAATTTTCACTTTTTAAATAATTCACCAATAAAAAAATGCAGATGTTCAATTTAGTATCAAGTTTTTAAATATTTTTAAGTGAGTGACTAAATTTTTAAAACCTTAATAGCTCAATTCAAAATTTTAATTTTGTTAGTAATTTGTTCATTTAATTAAAAAAATTATTATTTAAGAAATGTAGCAATTTATCTAAAAAAATAGTGATCATTATTATAATACAATAGAGATATTTTTTTTTCAGATAAATACCTATAAATCATAAACACAATAAAATTAGTTAAATTAATAAATTATTAACAAAATTAAAATTTAAAATAAACTATTAAGGTTTTAAAATTTTCCAACTACAATTAGACTTGACAATTGAGCCTAGACTTATCTCTACATTAGCATGAAGTCAACCGGACAAGCCTTGATTGATCAGTCTCTAACAGAGATTGAGCCCGATTTTTTGAGTCCGACATATAATAATAAAATGACGTTATTTTAAAAATTATTTTTAGAAAAATAATAAGTTGGGTTGAGTTAGCTCGAGCCTTAGTCCGGTTGTAAATTGAACAAATTCTAAAAGTTGAACATTTTAACATTAGTTATCAATTATTAAAAAGGATAAGAGCGTGTTAATCCCAAAAACATGTAAGCCTCGTAATACCCTATCACTCTTCATTGTTTCCCGTATGTGTCGAATTTCCGAAAATTTGCTATCCTTCCATTTTTTGGCAAGTCTCGTGTTTTTCTAATGTCAAATCGAAACTTTTCTAATTTATCTAATCGTTCTGGAAAATCACTAGCAACGAGCTCACCACCTGTTTGAAGAAATTACCCAACGCATAACCAAATACTTGAATCAACGTTTTATGGTTATTGATATGAGGCTACTCTAAGTGTGGTTGATTCAAATTCAGTCATCTTTTTATCTAATCTTCTTATGCTAAGCTAGTCCAAATCTGATTGTTTGAACTCAATAAGTCATCAATTGTAGCTACTATTTCCAAAGCTATAACTTTTTCATGGTGGGACTGCACTGTATCTGCAAAATCAATGGCTTCTTCTATCTGTTTCCACTGCCATTTTTCCAGTTGCCTGCCAAGACCTTTATCTTTTCTAACAAAATCTGCAACTTCTAATTCCTCTATAAAACCTGTAAAGCATCTTTATCGGTACCATCATAGTTATCGTAATGATAATAGTAGTAAAGTTATTGCTTGTGATAATGGTGGTGTAAAACTCCGGAGTGCAGACCTGGTGGCCATGGAGTACGCTGATCTTAAACTCACGGATAGAATTTCTGCGGTAATGTAATTTTCTACATAACATCAAGTTTCACCTTTAATGTTTGTTTGTTTTTGTTTCTTTTGAAGATTTTTGGCAGTTGTTTTCGTGCATAATAAAAATGATGGGTGGAGTTGTTAGAAACAGTGGCTTAATATAGTTTTAAGATAATAGTTTATTTTCTTCACCATTCCTTTTCAATGATGGTAACTAAAGGTTGGTGTGTCTCAATTGCAGGAATTGGGTCATGTTAGAATCAGGCAACATGTTAACCCTTTGAGTTCCTCTTTCTCTGTAAGTCATTTCAGACCATTTTAAGTTACTGCTAACATATGTTGACTATTATCTAATTCTAGTTTTAACTGAATCTGCATTTGGATGTTTACCTTATTGGCAAAATTATACTAGGTGCCAGCAGAAATACCTGATTGGAACAAAATCTTCAAGGACCCTACTTTGCCACTAATGGTGGATATTGGGAGTGGTAAACTTTTGCTACTTAAGCTTTCTACTATATTATTTCACTGTTTCATTTTGGGTAACTACGATAGCCAATTTTTCATGAGATGATATGACAGTCTCTTCCACAGATGATTGCCTTTTTGAATTAGCTTGATATGTTAGAAAGGCAGGTGACTGGAATTATATTGAATTGATGTTTATATGGAAACCTTTCAACTTATCTGTTTCATTGAAAATGAAGGGTTCATATGAAGTTGATTTATAGTTCTATGGTGACATTTACACCATGAACATATTAACTTTTCTGGAATATGAGTGAGTTATTTTAGTTCATTCCAATGGCTATTACAAGTGTTTTGTTCTGAAGGTCAATAAACAATAAAAATATTGAACTTATTTTAAAAGTACGTTTGGCCTAACAAATGACTGAAATTTTCAGGTAGCGGCAGATTTCTGATATGGCTTGCCAAAAGGAAACCTGATTTAAGAAATTATTTGGGGCTTGAAATACGAAAAAAAGTATGGAAATGAAAATTTTGGGTACTATTTAACAATCCCTTTTGGAGATAATATTTTTTGCTTGGTCCTTCTATTTTTTCATGCCTATTGCCTACACTTTTTTATCATTTGTGTGGCGACGCTTCTAATGTTAATGCAGCTGGTCAAGCGTGCTGACTTCTGGGTACAAGAGCTAACCCTTGGTAACATGTATGGTTTCCAAACCAATCTTATTTTGGGTCGGGAATGATACATATCATGGTAATTTTATTGGCATATTTAACAAGGCGATTTGAACTTATTGCAGACATTTCCTGTTTGCAAATGCTACCGTTTCTTTCAGACAGCTTGTTCTCTCGTATCCTGGACCCTTGATGACAGTTTCAATATTGGTGAGATCACTCGTGGCCCTGATTATATTATATGTCAGTTTGAATGTACTGGGATGCAAGAGTATAGTTCCAAAGAAGTCCTTCTAAAATAGAACTTGAGTCACGTATACAACTATATATGCAGTGCCCAGACCCTCATTTCAAGAAAAGGCATCATAAGAGAAGGGTTCTGCAGACGCCATTGGTTGATTCTATCGTCAGTCAGTTGGCCCCTGGAGGGAAGGTAAGTGCTCTAGGCTTTTCTTGTATAACAAACACTTAACATTTTTTAATGTTTGTTTCTCTAATTCTTTTATCATTGTAAAATCTTCATTCTCCTCTGTCGTACTTTCCTAAGAAGTTGACTCTAATGTTGTTTTATCCCAAGTTGGTTGGAAATGATCTTAGGGTGCACAAAGAAGTTCAGATTAGGGTAACCAGATTAATCTATAGCTTTAGAATGGAAATGAATCCACGATACTTGATACTGGACCTCATGTTCCAATGTGTCAGAACACTTTCTTCAATTCTGTTGAGATAGCTGCAGAGAGTGCAATATGCAGTCATGTTCTTGAACAAATTATGGTGATTAGTTTGGGCTGCTATAATATAATTGATGTCCATATGCTTGTCACAGTGATGGAACTTAAATCATCACTTGTGAAGGGCAATACAGATTAACTGGGGACAATATGGAAATATGAAGTTTAATGGTTGAGCTCATGGTTGACTTAAGTTCTGTTGGTACGATACAGACATGTAAATGTATGATAAAATGTACATGTCTTCATGAATGCAAGCTCCAATCACATAGCATTCTTCTGCACACTGAAAAACTTCATTGGTCTTCATGAGGAGGAGACAACAATTATCTTTCTTTGCTTTTCTACACGTTCACTTGACTCCTACCTTTCCCACGGGATAGGTATTCATGCAGTCTGATGTGCTAGAGGTGGCTCTTGACATGAGAAATCAATTTGATGCCAAGTCAGATGAACTTGAACATGTCGATGAAGTTGATCAAAATATACTGTGCGACAGTGATGGCTGGCTTTTGAATAATCCAATGGGAATAAGGACTGAAAGAGAAATCCATGCAGAATCAGAAGGTTTAAAAGTATATAGAAGGTTATATCATAAGCGAACATAACCGACTGGTAAGCTTCTGTGCAGATTAGAATGTTGCAAGCTCCATTGACAAAATCTTCTTCTGAAGCATTCAACTCTAAAGATTTTTTAATAGCTGGTCTTTATAGAGATACGTTTCTAGGCTTGTTGTCATTTGTTTATCTCTTCATAGATCCCATAATCTTCATTTGCTGATTACTTCAAGGACTAATGTCATTGTACAAGTATCTTTTTATGTAGTGGGTGAGAGTCCATTCTATTACCACCACTCATATGTAGTGGGTGAGAATCCATTCTGTTGCCACTCATGGTGGTTGAAGAGAACTCAAAATTTGGAGAACTACTATCCCTTTATTCTCATAGCGATTGTGCATTTAAATGTTTAATAAAAGAGTGAAAATGTTGAGGGAGAATTTATGTTTTTCTCTATAACAAATTGTTCAGCATTTACCTTTTTTAAATCTATTTTTAAATATTTAAATAATAGAAAACGATATTATTAGAATTATTATCAACAAGCAAGTGGAGTGAAATTGGTCTAGACTGATACATCCCTAATTCATAGGAATGCCCTTTTATTTCCTAATTAGATGCAATTAATGCCTCATAGTTACAAATGTTAGCTTAACACTGGCGTAACTGAATGGGTGTAAAGATAAGGCAAACCGAGTCTCGAGGTAGGTCCGTCGACCTCACGCCACGTCTCATATAAACGCGTAATCATATATAGAATAATGCATGATTAAAACCCACCATCTTCAATTCATCGGCAATCTCGGACACGTAACGTAAAGCTCTGGCTTTTTTCTGTTCACATTTTCTTGTTTGTGTCGCTTTCTTTGCCGGGTATTTGTCATTGGGTATTGTTGGTGTTTTTGGTCCCCTGCGCTTGCTTTCTTCATAATTTCTCCCATCTTTTCTGGGTTTACTCTCCCTGTTTGTTCAGCTCTTGGTGTGTAAGTTGGTGATCATACGTTTTCTTGTTTCATTGGATTATCATTTCTTTTTCTTCTGGTATAAAAGGGGTTGGCATTTTGTGTTATCCTGTAAATAAGGTTGATTCCTGATTATTTGAAGCTTAATCTTTTGTTATCTTCTTAAAATTGAGACTCAATCTTGATAATCGAATAATAAATTCTCAACCCTTTTTAATAACTTCTGTTGCATATTAGACAGAATCACCGTTATATCCGCCTGGGAATTTTCATTAGGGTTATTTTGTTACTAATTCCTAATCTTCTTCGCAATTAATCATAATCGTCTTTAGGGTTTGATTTGCAATTTGAACTAACTGCGCATGAGATGATATATCCTTCAACTTTCGTATAATAGCTTCTTTCTGATGTATGTTTTGTTATGTCTTTAGATCTGGCTTTCTTTTTCTTTATGAGATTAGCGGTAAGTTGAGCATTTTAGGAACTAGATGCAACTCGGATTATTTGTATATTATGGCTCCGTGAAAGTTTTGTAATGGTGAAGTGTCTCAAACAGCCTAACCTTCAGTTTCTGTAGTATCAAACAATTGAAATGGGAGGTGGAAAGGACAAGCAAGACCATGATTCTTCGGACAAAGGTATTCTTTCACATCTAGCTGCATATGCTGCTGGTGCTGGTGGTGGACACTATCCCCCACATGGCTATCCTCCTCACGGATATCCTCCGCAAGGGTATCCACCAGCTGGATACCCACCTCCTGCTGGATACCCTCCTCCTGCTGGATACCCTCCTGCTGGATACCCTCCATCTGGCTATCCACCCCCTGGAGCATACCCTCCAGCTCCCTATCCTCATCCTGGCCCGTCAGCACCATATCCTACTGGTATGTTACTGAGCTGATATTTAGCAGATTCTGGTTTTGGCCAGGGTTGTTCATAATGAACATCTTTCTTTTATTAATGTCCATGGTGGTACAAGATAGTAGAGTAAGAATATCGGTGGTACAAGATAGTAGAGTAAGAATATCGGTCTTAATCGTTTATTATTTGTTCCTAAACCAAGTATCTTGTTATTATGATGAATAAGGCAGCTATTTGCATTACGTATATGTGCATCAAGGCATTCTTGTTGGTACCTTGTTTCTACGTGGCTGTTTTTTGTAATTTGTTTAAAGACTAAAACGTCAAACCAGTATGAGAAATGCCTAAACAATTTGCTCAACTTATCCTGATTCTGTTGAAGGTTCTCTGCTTTGCTTACTAACTCTCTGTTTGTTTTACCATATTGAAAGTTATAGAAAATGATCCAGTGATAAACTGGAGAGGACTTACTCTGAATTGAATTTCCTGCGAATAAGAAGATTATAAATTCTCCATACAATCTGTTGACCTTATAAAAACTTGGAATTCATATGCCGCTCATGACTACATTTGGTGAATTCACAG
Source organism: Erythroxylum platyclados (assembly GCA_027563515.1). Classification (NCBI taxonomy): domain Eukaryota; kingdom Viridiplantae; phylum Streptophyta; class Magnoliopsida; order Malpighiales; family Erythroxylaceae; genus Erythroxylum; species Erythroxylum platyclados. The sequence goes on from JAOQMM010000002.1 coordinate 7,466,207, forward strand.
TCCATTTGGATTTGTTTTGATTTATTGTTACAGGGCATGGGTATGGGCATGGGCATGGATCTGGTGTAGGGGCATTGTTAGCTGGGGGAGCAGCTGCTGCAGCAGCTGCATATGGTGCCCATCATGTTTCACATGGAAGTTACCATGGGTTTGGTCATGGAAAGTTCAAACATGGCAAATTTAAGCATGGGAAATTTGGAAAGCGTTGGAAGCATGGCATGTTTGGAAAGCACAAGGGAAAGTTTTTCAAGAGATGGAAGTGATTGCCCACGAGGAAGGAACTAGTCCCTCTTACCAATATACATTGGTTTGGCTGTGTAACTAATTTGCTTTTTCTTAGACAATTTCGATTCCTGTGTTATGCACATGTGATTGCGATTGCTGTAAAAGTGCCTTTTGTATGTATATAAGCGAGAGCTGCTTCTTAGATCTACATGGGATTGAAAAAAAAAATTGAATTTGATCTCTTTGGCAAAGGAATTCAGTGTCTCTGATGTATAAACTAGTTCCTTAAAAGATTATTGTTGCAAGAATTAGCAAATGATCTTGGGATTAGTATGACGAAATTTGACGAATGGTGTACAGATTATGCCTTTTGAGCATTCTTTGAGGATATCACAGTTTGATTAGTGTATTAGATATAAGTGTTTCTGCTTCTAATTGCTGGAGTCCATTTGAGAAAATTTATGAACAAATTGATTGTTGGTGCCAATGATGAGAATTGTTCCAATGTTCTTGCATCCAATATGATTACATCCAATAGAAGGAAGGTTTTAACCTCGTAAGTCGAGGTTTTCCAGGTTATGAGCTTATTAATGCATTCTACAAAGTACGTACTGCAAGAACTTGTGTCCTAAATCTCCAAATTTAGAATTTTGAAGTCTTTCAATTGTTAACTAAATTGAGCTAAATAAGCACCCCATCTAATTTGTAATTTTGAAGTATATTTTGATTCTCCTACTCAACCCCAATCCTATTTTAATCTTCCTATCCTAATGTAATTCTTATAATCAACACCACTAAAATATTATAATTTTACATATTTACTAGAGGTCAATTCAGAATAGTAACCCCCTTAAAGGATTAGAAATTTACTATGGTTCTAGATGTCAATTTGGATTTTTACTAGAGGTTAAATTGAATTTGCACTAGAGATCAAGCTAAGAATTTTACATGGGCGTTAATGGTCCATTCAAATTTTCAATATAATCATTTGGAGATGGAAATAGGTCGCCCAGGACGAAGCTTGGCTCGACCCCTTGCTGATGAGGCTCTGGTTGGATGCACTAAGTTCGAGCCCAATCGGGCTTGAGGTAGCCTAGCCCAAGTTTGAGCTGGGCTTGAAGCCTAATTTTTCAAAAAAAAAATGAACCTAAGACCCGATTAACCCGAGAGTATTCCAATATTAAAGAATGGTAATTTGTTTATTTGAAGGAATTTACTATTTTTTTATCTTAAATGTACTTACTCTAACTCCTCACATTTTTCATAAGACCACAAATAGCGATATAGGTCAAAAAAAAAATTTAACTATAAAATTATATAATTATTTGACAGAGATGACCTAATTAGTGAAACAAGCCTTTTTTAAAAAATGTATTATGTTAGAGTTGTGATAAAAGGAAATACAACTCACATAAAACTTCTAAAGATGATAATTAATTAAAATCCAAAAATACTAACATTAGTTAAATTAAAATTTTTATTAATTCATTAAATAATTTATTTAAAATAAGTAGTGTATTTAATATTTTAAAATAATAATTACAAATTTTATTATTATAAAAAATTAGATTGTTGAGAGTTGAAATATAATTAAAAGGTGTCGGCTCATTTTCACAATTAAATCAGATTATTTATATCAAACGTGGAGTGCAGACACTACAGTATTATTTTAGCAAGTCTTCAAATTCTATAGCTACACCGTATACGAAGAATTCAAACAAGTGATTTGATATGTAGTCACAATTGAAAATAGTACTTTGCACAGGGTTGACAGAAGTTCAAGGTTAGTTTCAATTTGTCCGATCTAAAATAAATAGTTCGTTCTCTCTTTATTGTCTTTGAAACAACCGAGTGAAATAAATGAATTAGTGAGTCAATTGATATTAAATTTTACTTGCTTTTGTTGCTACATGATAATCTTCATGGAGTTGTTTATTTAACATTCACGACTCAAATGGAGTAACTATGTTTGTGTTTTTTCTGGTGATTGTGTAGAAAAATGGCGAAAAACGACAACTATGAAGTAATGACATCAAAAAGGGATAAAAGAGTTTGGGTTAAGTTTCAGGTGTTAGATATTTTCCTACGGTGGACAGCAATTAATTACAATTTAACGATTTTAATAAATTATCGGCTAAACCAGTCAAGTTTGATCTGAAAAAAAATAATAAAGTGACTAATAAATGATCTGGATTAGTGGGATGAAGTTCAGTGAGAAAAATATATTTCAATCAGTATGGACCGAATCTATATTGGGCTTATGATGGAGGAATAGATGCTATATATAGAAGGTTAAGGTCTCATATAATTGCTTAAACAAATCATGAACGTACAAATACTCTGACTCATTTAGAGGTTCACGTATTATGAAAGCTACAGAAAAGCCTTAACGACATCTCGGGGATTAACTCTCATGAAGGCCTCGGTGGATTCGACCTCGTTTTGGCTTTGAAAAGTTCATTTGAAGTCATGGAATCAAAATCAGGTATTTTCCACATGTATTCTTTTTTCCGCTTTCACATTTAATTCAGGATATGTAACTAAGGCTTGTGTTACGTACTACACGTAGTATCAGAGCGATTATGTGATCGGGTGAACAAAAATAAAGGTTTCTTTGTTTGCTTCTCCATAAAGTTTTAGGATAATAACGATCCGTTTTTCAGTTTTTTCTTACTTATGGATGCTTGAATATGTAATACATAACGGTTAACATAGAAAAACAGGTTGAAAACGAGCTTTAGAGCATGAAAAATCCACCCAAAGCTCGCCAGAAATTACCTTTTTCCAACAGGTGTTGGGAGAATGTCGGGCTACACACGCCTGACGCGTACACAGTGCACTCATAAACATGCACGCACCAAACAGAAGAGCGACGCATGATGAAGGACATGTGTGGTGCGTGTGATACACATGTCAGCTCGTGAACAGTAAATGCTTAGAGGCAGTGGGATAGGCGCATGCCACTTGTCCCAACACGTAGCACGTAAGGATGAGGACGCGTGTCTGGTGCTAGACGGGCCAGGCATGTCTATGTGTAAAGCGCGTGCATCACACGAGCCATCAGGGTTCTAGAAGCGTTAGTGCCCAGGTGGGTGCATGCAACACATATGCTTGACGCATCAAGTGTGGCACATGCATTGCACCCACTGTCTTGTGCCGACGTGCACTATAATGTTAGTCTGACGTAAACGCTACAATGCGCTCTAACGGCAGCACTACAGTGATGCTCAAAATTATCAAAATTCCCGTAATGATATCCCATATTGTTTTGGGTTAGTTTTCAGATCCAAAGAATTCATAAAGTGAGTTTTTTAATTTTTTGGATTTATTACATTAGTAATAAATAAAGTTTAACTATAAAAAAGGAAATAAAACATTCCAAAGTCAGTTTTAAGTGAATTTTCATGTTTCGAACATGACATAAGGGAGATACTTGAGATTTTGTGTCTCATATGGTAAGTTCAGTGTTTGATATCATATGATAGTCACTTTGATTGAGATTTTTTTGCTCCAAAAGTCTCAAATAAAGTTTACGAATAATGTTTTTAGCACTAGTATGTGATAATGAGAATGTGCATCCGAATTTTGCATTTATTGATTAAACATTATCATATACTATATGCACATACAGAATGTGAGGATAACATAAAGGTGTATCTCTTGTGTTTATGGATCTTTTTGAGTACTGATTAGAATGCAGTCACCACAGTTTCCTTTCGAGTTAGTATTTGAATTGTTTTACTTGCATGTTGGGAGATGTTTCTGGTCTTTTGTTTGGTTATTCTGCCCACAAGTGTTGGTCTTACATGAAATTTTGAGATGTACATAAAGACATTAGATGAAGGAAAGTCATTGCTTGAGGGATCTATTCACCCATAAGTGGTAGTGTCACAAGAGTTGATGATGTGTACTTTGTTCGCTTTATGTGGAGGTCTTATTTGCATATGTTATGTATTCAG
>JAOQMM010000002.1:7475875-7487885 GCA_027563515.1 Erythroxylum platyclados
TACCTAATATTATAAAATAAAAATAAAAAATATTTGATATTTTACTTCTAGTTTACCCTTAATAAAACTATTAAATATTTCTAATAAATTGCTCAATTATTTAGCCAAAATTAAACTTTCTATGTAGGAATACCTTAATTAAGATGAGGGTTTAATGTAGCATAATAATAGGGTAAAATATTTAAGTAGATATAGTATTCATGTTCTTATAAATATTTTAAAGTCATATATTTATAAGTCATTTTTTACATAAATAGCTAATACTGAATAACTAATTTTATCAAACACTCTTAATAAATACTTGATGTTATCCGTTAGTTAAATCAGCTAATATAATCAACTATTCGCTAGCCGTTAATAGAATCAACTAATAACTAATATAATTAGCGGATTGACAAATAGATCCATTGTCTTATTTTCCCTGGGACTTACCACCTTCAATGCATGTATGAATTCGTTTTTCTTAGCAGCTAAGTTAGCCAAGTCTTAGTAGGTGGAGTGGAGTATATTACAACTAGCTAAGCTCATAATAACTATTACCAGTTGCGTCTTCCGAAGAAAAGAGTTCTGAGGTGGACGTGGACATGGACATGCACATTGCAGGTGCAGCTACTAACTATTCTATGTCGCCGTTGCATGTTCTTGAGGTCCCATCACCTTGTGCCTGCACATGCTAATGGAGGCTCCCTCCACCTCTACCCTCTAGCCTCTGCTTAGCTTGTCCAATGTCTCTATCATTTGATTTCATTTCCTCTATTACTGTCAATTCTTGACTTTTAGTATTTTAGTTTTTGCCCCATCGGCGACTATGCATGTCATCTTAATGCTTCTTCCACCAATCAAATTGGCTGATGCAAGATGGATATGACTTGTCTTCGATTTATGGTTCCATAATACATAAATTAAGGCTTAGTTTCGGGATAAAGATTGAATTAATCGTTTGCTTTTCCGCTTTTAACTTTTGGCCACTTGTAACTGCTATTCTGACTTCTTCTAAAACAAGAAGACAAGTAAAAGTTACTTTTGGTTTTTATTCTTTTATTGTAATTTAAATTTGACGTCAAAATGTTCAAACATTCACGTTCATCCTTATTGATTTTCAAAGGGACAAAATTAATGATTAAAAAATTTAATTATAAAAATTTTGAATTATTTAATTTTTTGATTCAATTTTTAGCATTTTGGTTCGATTTATCTTCATAACTCTTATTGTTAAAAGTTGATCAATTTATTAATTAATCAGTCAATTTTTATTAATTAATAAGTTTTTATAAACTAAAATAAACTAATTTATTTTTATTTAACAATCTCTTTTTAATTAAATTCAAATTCTTCCGTGAGTAAGAATAATCTATTTTAATCATATTTAAAATTCTTTAATTTTATTTAATTTTTAACTGATTTTATGACAGTCTAATATCGATTGAATCTTTTAAACCTTAGATCTCTTATCTTACTAATTTAATTTTCAGTTTAATTTCTAAATCATTGGACAAAGCTACTCACTTCTATTAGGATTCTTCACTTTTTTACATCGGTCAATCTTGCAATTAAATTCGCTATTTTAACTCGTTTAAAAGGGATATTTTTATATCTTAAAATGGGAAGTTTCTAATATTTGTAATAGATATTAGAAAAAAGTGTCACATAAGTTTAGATTGATAAAATGCCGGATTTAATGATTATATTTATTTTACAAAATATTGTAATTAAACTTAAACTTTAATTAAAAAATTATAAAGATCAAAATATACTTTTTAATTAAAAAATATGTTCACATATCGGTGATTAAGTCAATCCTAATCAACTAGGATTGTCGGAGTATTATTGCAGATAAAAGTCAATACAAACTGCTGGCCTTGTATATATATATATCCACAGCGATGTGTATAAAAATTAGGGCAATTTTACATGTTTCTTTCTTTATTTTTTATTTTCAGTTTTGCAGTTTGGACTGATGAAGATGTTCCCTTCATTTTGACTTTCAAATGATGAAAAGCAAACTTTTGGATTATTTTTCATCCAATGCTAATTAAGCAAAAATCAATGTACCAGTATTCAAGGTTATTTGCTTTATGAAAATCTAAAATTGATCATATAATATATACAACCTTTCTTTTGTAAAATTGAATCTATAATTTTATAGTCACAAAGGAACAATTTTACTGATTGCTCAAAGCTCGACCTCATCTAATGCTTAATAAGCAAATCATTCCAAATATGTCCCATACAATTTAAATACAAAAAAATCATACCTTATGGAAAATGAGTATTAATGAAAATAAATTTTATTAAAAAATTGTTAAGGAGACTTAGTTAGTTTAGTAAAATTATGATAAAAATTAATAGTTTTGTATAAAATGATATTATATTTAAATATTCATTAAAAAATTGAATGACCGAAGTGTTACGTGTATCTTTAGTTTAGATTTAGTTTAAGACCAAAGAGGAAGTGAAGTGAAGCATATGTGTGTAAGAAAGCGATTCTTTCTCTTGCTATGGACCAACCACCAGCCACCGTTGCCTCCAGCTGTCTTCACTACTTTCTCTCTCTACATTTGACTAAAATAAAAATCTCTTTTTTTTATGCTCTATAATTGCAAATATATATTTACAAAACAAACAAACAAACAAAGGAATCCATTCCATTGCTCTTCCCTTCACTTTCTCCGCCCATTTCGTTGCACTAAATTAATAATGCAACCAAAGAACAGCACCTAATCACACTACAAACAAGACAAACATTAAAAAGTTCATATCTTTAGTACTATTCGCCATTTCTCTCTTCTCTGTTTTTCTTTATTTATGTAGTCGCATAAATATAGGAAAGAGAGAGATTGGTTTGTTTCCTCGTGATCCCTGCAAAGTCTACGTGAAATCCCAGATTGCCTTGTTGTTTGTTCCATTCTCGTCTTAGTTGCTCCAGTTATAGCAAAGTCGCATTCTTGCGGGGTTTTATTCTCTCAGAAAAACGAAAAGAAAAGAGCTTGCTATGTTATAGAGAGAGGTGCTGGCTTTTTGTTGAAACAACAATCTAGTTTCTTTTGGGTTGTTCTCAAAAGGTCTTTTGCTCCCCCCTAGCTAATTGTGCGTTCTCTTTCCCCAGGTTTCTTGCTGAATTGGAGCAGTTTCAAGTAAGATGTTCAGGTGGGTTTTTTTCTTGCTTTTCTTTTTCTTTTTTGGGCTGTTGTGTGAGCTTGTATGTGCGTGTTATATGTGTGAACTTGACTTGGGCTCTTTCGTTGTTTGATGATTGAGGAATCGTTATGGCATTGTTTCATATAGGTTGTTGGATTGTCCTCTTTCAACTCTTTTTTCTTAAGTTTGAAGTGTGTTCCCTGTTTTGATTACAACGTACTGGTAGTTCTTCTTTTGTTTGGTTGGTGAGCAATGAGAAGGATTGAGTTGAACTTTCCACAATTGCGTTCACACCATTTTTCTTGAGGATATTTTTGGTCAGAAATAGCAAGGCTGAAAAATTAGTTAATTTTAGGTGGGATGATATATGCATCTTAGGAATCTTAGTTTGGGAATTATGATTAGTTGAGTTGTGAAAATTTCGTCCGGGGAATAAAAGAATCCTGCAACCTGATATTGAATCGATTTACCAGAATTATTTTTGCTTATTTTCTGTCTTAATTCTTTTAATTATACTTTTAACTATATTCTTTCGCCTGAAAATAAAATTGATAGATGATAGGAAGCCAATTTCATTCGTATGGTCAGTATGCGAAAACCAGAAAAGCAATATAGTGAGTAACCAGGATGCAAAAATTGATCAAATCTTTATGCTGATGTATAGGATTCTTGGTTCAAGTTTGGGAGAGAACTCTAACTTTGTGATTGTCCTAGGCCCAAATAAACATTATATTAGACACATTGCATGGGAATTATCATATATTAAGCAGTGCTTTGAAGTTATCCTCTAATGTACTCTGTTTAAGTGGGTGGTACTGTAATTTGGGAAAAAGCAAATGATAATCGTAGTCTCTAAGCTGCTGTTTGCATTTGTTTTAGACACTTATGGAGGTGGATGTGAAACAAGATAGTTTGAGGTCTGGTATAGGCCTTTTCAGTTTACTTTGCAGATCACATCAATTATTGATGTTATGATGATGTTCATGGAGGCAACCAAACTGATGGTTTGGGTTTCAAGCTTTATGCCTATTTTTGTGTGGCATATGTTTTGCTAGGTTATGTATTTACTTAAATGTGTCTTTTCTTGACATTTTTGCTTATTTATTTCCACGAATTGCATAGGCTCCCCTTTTAGAAACTGACCTGTACGTCTTTTGAGACAGATATTCCCACAATCTCTATTTGAAATAGAAGCAAATGTAAGCCGCTAACAAATTTTAGTCATCTATAAATGATCTAAATGTGCTTTGGATTTCAGGTTACTAAGGTTGGTTTAAATTGTGCATGTCATATTTGTTGATCTCCTTTCTGACGTTAAAGCAATATTTGTAAGATAAGCTCAAACCTCATTGAGCATGTGGTTCAGCAGCGTTCTCTTTCTGCACAATTAGCAAAGTAGCTGCTGTCCTTGATGTAATTTGTTTTTTAGTAATTATGGAAGTTGAGGGACCCAATATTCGCTGGATATAACCGCATGCTTGCCATGCCAATGCTTGTAAAATGTTCTTAGTGAACTGGTTGGATCCTACATATACATTCATGAATTAGACTACAATTGTTCTTGTGCTGAATATCAAATTGATTGTTACTTGCCTACTGAGTGGCAGAATTCTTGAGCTTGCCAAGCATAGACATTTTGATCCAATGGGGAAACATTTCTGACAAGAATGGATCCTCAAGCTTTCATCAGGCTGTCAATAGGCTCCCTTGGGCTGAGGTTTCCTGGAGCAGCTCCGAATTCTGCAAAATCTGGAATTCATACATTTTCGTCTCAATGCTTGTGCGAAATAAGACTCCGAGGCTTTCCTGTGCAAACAACTTCAGTTCCACTGGTGTCCTCTCCTGAAGCAACACCTGATATTCATAACATTGCGTCAATATTTTATCTTCAGGAGTCTGATCTAAAAGCATTGTTAGCGCCTGGCTGTTTCTATACTCATCATGCATATCTTGAGATTGTTGTCTTCACAGGGAGAAAGGGCTACCATTGTGGTGTTGGCATCAAAAGGCATCAAATTGGGACATTCAAGTTGGAGGTAAGTCCTGAATGGGGTGAAGGGAAGCCTGTAATTCTTTTCAATGGGTGGATAGGTATCGGCAAAATCAAGCAGGCGAGTGGTAGACCAGGAGCTGAACTTCATTTGAGAGTGAAACTCGATCCTGATCCCAGATATGTTTTCCAGTTTGAAGACGTGACAACATCGAGTCCTCAAATAGTTCAGCTTCAAGGCTCCATCAAGCAGCCCATATTCAGTTGCAAGTTTAGTCGGGACAGGTGACATGCATTTCGTGGCCTCTTTGGCATGAGTTATACATAGAAAATTGTCTAGCTTTGAGATTTTTGTTAAGACTTTCTAGGATTTCCAAAAGATTCTGGCTTTCAGTACAGCTATTAAAAGTGCTGTTTTCAAATGAACAGCTTTGTCCAATTCACTTGCATACAGGTTAGCCAAAAATTAGGATATAAGAGTTTCACGTACTCTCCCTGAAGCATTGCAAGCAAACACATAGAGAGTAGCAAGTACACTGGTGATATAGCCTAATAGGTTTGTTTTGTCATTCTTCTAATAATCAGTTCATTGTTGATGAATTTTTTTATATGGTTTTGGAGTGACAGGGTATCCCTGGTGGACCCGTTAAGTACCTATTGGTCAGCTTCTCTTGAAGGTGCTGATCTGGAGACTGAGAGAAGAGAACGGAAAGGATGGAAGGTGAAGATACATGATCTCTCTGGGTCAGCTGTGGCAGCAGCCTTCATAACAACTCCATTTGTACCGTCATCAGGTTGTGATTGGGTTGCCAAGTCTAACCCAGGAGCTTGGTTGATAGTTCGACCTGATGTTTGCAGGCCTGAGAGCTGGCAGCCATGGGGAAAGCTTGAGGCTTGGCGTGAGCGTGGAATTAGAGACTCTGTTTGCTGTAGATTTCACCTCCTGTCAGAAGGTCAGGAGGGGGGTGAGGTTCTTATGTCAGAAATCTTTATGAGTGCTGAAAAGGGTGGGGTGTTTTTCATAGACACCGACAAGCAGATGCGAACCGCTGCAACGCCAATACCAAGTCCTCAAAGTAGTGGAGATTTTTCTGGACTAGGTGTGGTTGTTGGTGGCTTTGTTATGAGTTGCAGAGTATATGGTGAAGGGAAGCACAGCAAACCGTTGGTTCAGTTGGCTATGAGACATGTGACATGCATAGAGGATGCTGCTATCTTCATGGCACTTGCTGCAGCAGTTGATCTTAGCATTGTAGCATGCAGGCCTTTCCGTAGGATGCTTCGTAGAGGATCTCGCCATTCTATATGAAGCAGATAATACCTCTTAAAGACATTTAATTGTCATGAACAAAACTCGTTTTTACCTTTTTCTTTTTCCCTATCTTTGTAACATAATGGATACGATAGTGTACAGGACTCTTTGTTTATCCTTCTCTCTCCCAGAAATTGTCTGCTCAATCTATAGCAACTTTGAGTACTCGTGTGATGAACTTGTTCGCCTTTCTGCTTTAGACGGTAAAGGGTTTTTAATTTGGCGGTGCCATCAAGGGCGATGTGGTTCAAGGAAGGAGAAAGAAACACAAAATTCTTTCATAAGTCTGTCAATGCTAGTAATAATGTTCATAAGATCAACTCTGTAAAGAAATCTAATAAAGAAGTGGCTACTAAGGATAAATTAAAAGAGGAAGCATTAAGCTACTTCAGGGATTCAATTGGTTCAACTACTTCTAGCCAATCCTCAGTTCAATTATTATCGTCTTTCATTACCCGTCAAGTTCCCTGTAATTATCGCTGTGAGACTTCCATGCTCTCCTTCTCTCTTCTTTCCCCCTATCCCTTGCAAGATGATTACCTAAAGCATCAAAAAAGAAGACAAAGGGATGACAACTGATACACTAGCATTAGTAGAGATTGAAAATCCTATCATGACTACCACAATATCTAACCAAGATAAAGTTAAGGTCAGATTCTCATTCCACTCTCAAACAAACTTCATCTACGTGTAGATTAAAGCACTTTCTATATCTCCATTTATAGCTCCTCTAGAATTTGAACCCACCATAAGCATCATCTTAAAGGAGGCTTTTATTTCAACAACTAGAAAGAGTTTTCATAGGAAGTCTAAGAAGAGGACTACCATTGGCCAATCAACCCACCTTAATGCCTATAATCATTTGGAATGTTAGAGGCTTTAATTACACCACAAAGTAGCAAATAATAGGTGACTATCTCACCACCAAAAAATCCCTTTTAATTGGACTCCCAAAGACTAGAATAAAAGTTCCTAAGATCAAGGAAGAATTTAGGTTCTCTCACAAAGACTGGGGCCTCATAAGAAACCACCATGTTCACCTTAATGGAAGGATAATGGTACCTTATAACACAATGCCACTTCAGTTGAGCACCACCATTTCACATAACAACTTTTAACAACTTCAACTAACCTTAAATCCCTCTAACATTCAAATGAGTACACTTTCATTTATGCCTCCAATTATTTGAATAAAAGGAGACAACTATTAGATAGCCTCATTGACTTAGGAAAAAGCATCACAAATACATGGCTAGCAGTTGTGGATTTTAATAGCACTTTCTCACAAAATAAAGCTGAAGGGCACAACAAATTCAAGATACATCTTAATGAAGACCTAATAAACTACTTAACACAAATAGGGCTACTTGACTTGCATTTTGATGAGCAATAATACTTATAGTGAAAAAAACAATTGATGATTGATTCCTTAGAAGAAAATTGGATAGAGCATTAGTATGGTTAATCATTTTCAACAATAGCAGAGCTCATTTCAATGATTTAATGTGCTTAGATCATTCACCAATCGATTCACACTTTTACCAACATTGGTGCTAGAAAATTTCTATTTAGATTCAATAATTGTCTAATTGGAATTTCTAGGTATGAGGCAGTTATAAGAGGATTGAATATAACAATCAGAGGCTTTAAGCCATACAAATTTGTAAAAAAGTTGAATGTAATTAAAAAAAAAGAATTTAAGAAGCTCAATAAAACGAATTATAGTAACACTAAGTTAACATTTTAAAACACAAGAAATGCACTTAAAACATCCCATGAAGCACTTGATAGGTCCATTTTTACATGTTTATAGGGGCTATGTTAATTGTAATTTAGCATTTTTATAGCATGTTTTACATAGAATTATATGAAGTTTATGTATGTTTGGTTCATTATCTTGTAAGTGATGATTTTAAGGAAGAAGCATAATTTTGAGAATAAGTTCCTTCATAATTTTCCAATTGAGTTGATTCCAAAAGCATTTGAAAGCTAACTTGAAGGGTTATAATTTTGTAAAAGACCTAAAACAAAATTGGCACCAACCATGAATTGAAACTGGTGCCAATCTAGTGACAGGTAATGATCACACAAACATCAACATTATAAGCCAAAGGCTAATTTAATGGATTAGATAACTTTTGCTAGTAAATGGGATAGCAAATTCACATTATCCGTTGTACATTCCAATTGGTGAGTCGTATGAGACCTACCTATCTCTGTTTAAGTCTCGTCACTCTCCCCCGTGCATCCATTTCTGATATGGCCTCCATAAATAAGATCATTTAACGTGACATAATAGCTTGTTTCTGTGCAACAAACCTTGTTAATATTTAAATTAAATCTTTCATAAAAACTTTTAAATAAAAAAAAGACCTTTTTACCTTATTGTTATAGTTGCTATGTTATGTTACAAGTTCTATTAAACTACCTTCTGGACTACAACTTCACTTGATTATCCTTAAATCATCATCTAATTAAAGGTTTTGGAACAGCAATCTAACGCATTTTATCACTTTGACATATCCATTACTTGGCATCATCAATCATTATGACATTTTAACATTATCAAGACTAGCAAAAAAAGTAATAATATGAAAAAGAAACACTAATATAAACACCAAAATAGTAATGATATGCACTCTTTCAAGAATAATAATTCATGATGTGCTCTTTTATTGGCCGACAATTATCATCATCATCACGACTATCAACATCCAGTTAAAGTCTCGCTGAAGTGTGAAATCTGAGAAGGTCTAATAGTACGTAGCCTTATTCTTATCGAATAAAAAGGCTATTTCGGATTGTTCGACAATATTGCTATATTTATTTTACCAATTTCATTCACACAATTAGCAATCATATTATTTATGATTCTATTTAACCGCTCTTGTAAGTAATATTCTAGAAAAAAACACATCTTAAATTTTAAAGTAGCACCGAGGACTCTATTTCTAAGATAACATAAAGACTATATTCAAAACAATACTTTCGTGTCTCAAGTTCAGGTGAAGTCCTTCAGTTCCCTGACCTGATGCCACAGGTCCAAATGTACTTCAGTTTCCTAGTTTGGTGGAAAATCTTGATCTTGAAAGCACTTACGCCTCAGTTTCAACAATTGTGCTTCAGTTCCAAAAAGAAACGTATAGGCTCACCGCTCACGAGCCTTAAGCCCAAATAAGTCCATTAGCTCTTTTGAGTGATGCCTATATACCTCAAATATCAAATTTAGAGTCACTTCTTCAACTTTCCAATATTTGTTTCAACAAATTATAAAACTTAAAAGAGTAAAGACAGAACATTCTCATCTCTAAATACTTATAACATTATTTTTGCAATATAAGAAAAACTCCCAACCATAAACATTATTTATAATTTTAAGTGGGACTAATAAAATACAGATAAGATAAAATCATATAATAGATTTTAAGCCATATTGCAACTATTAAAACTCTTATAAAAATAAAAAAGCTACCTTATAAAAATAAAAAGGATATTTTATTTAAATTTTATTTAATTAATTAATATACAAGAGTCTAACACTTATCAAAAAGATACAATTGGAATTGATGTTTCTTATACAGATAGAACACATCCAACATGTGATTTTGATCATCTTTCTGTTTTGCAACTTAATGACATCAAGCAGGCAAGCATCTGCTCAGCGCCCATCCTCATAAATGATAAAATAGAATCTATTTTTACGTTCATAAAAATAAAATAAAACCTATTCTTGACCTCATAAAGAACAACAAAAGGACCTATATTTTACTTATTTTATTTTATATAAGGGCCCAATAATAAGTAAAAATGAGGATTTTTTTTTACTTTACTTGGGGCCCATAAAATATTAAGAACGGTGCTAACGTCAAGATGACAAATTTTTGGCGTTATTAACAATCATTAGCCCACTGCATAGCAATAGTTCTTCAAAATGATCCTACATGATCATAATTGTAACAAAACCTTTGAGAAATAACCCCCCTCAGTAGCAAATCCATTTACCAACTTGAAATGAGAACTATGTATGCATACCATTACATTTTGCAAGCAAGTATATTTCTGCGAATATTCAGTTTGCTCAAGAAGGGTGTTCTAAGCCACATTTCACTTTAACCACACAAAAAATCAATTACCAACAATCTCTTCTGAGGCTGAGAAAACAGACCATACAACTCAGAATACAATATCCAACCCTTACAATGAGATGTTCAGCAGACATCTAGGCATCCGGTGTTTGAAATAACTGCTCAACCTCTGCGATAATGGTTTGAGCATCTTCAATTTCTGGGCCTTCTTTCTGATCAGACTCTTCCAACTCAGCCTGAAAAACAAGCTTCTTTTGACATTGTTCACATACAAAGACAGAAGAACAAAAAAAAAACGAAGCAAATGGTGAAACACAATGGGAGGCCAATGCTAATATGTATCTTTTATTACTTTTCTCACTGACATTGGTGAAACCATAAACATATAAAGAAGCGAAAAAATAAAAAATAAAAAAAATTCTGCACACAAAAAGCTGTTCTGTTTCATTTCCTTTTCTTTTATCTTCTTGTGTCATGTTTTGGAAGAGAGTAAGGCTCCAGATCAGTATGAAATCAAAGCCTAATAGTCCCAACTTTAAATGCAATGCATTTTATGGTGCGATTCATAATACCTAGCTCAATCACTTGTTAATGTTCCTGAAGAAAATTACAGGATTCACTCTATTTTCTCAAAAAGTCCTAAAGCCAACAAATACCAATTCAAGCTGTTCAGTTGGAAAGTACTGCATAATTGGAAAGGTAATGATTGTTTAAATTCATACCAGAGCTCCTTTTAAGTCAGTTAATGCAGCCTCAAGGCGCTTCCGAGCATCCGGAATCATCATCCTCGATTCAGCTAGCACATTTTCCTGCCAAAATCAAACAAGGAACCTAACTTTTAGAAAAAGGAGATCAGTAAACATTAGGCAATTGAAAAAATTCAAAACAATCAACAGCAGAACCACGGATAATATCATACCTGTTGTTTAAGGTCATAAGGATCAGTTCCATTCTCCTTCATTTCAGCAGTTTTGGCAGCTTCTGTCTCGACCTCTTTCTCATAGTAACGCAACTCCTTGACAATGCGCTTGCATGTACTTGTCTTGATTTTCAGATTCCTAAGTGTTGCCATGGAAACCTACCCATTTCCAACACAGATAATAAATTAAAAAGGGTCACACTGCACTAAACAAACCCAATCCACTTCAAAATTAATCTCATCCCCAACGAAACGAAAAGGAAACATAAACCAAATTCGGGTAAACAGTAAACTAACCTGAAATTCGAATAGAGAAACCAAACAAGGAGGAGATATGACTCAGATGCAAAGCTCAAATCTTCTGGAAAATGACGGAAGCACGTGATGTCAAAGGTGAGATAAGTGTTTCGTTTTGTCATTTGATGATTTAAGATTAATGAATGACATTAAGAAGTTAGTTTAATGATGAAAGAATGAAAGAAAAACTACGGAAATGATTGGATGAGTTTTTGGCCATGGTTAGGGTTTTTAATGTATTATGATCCAAAATTCTATTTTGGTGTTTT
>JAOQMM010000002.1:7487985-7500086 GCA_027563515.1 Erythroxylum platyclados
GATGTCCACTATCTTCAGATGATCTTCCTACGTTATCTCTATCTCTTCAGATTGATGCTTATCCCATGTGATCTTATCCCCCATGTCAATGCCATGTCCTCTGTCATGTCATCTGCCATGTCATCTGCCACATCATCCAAGATCTCCGCTTGATCTCTATCTGTTGATGATGAGTCATCCGAGCCAATAGCACACTGGTCCATCCAATGCTTACCCATGCCAACTCTATTAGCCATGGTCCGTCCACTTGAGCACACACTAAGTCCTTAGTCCGTCAAGAACTCAGTCTTAGTCAAGTCAACTCGTACAGGGTCCGAAACTCTCCCAAAACTCGCACCATGCATGATCCAACTTACTAAGTCATCTTGGAACTCTCGCATATTCCCGTCATACGTGTGATCCAGCTAACCTTCCCCTCGATGTCCGTCTCGAGCCTTCTTTTGGTCTCGCATCTCGTCGAAGATTTCCGCCAATGCGCACCAACGCATGCTAATGTTTGGCATTGCCTCACTTTGTCCTTGCCTCCGCGCAAGTCCTTGCCTTGTTCCGTAGTTCCACGTGCCGAACATTGGTCAAGGCTCGCCAATGCCGGCACGATCCCGCTGTCTCGGACTTAGGGGTCTAACACTAGGTATGGGCGTATTAGGCTTTAGTTTATGCATGTTGTGTTGGTGAAACGCCATTAAAATTTAAAACAAAACAGAAGCTTTATGCTGGGAGACGTGATTACTGACAAGTTGTAGTTTATGTCTTTTAAAGCTCATGTGGTTACTATCCCTGATTCCCTTCCACAAAGTCAAGTCCTGACACAGAAACTTCATACTTTTTTGCAGAAAATTTGTCTTATTTTTTCATAAAAGCTAGATGAACAACCACAACTTCATACTACTTGGCTGTCATGCCATATTACTTCCAAAGAAATCTAAAAGTTTAGATGGATTAGAAGATGGAGTAGGAGATGTAAACGAAGCAATCTCTGGGTCTTTCTCAAACCTTGCCATAGTTTCTTCATTCAGAAGAACATAAGCCATGATATCTCCTTCTATGGTGTCGAAGAAGTAAACTTGATTTTCTAGAGGCCAGTGTGTTATGCCTGTAAACACAGGCTTTCCCCATCCAAAATCAGTTTCATACAATGGAAACTTGATTTTCTAGAGGCCAGTGTGTTGTGCCTGTAAACACAGGCTTTCCCCATCCAAAATCAGTTTCATACAATGGAAAACCTGAAAGACTACTGAAACTAAGAGCAATCATATTTCCTGCTTCATGTGCCTTGGCTCTCTCGTTCATCATCTTCTTATAAACTTCACCATCTTGAATTTTCTTAACAAACTCTGCGTCCACGTTTCTTATATACTCTCTCATTTGATATATAATACTAGAGAACGCGTCCTTTCTCCTCCGTGTCAAGCACGGCCACCACTTTCGTAGTAAACCCTAGTTTCGTAGATGCCCACCTCTCTCTTTAATTCTCGCTCGCTTTCTCTAACTTGACTGCTCTCATCGCGGCATCATCTGCTCGGTGAAAAACATGGGTCGCGTTCGTACCAAGACAGTGAAGAAATCATCACGTCAAGTGATAGAGCGCTACTACTCGCGCATGACACTTGACTTCCACACCAACAAGAAGGTGATAGAGGAGGTTGCCATCATACCTTCCAAGCGCCTACGCAACAAGATCGCGGGTTTCTCTACCCACCTCATGAAGCGCATCCAGAAGGGCCCAGTTCGTGGGATCTCTCTCAAGCTCCAGGAGGAAGAGCGCGAGCGCCGTATGGACTTTGTCCCTGATGTCTCTGCAATCAAGACCGACCAGATTGAGGTCGACAAGGAGACTATTGACATGCTTGCTGCTCTGGGTATGACCGATATTCCTGGTGTCGTTCAAGTGGATCCTGTTGCTGCTCCTGTGACCCAGTTCGGTTTCGGTAGGGGTGGTGCCGGGAGGAGGTTTTAAAAGTCATTCATACTCGCCCAATGCCTTTTTGTTATTTAAATTAGTTTTTGGTTTTTTACATTTTATGATTTTGGATTTAGACTCAAAAACGCCTGTGCTATTAACGCTACTGGATTATGAATTGTTGGTACTGGATTTGCAAGATAAATGTTTCTTTTTAATCTGCTTTCGTGTTTGTGGTGCTGTGAGTTTATTGAGCTTGTAGGTGCTGGAGCTGTTAGCTGAGTGATGCATACTCTAGTATCTCTTTTCTTGACGAATTGGTTGGTAATTTTGTGTAAAATGAGTTAGACGAGTTATGCTGTTGTTGCATTATGCACCTGGAGCCTACAAAGCAGATGTTAAATGCTAGTGCTTATCTAAATGTCTTATAAGCTCATTGTCACAGTTCTTGCTGCACAGGAGGGTAGAAATAGTCTTTGTGGAATTTGCTTCCTCTTTAAGGTTCCTGCATTTTTATAATCTGTACAAGTCCTAGATGTTAGTAGTTGTTACATGTTGCCGGTCAAAGACATAAGTTTTGCCCTTACACATACATCTATAATCGAGTGGAATAGGAAGAGTGTGATTCTTATGTTATGACCGTGGGGGGTATCCTTGGCTTTGTGGAGCATACAGGGAAATGGAAGTAGCATTCTACCGAAGTCATGAATTGGTTCCTTCAGCCATTTTTCTATGAGTTGGTGTTTCCATTGCATCTTACTTACAGCTGCAGTTACTGCACTAGCTTATAAATACTGCTTTAGAGGGCTCTTGCCTTTGTATGAGATGATTGATCTCTTTATATAACCAACCTTGCCTTCTTGCTAACTTTAGTGTAAGAATGGAAGCTGTTGCTATAGTAACATAAACCCCAAACATTATTTCAACAGGCATGTCAGTTCCTTGGCTCTAAACTAAACAATATGCTTTCCAAATTACTCATTGACAATGGTGGTGGCAAACGAAATCGGAGTGAAGGTGTCTTGCTTTAGGCTCGTTAAAGACGCTGGGTTGAAACCAAATCTCCATAAATCTAGGCATGGTTAACCAAGTTAGTTCAATGATAGCATCTCTTGTTGGAGTTTGATTATGTTCCAACAAATTTAATAAGGACAACCGACACAACCGAGAGAGTATTTGGGAGAGAGGCAATGGCATACAGGGTAGAAAAAGTTGCCTACCTGGTGGAAATAGTGTGCTTATGTTTGTACAGAAATTGTAGCAGGAGAGGAATCACCGAACGATGGAACTAACTACCGAAGTTTTTTCTTTTTTTTTTTCCGTTCAATTGGTTCAATTCATAATTTTTTTTCCTATTTAGTTGGTTAAATCATAAAAATTTGTCTAAATTTTATTTAATTTTTTACATTTTGGTTTAATTTTTCAGAAATTAACAGCAAAGGTGGGTAATTTAATCTAATCAGCAAGGAAAATTGGAAGTAACACATTTCAAGTTCTTCTATTGGAATTAACCTTTATGCAGGACTTTCATACCAATGTAGAATATGGAGAGGTCTAATAGTACGTAATTTTATCCTTACAAAGTAGAAAGATTGTTTCGGTACACCCACGTGCAAATATGAAATAAAGATTGAAAAAAAAATGTAGAGGACTTTCTTCCTATTATATTATACAAGTTTTAAGGACAGACCAATAGTACCTTTTAATTTCAAAGAAAAATATTGTATCAAGAACTCAGGTTTCTTTGTCTAAAACTGCTCCAACAAAATAAAAATTGTAATATAAATTTTAATATAATGCTAAAAATAACAAAATTAATAGCTACATTGGATTAAGTTTTGTGATTTATTTATTATTTTTTTCGTTTAATTAAATATCAGAACTTATGTTTGAGTTTAGTTTTTAGTTGTTAAATATAAATTGTAGGTGCTAATTTATCAATTATAAACATCATCTTTACAAATTTAAAAGTCAAACGTAGTCAATATACAGGCTCCTTATTTTGTGAAATTTAAAAAAAGTTATAATATATGTCTTTTTTATATTAATTTGTAAATATAGGTATGTATACAGTCTTTACATACCTATATTTACAAATTTTGTATTTTGCGGTACAAGTCCAGTCCAAGTCCAAATTGGTATGATTAGGAAATTAGAAGTGGGAGGGATAAACCCCTGATGCGTCAATGAAAACACCGGAGGCTAAAGCCAATTGAAATCGATTGTGTTGGACCGACATGGAACTGTGTTCCTCTAATATCCCTCTTTCTCTTCTTCTGCTTGTGTAAGTCATTTCCTTGCAAATTTGCGGGTTTCTAGAGATGGAAGTAGAATTAGAGGGAAGAGTGAAGCCACTGAGCTACAAAGTGAAGGGAGTTTCTAGAGAATCTCCTTCTCAGAAAGCCTCTCATGTACTAGAAACTGACCTCCGCTCTCACTGGTCCTCCGCCACCAACACCAAGGAGTGGATCCTTCTCGAGCTCGACGTACGTGTATTTCTCTCTCTTTTCTTCCCACCACCCTCCGTTCCTTCTTCTGTTATTTGATTTGGTTGGTTCTGTTTTTTGTAGGAACCTTGCTTGCTTTCGCATTTTAGGATTTACAACAAGTCTGTGCTCGAATGGGAAATTGCTGTTGGTTTGCGCTATAAGGTTCAGTCTTCTTCTTTTTCTGTTTTCTCTTCTGCCCTCTCAGTAGTAACTTGGAAGAACGCTCACGGAGGATTTATGTTGATTCAAACCTGTTAATTACATAAATAAGCTATGGAATATAGCTTTTTGCATTTTGACTGTACAGTAGATTTACTATTTTGGAGAAGTGGTGTTTTCGTTTATTGTCAATTTTGGAGGCCAATAATCCTACTTTACTACTCTCAGTTTCGCTTACGAAGCTATTTTGGAAAAGGGTTTAGTTGTAATAGAATATGGTGAACAGAATAGTGTTATCATCTTTTTGGTTATGGAATATAGCTTTTTGCATTTTGACTGTACAGTAGATTAACTATGATGGAGAAGTGGTGTTTTCGTTTATTGTCAATTTTGGAGGCCAATAATCCAACTTTATTACTCTCAATTTCGCTTATGAAGCTACTTTGGAAAAGGGTTTAGTTGTAATAGAATATGGTGAACAGAATAGTGTTATCATCTTTTTGGTTCAAGGCAGGGTGGGAGACTCAGACTTTGAGATGCTATAAATAGTTCTGTTTTCTATATTTTTTTATATAACACGGAAGAAAGGTGAAATTTTAAGGTTTTTGAAAATTTGAAAGCACCATTGATACTCTTATGAAAAATTTGCATATGTTGATTCTCTATGAAGTTGTTAGGCTGATCATATCATTCATATTGTTTGTGTTCTAGTTTCTTGAAAGCTCTAGAGCTGAATGTGTCAACTGCTTGTCAATTGTCTTGCTGCCAATTTCTGATACTTATCTGGCATAAATTTGATTATGTACCAAAGGAAACGAATTTATAAGATAAATAGATGAAAAATTTTGTTTTTTGGGGTGAGCATGTCTTTCGGGCCCTTATTGAACTATTGGCACCAATGACTCAACACTTTCTGTCAATTTCATGCATCTTAAAATTACTTGTATATCAGAGTATATTTTATTTATATTCTGACTTTTCTAAATAACCAGCCAGAGACATTTGTAAAAGTTCGCCCGCGCTGTGAAGCACCTCGTCGTGATATGATATATCCAATGAACTACACTCCATGTCGCTATGTACGAATATCTTGTTTAAGGGGAAACCCAATAGCCATTTTCTTTATTCAGGTAAATAACAATCAGTGTGCCTTATAATGTCTCGGTCATTTTGCCATCATGTCATGAGTATATTCTTATCTATCCAATGTGAAATTTTCAGTCACTTGCCAGTCATTGGCTGGTTATGGCTTATTAAGTTTCAGTCCTTCACTTCCTCTCTTCTTTTCTTTTAAATCCAATCTTAACCAGGATGAAAGTTAACACTAACTCTAGTAATTCAGTTTCCTGGGCTGTACTACTAAGGTTGTTTCTGCTGTCTCTTTCTTGCAGCTCATTGGGGTTTCAGTGACTGGTCTTGAAGCAGAGTTTCAGCCAGTTGTTAATCATTTGTTGCCTCACATTACATCACACAAACAGGATGCTCATGACACGCATCTTCAGGTGAATCATACTATCTTACGATGCATTTTTGGTTTTTGGCTATTCTACGTATATTATTAACTTTCTTTTGCACCTCATTTCACCAGTTACTTCAAGACATGACAAAAAGGTTGCTTCCTTTCCTTCCCCAAGTTGAGGTACATGCATTTATATTGTCTCAGTGAAGATCTTCACTTTCTCTTTTCTATTT
This sequence comes from Erythroxylum platyclados, assembly GCA_027563515.1. NCBI lineage: Eukaryota > Viridiplantae > Streptophyta > Magnoliopsida > Malpighiales > Erythroxylaceae > Erythroxylum > Erythroxylum platyclados. Next base: position 7,494,226 of record JAOQMM010000002.1, read on the forward strand.
TCATGTCTGGCTCATCTTATTTGTTTTATGTTTTACTCTTATATTTGAGGTTTCTATGCTAATAATTAGCATGGTATTTCACACTATGCAGGCAGATTTAACCAACTTCATATATGATGCTGAGCAGAACTTGCGTTTTCTTGCAATGCTTGCTGGTCCATTTTACCCAATACTGCAAATCGTGAATGAAAGGTTCGTTAAGCTGCTAATTAGTCCATGCCAGTGCACAGATGCTAATGGCTTTGCGATGAGATGTTCTTCCTAAGCGTTTAAGTAGTATAAAGATCTTAAGAATATTCTAGGATCTTCCATCTGTTTCAAGCTTTGGACTCTGGTCTGTAACATCTTGACCTTATGATCTTATATTATGCTTGTAAAAGAGCGGCTTGAGTTTGTATAGCTGGCCTATGAGTTCAGAATTCATATGCTTGTAAAAAAAATCATATCGAATCGTCCATCTGTTTCAAGATTTGGGCTTCTAATCTGTAACATCTGCATCTTATGATCTTATAATATGCTTGTAAAAGAGCTGCTTATATTCCAGGTAACATTATGCCCTTGGGTTTATATAGTTGGCCTCTGAGTCCAGAAAACTGTTGTCTACAAGCACTTGAGTTTATCATATTGAATTCATATGGTAAAATGTATTATCATATCTGCATTTGGGATGAGATGTGATTTAGGGGGTCCTATCTGGTCCGTTATTATAAAATGTTGATTATTCATATAGATGCCACTGAGGCTGAAATTTTCATTTACAATTGATTGTTGGTGTTTGAATTTTATGAGTGCCTGTTACAACATCACAGTGGTAAACGTAAACTTGGGCCTATACGTCTTGGTTGGGAAAACCATTTGAACATAACTGTACTCCTAGTCAGATATCTTCCAGTTTACTAGTAGCTTTGGACCATTTAGCTTATTATTGGAGCAATTTCCCATTAATGATAAGTTTTACTCCATTAACCTTTGGTGTCCGAATATTTGAACCCTGTTGTTAAGTGTTTGGGTGATGTGTGTATAACCTTGAATAGCTTATTGCGTTACTTTTGCAAAATTATACATCATACCTTTATTGATTTAACTCAATAACATTACTGTGCTAATTTGGCAGAGAGACAACAAGGTCGTCAGGCAATGTCTTTGACTCTGAAGGTCTTAAAAGCAGTCAATCAGTGTCTTCCTTAACTGTTTCTTCTAACTTTGAGGTTCTTCCAGATTCTGCTCATCTTTCTTTTCATCCTTTATGTTTCCTCTTGACTTGATTGCTGTAAGAAAAGTTGGCCATCTTTTGATTTTATCAACTTTGTTCTAGATAACAAAGAAGTTCAAAACCAAAAAATTGTACCTAATTGTTAAAAACTTTGTGAGAAGCCAAGTAGAGTAGCTGAAAAAATTTCAATAATCAGAAAATTGAAAATTATTCTCTCAGAAATTTTCTTTACCATACTTTGGCTTTCCTTTCCTTTTCTTTGAAAACAAATTCCAACAACTTTTCAAGCTTTTATGTAAGTTTGAAAAGAAAGAAAAAAACTGAAAAAAAACAAAATTTTAACAAACAAATATTCCATTTTTCAAAAGATGGTTTTCCAGTTTCATGCCGGAAACTGTTTTTCTTTATTTTATATGTAGAAGAATAGTTAAAAATTGGATGGAAAAAGATATGAAGCTGGAGAATAGTTTTTCTTTGAAATGTTAAATACAAATTTATAATTGTTTTATTCTTTTAGTAAGAGATAATGCCCAAACTTTTAGTGACCAGTTACTTGTCCTTTTGAATGACTTTTATTCTCCAATCATCTTGATAATTTTACTTGAATTAAACTTTGTTCCCATGCACTTCTTTTTTTATTTATTCCGATTGGGGTTGGTTGCATGACCCCTTTTTGCACTTGTAGCCTAGAAGATCACGAAGTACATCTCCGTTTGTCTCAGCCACTTCGAGTTCCATGGTCTTCGGTGCAGATGCAATTTTTATGTTACTGAGGAAAGCATATAAAGAGTCCAGTCTGGGAACTGTTTGCAGAATGGTAATGGATCAACTCTTGGGTGATATGGTGACCTAGTGTTATGTTCATTCCTATATTTAATTTGCCAATTGATTTCCTTGTTTCAGGCTGCTAGAGTATTACATAAGCTTATAGAGCCTGTCACCTTACAAGAAGGAGCAACCTTTGTGGTTGAAAATGCATAAGTTATAGATGAGACTGCAAAATTTGAAGTATCTAATCCTGTCCCTCTTGTTGATTACTCAAGCTTGTTCGGGGAAGATTTTCAGATACCTGATGATCACTGGGACTCGAGCATCCTTAATCTTTTGGATATAGGGGCAGTTGAAGAAGGCATTTTACATGTTCTTTATGCTTGTGCATCACAGGTTGAGCACAGTACTACTGATATTCTTTAAGCACCCATTTTGTAAATTTTTTGTTTTCTGTTTGTTTTCATCTTTGTCAAATTGTGATTGACTTACTTTCTAGCTTTGTGCATTTTGCAGCCTTTGCTTTGTCACAAATTGGCAGAGGGCGCTTCTGAGTTATGGTCTGCTTTACCACTCATACAAGCATTGCTGCCAGGTCAAGTGTTACACAATAATCTTCTCCCAGTATTATCACTTAAAAATGTATGAAGAGTAGTAGTATTCATTTTTAGCATCTGAAAGATATTTCTAATAGTCAAACAGTAATATTGTCAACTTATTATTCTAGAGGGAAACAACAGAATACTACATATCCATGACACTCTTTAATGCAATCTTCGCTTTTGTAATGATTAATAGAGATGGAATTCTTAGTAAAGCCTTTAATTTGAAAAATATAATGTAATCACTTTGTGTGGTTCATTATGTGCAAGGTTGGGTGAATGTTAGTTATTATGTTGAGAAGTAAACACGGAGTAGTGAAGTAAGAAACATTGTACTGATTTTGCATCCTAGCTCTTATATTTTGAACCTTTTGTGAGCTCACTTGGTTGTTGATGTAAAACTCTACTGTTATCATGGAAATCCTGCCATAACACATGCTATTTCTGTTGGTATTTAGCATTAGCTAGTTGAATATTTTTAAATGTTAACAATATTACGTACAGAAATTTCTTGCACTTTCTTCATCAAATTTTGACCGTGGTCTTCTGACTTATGTAGCACTTCGACCTGGAAGCAATCTTGGTGATCGTATTGATGATAACTTTTCTCCGTGGAAACAACCATTTGTGCAACAAGCCTTATCACAGGTCAGTGCTCATACGGATTTTTACTTTACCTTCCAGTTGCATTATAAGAAAGTTATCTGTTTATTCTAAAATTTTGCAGATCACATTCTGATTACCACTGTGATTATTTGGTGCAGATTGTAGCTATGTCTTGTTCAGCATTGTATCGTCCACTTCTTCACGCATGTTCTGGTTATTTATCATCGTTTTCACAATCACATGTTCGTTCCTGTAATCTTCTCATTTTCTCCTTGTACCTAATATTAGAGAATGATTTCAGTTCCATAGTGATATTCTATAGTATCCATGTAGTTGAGTAATGCTGTAACATGCATCATTCAAGTTTGAGATTGAGATATAAACTAGTTGCAATCAAAAGGTAAACAAATCCCTTTAGTTTGTGGAAGTTCAGAAAAACTCTTCATGATTTTAATGTGGTTTTGGACCTTTATGAGGTTAAGCATCATTAAGCTCCCTCAAGTACAAAATATGCAACTTTTGATGAATATTTTTGAAACAATCTGCTCTCTAGATTATGGTGTCCTATGGAGAAATATTATAAAACAAGTTGTCATTCAGTTTGAAAATTTTAAATAGCATAGGAGGTTTGAACTAAAATCAGAACTACAAGGGTTCCTTTTTTTTCTGTTTTCCACTTTGCTCATATCATTTACTTAAATTCTAGTCAAAATCATGTTGATGTATAGCTTTTAGTTCTCCTTTTCCATTTGCTGATGCCTTATTGGTCAAGTTTGAACTTGCCACATAACGTGTTCACTTTGAAAAAAAACGTGATAGTTGCTTTTCCTACAGGCTAAGGCAGCATGTGTTCTGATCGATCTTTGTTCTAGTGTGCTAGCTCCTTGGATGCCTCATGTCATTGCTAAGGTTTGTGGCTTAGTGAACAGTTCCCAGTTAATGAACTCACTCTTGATTCTTTTGCTTGTGAAATTTAAGCTGATTGTGATGCAGGTCGATCTATCAGTGGAGCTTCTAGAGGACCTATTGGGTACAATTCAGGTGCGCATACCACTCAATCTATCAACTGTGTATGTTGAGGCGAATTGGTGATTAGTAAACTTTGATATATGTGTCAACTTTAGAGCTGCTTTTCTTAAAAAATATTGGGTTCAGGAGATTGAGATATTACAGATTTACCATTACAAGATTGTTGGTCTAGATTTGTGTATCATTACCAGTTGGAGAATGTTTGTGGTGACAATTATTAGATGCTTGACATGAGATGAAATGCTTTCTCAGTCTTGATGGCTGCAATCTGTGTTTTCCAGATGTTTGTGTGTTGAGTACTTGGAAGTATTTACTAATGTAGCATAATGATTCATCTGGTATTACAAGTAGTGGTCTAGGCTTTTGATTGACCTTATTCACCAAATAAGGAAACCTAAAGGGAATTTAAGATCCACAGGAGTAAAGAAAATATTTTGCATCTTTAGTATCTGGACCTTTCTTGAACAGGGTCACAGAGTTCATGTTGTAGTGCCTGTCTGATTTTTTGTTGTGTTTGTAGGAAAGCATTTAAAAACTAATTAAAGTATTTTTAAATGTGTTTGACAAACTAAAAGTTCTTCTTTTTATCCAATAAAATTTTATCATCTAAAAGTTATTTGGTGAGAAGCTATATTTCTTGCTTGTTTAGAGAGGAGGTTTATATTGAGAGGTTTAGCCAGCGGATTTTCAATTCAGCATTAAAAAATATTTTTTCCATCTTTATCCTTCTATAAAATAGAGAAGTATTACATTGAACCTCTAGCTCTCTTTGTACTGAAGTTTCGTCTTGTTTTTCTTTTCTCTTTGATAACATATTCTATATTTCTCATTTTAAAGAAGTGTAGGTTTGTAAATGTGGCGAAAATGTTGCCATATACTTGTTTTACTTCGTCATATTTCAATGTTGTACAGCAATTCGATTTATGGTTGAATTTGTCAAATTAAATAATAATAATGCTTTGAAATATTTTATACCAAACAAATAAAAAAGTGCTTTGAATGATGAAAACTCTTTAAGAAAAATTCAGGTGTCTCCTCTGGCCTTTCTTTGGAACTAATTTCTCTCTCTGCTCTCCAGTATCCTCTTGAGATAAGCCATTACAGCTTGATAGCTTCTTTCTTTCTCATCAATCTAAAAGGTTCAGTTGGTTGTACACGAGACTAACACCTCACTTGCTAATTTCAAGGAAAATGATGTTGTGGCAAAATCCTCACTACAAAGAGGGACCAGTCTGTCGGGTGACATTTTAGATAAGGGTTTAATTTCATGCACATGTCTCTAGATAGGGAAAAAAGGCAGTAACGTAATTTCCTCCTGAAATTGTTGCTATTTTTGTTAAAGATTTATGCTAGAAGTGCCTTTACCAAACACAATGGTGAATCAAATGTGACTTGAGAGTCGTACTGGCTGGAGCTGAGAGGGAACATACTTTAGTTGCTAATTTTTCTTGAAGGAGAGAACTATATGGAAGTTATCCTAATCCTATTTATTAGAGAATTTTTAACCATGGAGTCCAACCTGAAATATCAGAAGACCAACCTCTTGTCAGTAAAGTGTTGTCCCAGAAAGAAAAAGTTATCCTAAAAAATCAAAGAGGCTAAAAAGAACCTAGATTCTTGCATAAGTGAGAATGAAAAGATAA
>JAOQMM010000002.1:7500186-7520077 GCA_027563515.1 Erythroxylum platyclados
CCGATCTCAAGAATGGTGCCTAAATATACTAAGATGGAATTTCCAACGTACAATGGCTCGATAGATCCGTTGGTTTGGCTTCACAGGTATGAGCAGTTTTTCCTAAGCCAACAAACAGCGAAAGACGAGAAGGTAGGATTGGTTGCCTTTCATTTAATGGGGGAGGCCCAATTGTGGTTCTTTCAACTTGAACAAGAAGAACCAGGGATGCGTTGGTACTCTTTCAAAAGCCATTGCAATATGAGATTCGACCCTCACCTTAGTAACAACAACCTTGTAGGAGAATTGACAAATCTCAAACAGACAGGGAGCGTAGAAGAATATCAACGCCAATTCCAAACACTACTGGCTCGAACCATAGGGTTTTCACGAGACCTACAAGTAAATCTATTCACAACTATGTTGGTACAAGGTTTGCGAATCGAGGTGGAGATGCAATATCCTGTTAATCTTGGGGCTGCGATGAACTTAGCAAGAGCATGTGAAAGAAAATTGCAATGTATGCAGATCCTAAGAGTTAGCCAAAACACCACCCTATGGCCATCTTTGCAGCTAGGCAGTAGTAGTAACAGCATCAGCGCGAGTACAACCACACTTTTAGGAAGCAAGATAAACTCGGGAGCTAAAACAACAACCTCTAGTATAGCAAGTACTTCGCCCCATATGGGAAGGCGCTTAATCAGAGCGGAAATGGCTGAAAGAAGAGAGAAAGCGTTGTGCTACAATTGCAATGAGTCTTATTCGGTGGGTCACAAATGTAAGAGACTATTTTGGAATTCGGTGGCAGATTCTGAGGAAGAAGAGGAGGAGATATCTTTGCATACCATCACTGGCATAACTTGATTTTGAGCTTGAGGGCAAGCTCGATGTCGAAGAGGAGAAGTAATGATATGGATGAGTTTTTTATTAGGAGTCTATTAGAGGAGTATGAGTGTTTTACTAGGAGTCTATTAGAGGAGTATTTTACTTTTAGTAGGAGTCTATTATTTCTGCACTAGTTTCTATTATAGTTATGTTAATAGAAACAGTTTTAATAGGAGTCTTACTAAGAGTCCTAAAACAGTTTGAATAGGAGTCTTTCTAGGAGTCTTAGTTTAGGTAGAACTTTTATGTTTCTTTGCATATATAAGGCTATTACGTTGTGCAATAAAGTAAGCAACAAGTTATCATAAAATACCTTAAAAGTAGAATAACTTAGTTCAATCTAGGCAGATCTTGTCCTCGACAAGTGCTGCCGTTTTCACCAGCAAAAATAGGTTCTGCAAGGAAGGGATCCAACGTAAACAAGGGAAAAGAGGATAACTTTTTTGAAAATCGTCCTTGGACTCGATCCCAAGCACCGGCACATAACACATTTTCTGTTTTGCATTTCAATACTGGGAAATCAATGTCTGTTGACTAGTTCCTATTCTTTGGTAAATATCTGCCTGATAAATTGGATCTTTTATGTAAAGTTATCAAAAGATGGCTCCCCATCAGGAAATAATTAGGTAAGGATACTTTAATACGCCGTATAATTGTCCTAATCAGTGATACTTATGGCATACTGCAATTTACTGTCTTTTCCACTTCCTTGTTTGTATACATATTAAATCCCCTAATGCTGTCTCAATTTGCTTTAGGATGCTCGCTATTCCATCACACGTGCTCGTGCGCTCCTCAAGTACATAGTGCTGGCTCTTTTAGGGCACATGGATGATATGCTAGGAAAGTATAAGGTAGTGGCATGCTAAACATTAGTACTGCTTCTTAATTTGTTAGGGTTCTAGTACTGTATGTCTGAATCACACTAATTAAGGGGGAAAACTTATTAAAATCTGAACGGTCTTAGGGATTGGTGTTAATTGGCTGTTGATATAAGAAATATTGCATTGGTTCTAACTGCGGTTATTTTTTTTTATTTTGTTCCTTGCAGGAAGTCAAGCATAGAATTCTCTTTTTGTTGGAAATGCTAGAACCTTTTCTTGATCCTGTTATATATGCACATAAGAGCATGATAGCATTTGGAGATGTTTCTTTCAGTTTCTCGGATAAGCAGGAACAAGCTGGTGCAATCGCACTCAATGTAATCCGCACAGCAGTGCAAAAGCCTGCTGTTCTTCCTTCTTTGGAAGCTGAATGGAGACGTGGTGCGGTTGCTCCCAGGTATTAAGTTGCCTGTGTGATAGTGTTGGTAGAATGTATGCTATATACTATTCCTCACTTTGAGATCAAAGAAATACAAGAGGACAAAAATAAAACATTAATTTTCAATCATTTAGTATGATATTCATCCAATAAAATAATATACCAACATTGATAATTCCTTCTTGCTCATTGTGTTGGTTATGTTAACAAATTGACCTAGAGTCTTCCATGCCAAAAAGGTTGTCTATGTTTGACTGAGAAGGATAAAAGGGGTTAAGGTGGAGGACTGATGAGGGTGGGGATCTTTGCCCACTTGTATGATAACTACAGATACAGTTCCTATAGTGACTAGATATTGAGATCTGATGGTATGATTTTCACTTGTGCTCAATCCATGAGTAATTCCAATCATTCTTTGGGCAGTGTACTTCTCTCAATTTTGGAACCTCATATGCAGTTACCTGCTGACATTGACCTTTGCAAGTATTCTGCCTCTGAAAACACCGAACTTGAAGCTTCAAGTCCTTTATCATATTCTTCCATGCTTCAACATGGTGGTACTTCTGCAAAATCAAACAATCAAGATGTGCAGGATGGAAAAGCTGATGTCTCTGATACCAATTCAAAGGTGGATATTGTTGATGATGTGAGTCTTCTGTTTGCCCCCCCAGAACTGCGGACCATAGTGTTGATAAATGCTTCAAGTAATCCTAACAAAGATATTTTAGAATCCAACCAGAGAGATATAAACTCAGAATTGAAACATGCTGCTGAAAAAAAAGTCAGTCACTTGTTTCAGAATGATTTGCAATTGGATACTGGTTTTGCTGCTGAATACTTCGATGTTCAAGCAAACTATATGCAACTTGTAAACTATCGTGATTGTGAACTAAGAGCTTCTGAATTTCGGCGTTTGGCTTCTGATTTGAATTCCCGATCTGATAAAACTGTTGAAGGTCATGATGCTGCTATAGATGCTTTACTCTTGGCAGCAGAATGCTATGTGAATCCGTTTTTTATGATGTCAGTCAGGTCAAGTTCAAACATGATGGACATAATTAGCACTGGTGGGACCAGAGATGAGAAAGCATATGGAATTTCAGAGCTGAAGAATACCTCTAAGAGGAATGCCTCTGACTTGGAGAGAATAGCTGTTCTTGAAAATGAAAGGGATAAACTTGTTCTTCAAATACTTCTTGAGGCAGCTGAATTAGATGGTAAGTTTCATAGGGCCCAATATGGGGGAGATGTCCAATGCTACCTTGAAGGGCCTGATGATGAAGCACTTAAACTGTCTCCTATAGATGTACAATCTGCAGATGCAGTGACCTTGGTTCGACAAAATCAAGCCACGCTCTTCAGTTTTCTTGTTCGAAGGTTGAAAAAGGAGCATGACTCATTGCATGAGATTCTTATGCATTGCCTTGTGTTTTTGTTGAACTCTGCCACACGGCTGTACTGTGCTCCAGAAGAAGTGATTGATATTATATTAGGATCTGGTGAGTATCTTAATGGCATGATAACATCATTATACCATCAGTGCAAAGAAGGCAATCTTCAGCTAGATACAGCAAAGATCCTCGTATTACGACGGCGCTGGCTCCTGCTTCAGAGGTTAGTAATTGCTTCAAGTGATGGTGATGGATCAGACTTTGCAGTTAATGATGGCAACAGATTTAGGGCTGGAAATTTGATTCCATCGTCAGCCTGGATGCAGAAAATATCCTCATTTTCCTTCAGTGCCTGTCCCTTAGTTCGCTTTCTTGGTTGGATGGCAATATCTCGTAGTGCAAAACAATATATTAAGGACCGACTCTCCCTTGCTGATGATCTATCGCAACTAACATATCTATTATCAATATTTGCTGATGAACTTTCAGTAGTGGGAAAAGCTGTTAACCAAAAACCTGAAGATGAGAAAAATGAACAATCTGTGGTTGGAGAAGATTCTCCAGCATCTAAACAATTTAAGGTTAAAGATGGGCTGCATCAAGATTTATCCTTCCATGTGCTCTATCCTGATCTCAGTATGTTCTTTCCACATATGAAAAGACAATTCCAATCTTTTGCGGAGAATATTTTGGAAGCTGTTGGTTTACAGCTGAAATCTCATTCTTCCAGTACTGTGCCTGATATCTTATGTTGGTTCTCAGACTTGTGTTCATGGCCATTTTCACAAAGCAACCAAATCATTCAAAGTAACTCTTATCATGTTAAAGGTTATATGGCAAAAAATGCCAAAGCTATCATCCTTTATCTTCTTGAAGCTATTGTGACAGAGCACATGGAGGCAATGGTGCCAGAGATACCTAGAGTAGTGCAAATACTGGTGTCCCTTTGTAGAGCCACATACTGTGATGTGGAATTTCTTGACTCATTAATGCGTCTGTTGAAGCCCATCATTTCATATTCATTAAAGAAGGCATCTAAAGATGAGGAAAAGTTGGTTGATGATTCATGTCTTACCTTTGAATCTCTTTGCTTTGAGGAGCTTTTTGATGGTATTAGACATGAAAAGGAAAATCGAGATGCATCTGTGAAGAAAGAGTACAACAGAGCCTTAACAATTTTCATCCTGGCTTGTGTGTTTACTGATTTATCCTTTCAGCGTAGAAGGGAAATACTGCAGGCTCTAACTTTATGGGCTGATTTTACTAATTTTGAGTCAACCACAGTTTTCCATGACTATCTATATGCATTCCAAATGGTTCTTGAAAGTTGTAAGGGTTCTGTAGTTCAGACTTTAGGAGCATTTGGTCTTCTCCCACTTCAACAGGTCCAATCTCCTGCTTTAGGCAATGAATTAATTTTTGACAATAGTGAGGTAACTTCGTGGTTTCTCAGTGAAGTATGTGATAATACTGATTTTTCAAAGATATCTGAGAATCTGGAAAATAGTGATTCTGATGGCATTATCTTGAAGTGGAAGGATAAATGTCTCAGTGCTGAGGAAGTAGAAGACTTTACTAAGGGCTTGGAAAGTGTTATTGCCAAGCTTAATCCAACTATAGAGTGCTGCTGGAAATTGCATCGTCGCCTGGCAAAGAAGCTAGCTATTACATCTGCTCAGTGCATTTTGTATTCAAAGTGCCTCTCTTCAATCAATATGCAAGTTAGAAATGCTGAAGATAATGGTAGTGAGAGTTCGTTATCTACTAAACCACTCGAACAGGTTGGAGTTCATTGGAGGATTGGGCTAGAGGGACTTGCCGAAGTCATCATTAAGCTTCAGGAAACCTATTGCTGGGAAGTTGCATCTTTGATGCTTGATTGTCTATTTGGAGTGCCCCATTGTTTTCCTCTGGACAATGTGATTGACACCATCTGTTCTGCAATAAAAGCCTTTTCTTTTAATGCACCAAAACTCTCTTGGAGGTTGCAATCTGATAAATGGTTGAAAATGTTATTTTCGAGAGGTCTACATAGCCTTCACGAGGGTAATGGGCCTCTTTCTGATCTTTTTGTCACATTGCTAGGTCATCCTGAACCTGAACAACGTTTTATGGTACTCCAGCATTTGGGTAGATTGGTTGGCCTGGATGCAAATGGAGAAGAGGTTATACAGTCTTCTGCATCATGCAATAAGTTGCTTTCACCTGGTTTAGTTTCTTCAGTTGCAGAATCATTTCTGTCACTTCTAATTTCAAGTATATGGGATCGGGTAGTTTTGATGGCATCGTCTGAGATGTTATTACCGTTGAAAACTCATGCCATGGTGCTTCTCTTGGGTTTTATTCCATATGCTGCGCAACACCAGTTACAATCTTTTCTCGCTGGAGCTGATAGTGTCTTCCGTATTTTGGGAGGACTTGCATACCCAACATGTCAGGGCCCGCAACTAAGACTTTCATTAGCTCTTGTTGCTGGTGCCTGCCTGTATTCTCCAGTTGAAGACGTTGATTTAATACCTCAAGATGTCTGGAGATTTATTGAGAGTATAGGCTCTTCGAAAAGTGGTATGCATATTTTTATACACTATAAGGTGCTTAAAAATGAGGAAAATGATTAAGGCATGAAAGTTTTTCATTCATTTATCATTGTTCTTCCTTATCTTTCAACAGCCAAAGTAGGTGACCTCGAGAAAAATATTTGTGAAGTCTTGTGTAAATTGAGGAATGAAGGCGACGAAGCAAAAGAGGTATGTCTAGCAACCAATGACCTAAATCATCAATCTAGGCCTGAAGTTGGCAAAGCCTTTTTTTCCCTTTTTGTGTCGTTGCATCAATAATTGAAGGCAATGAATCAAAGGAAGTATTTCTATCAACCAAACAAAAGGGTAAAATAAACCTGGTAAATTATTTCTAGGTCTGTAAATTCTGAAGGGGCTAACACTGCCATTTGGCTCATCTTTATGTGGGTTACTTTTAAGGGACGGGCACTTTTGTGTTTCTTTTTGTTCTCTCTGATAAATTAGATTAAAGCAGTGTTTTCTTTTCTTTGTTTTCTTCTTCTTCATTTTTTTTACCAAGCCTGTTTTACACGTTTAGTTGCATATGCAACGTTCTCTTTTATTAAAGGGGAAATAATTTTATATAGTTGCTACAATTTTCTGTTACATCCAATCGTACTTTTTTGCCTAAGGTCGTGAAGGAAGCGCTTTCTTCAAGTTCTTCAAATCAAGTTGATCCAGATTTTGCGAACACTCGTGAATCAATTCTGCAGGTAAGAAAATTGATGAAAACTTGGCCTTCCTGCTAATGCATACTCAAAACACTCTTTCCCTTTGTTATCAGAAATGAAACTGAGCCACTTTAAAGGACGTGAGTCTGCATATTGTTTTAGAAGAATTCAAAAAGAAGTATGAAATTAAATTTTCTAATTTATTTGTAAATAAATTGTTACAGGTCCTTGCTAATCTAACTTCGGTTGAGGCATATTTTGATATGTTCACAGAAAAACTTGACCAAGAAGCAATGGTAATGTTTTATTTTTAGCCATGCTTCTCTTTTCATTTCAACTTATAGACAGACTGGCATTATACCATGTTGTGTAGGAGCTAGAGGAGGCTCAAACGGAGCTAGATATTCTTCAAAAAGAGCATGCAACAAAAGAATTGTCTAATGATTCAAGTAAAGAGAGGCAGAATTCTTTAATCAGCGGTATTGATTATCTTCTAAAAAATGTTTACAATATTCTACTTGGAGCTGGCCAGCTCATCTTCAAATACTTCCATTTCCATTTTGTTTTAACTAGTATTCAACTCCTTATGTTCCAGCCTCTATGAAGCATAAGGAGCGTCTTCAGCAAATCAAGGATCACATTCAGTCCATGTATATACTCTCTTTTACTTACTCTTATAGTACTGTGATATATCAAAATTATTTAATGGTCGAGAGGGAATAAAAATAGCTATAAATATTCGGGGCAATTTAGAGAGAAAAACTTGCTAGATATGATGTGAGTGATGGATTCTTCTATTCTTGTGTTTGCTGTCTGGATTTCACATTACTTATTCAATAGAAGGTCAAACAATGTTAAATTTGGCATGTTAAATTGAACTCTAACGTTTGTTATACATGCTTTACAGAATTCATAGAAGGAAAAAGTGAAAAATTTATTGCTATAATCTTGAAACGTGTGGAACTAGAATGATAAATAGTCTTAATGTGACTATTTAAGGTAAAGAAAGACGCCTACAAAGAAAGAGGCTATATAAACTTGAACTACAAGCAATTCTAATCATTAGGACAACATTAAATTTGACATGTTAAATTGAAATCTTGATTAAGGACATTTATATATGCTTTATAGAATTCATAAAAGAAAAAAAATGAAAGATCTATTGCTATGATCTTGAGGACTGTGGAACTAGAATGATAAGTAGTGTTAATGTGAAATAAAGGTAAAGAAAAGAACCTACAAAGAAAGAGGCATAATAAACTCAAATTACAAGCAATGTTAATCATTAGGAATGAGATTCTTGGCCAGTGTCTCTGAAATGCTAATGTCAAAACACTTGCATTGCTCTTTTGCATGAAAGTATAGTTTTATAGTAGTTCCTATTAAATCCAAATTGCTGTTATCTTTGTCAGAGAGAAAGCCAAAGTCCTAGAGGATATAGTAGCCCGCAGACATAGGAAACTACTGGTGAGACGTGCCCGTCAGAAATACTTGGAGGATGCAGCTTTACGAGAAGAGGGACTTCTACGAGAACTGGACAGGTTTAGCCAATGTTGCTCCTAAACTTTAACTTAGTCTTGGGTTATGATCTGATTAGTGCACCTAATGTCTTAGAGAGAGGATGGCTGAAGCAGAGAAAGAACTGGAGAGACAGCGATTGCTAGAACTTGAACGCTCAAAAACTAGAGAGCTCCGCCACAATCTTGATATGGAGAAGGAGAAACAAACACAGGCAAGATTCCTAATATCTACCCCTTTAGATAACCTTCCACAAACTTCGGCATTTATTCTTCTTTTCATATACACTGCAATTGGTTAAAAAGTCGCAAGAGTCAGTTACATGCCATGTGGTAGTCTTTGCAAAACATTGTATAGCTCAAAAATCTACTACTTTTCCTGGTCTTTCTGAGAAACAATCAAACAAAGGCTCATCCTGTAGGTTGTCTTTTCTTTTTAAAGATGTTTCATCTTAAATTGTTTATATTACCTGCAGAGAGAACTTCAGCGTGAACTGGAGCAGGCTGAATCAGGATTACGGTCTTCACGACGTGACTTCTCTTCGTCCACTCATGGCAGGTATAATTATCATCTTCTTCTTCTTCATCATCATCATCATGTTATTATTATTATCTTGGTAAAAATCGGCAGGTATTGTTTTGATATCACTTTTCATTTTGGCAATTTTGTTAATAATTATTCTGCTTCCCTTTTTACAACCACTGGATGAGCAGGCGGAGTAAATAAGAACAGAAAATGAATAGCGAAGGACCAAAACCAAAGTTTTTATGAAATCCTGGTTGCTAAGTACTGGATGAGGTGCTACTAGTATGGTTAATATCAATCTTTGTCTCCCATTTTGCTGCCCTGCATCTATTGTTTATCAAACATTTATTTTCAGCTATTTTACCTACCTCTGGGAAAAGGTGCTGACTTGATGTGATGTGTAATTGAAAAACAATTTTTTTCTATGTGGCTTCTTATGTATCTAAAAATAAAATCTTTCAAACTCTTCTATGGTGGTTTAAGCCCTTTTGTTGCAATCCAAGTGCAGAACTGTGGAATATAGTAGGTTGATTTTGATTGACATACTGTTGCAGGAGATATCGCGAAAGGGAAAATGGAAGATCAAATAGTGAAGCGGCTGCAAGAACCACTAGTGGAAGCTTGCAGCCTGAAATGTCTACTGCTAGTACATCTGGTACTATACCAACTGTTGTCTTATCAGGGTCTCGGGCATTTTCAGGACAAACGCCAACTATTCTTCAATCAAGAGACCGTCTAGATGAAGGTGGCAGCAGTTACGAAGAAAATTTTGATGGAAGCAGGGACCTGGGTGATACCGGTAGTGTTGGAGATCCAGACGCATCAGCATTTGATGGACAATCTGGTGGATTTGGTTCTGCGCAAAGACACGTGTCTAGAGGAAGCAAGTCTAGGCAAGTGATAGAACGAAGAGAGAGAGAAGGAAGACGTGAAGGAAAATGGGAAAGAAAACATTAACGGCTAGAATCTTGGTGGGTGAGATTCGTCCATAAAAGGAGCAAGGGTTCTAGCGTTCAACGTGACAACCATTCATAAAATGGTTCGAGTTTTTTGATTTGGCCAAAGCTCGCGAAGAATCTTGTACTCTGGAGAAACATCCTCGAAGTGTTTTTGAAGTGGAAGACTTGGTGGTGTAACCTTTATACAATCATGGTCAATCAAACTGGGCACGGAACTTTAGGAGTGTCTTCTGCAGCTCCAATTTTATCACAGGTCTAATGACAGCATTATGCTTGTGTATTGAATTCTTGAACATTGGTTGGTATAATTCATTCTTTATATAGATTAAATAGTAACTACACACATTTTAATAACAGAAGTTTTATCAACACAAACTTTCACGTTTTAAAAAGTTTAAAGAAATCCGTGGAAGTGTTAATCATGTTAGGAATGATGTTCTTCACTCTAGTTATAATTTATGTGTGGTAATCCATATAATTTTTAGGCATCTTATGGATAAAACCATATTAAAACATGCTTAAGTAACTTATGGATGTCCACGCTCCAATCTACAATATTCAGATGATCAGTTTAAAAGAAAACATGCTTGATCAAGTAGCCTCTTGAAGTCTTGATCGTTATGAAAGAAAATCCCAATTCCTTCTGAATTTTCAAGCATGTGTGCACATTTTGTCTTCTTGAGAGGGTATAGAACAAACAAACATCTTAATACAATGGCACCTAGATGGACTTATACGGAACCTATGAATAGAATGAAACCAAAACACCAAGGATAGCACAAGGCAGAAAATCCAAAGCATAAATCGACAATACAATGTCATCAACCATAGAAATGGGTAACATTGAGAAATGCACAAGTTACTAGTTCCAAAATTGTCAGGATAGATTGGTGAACCAAGTATTGCAAGTCTGTCTAACCCTCCTTTTCACCTTCAATATTCTGGGGCTTCTTGGCAGTTACTTGGGAGTACAAGAACGTTCCAAGTATTGCAATGGCTGATCCAAGAGCGTTCAATGGCCTAACTGGATTCCTGAACACCAACACAGTAGACACAATCACCACCACTCTCTTCATTGTGTTACCAACTGAGAAGGTTAAGGGGCTAATATCATCAAGTGCCTGGTACGATGACTGGTTGTAGAGATGATAGAAAATCCCGGATACCAACACCCATAAGTAAAATGTTGATGATTTCCCAACAGTTTCAATTGCCTTATGATACCCTTGAATCCACTGTGACCCCTCAACAACAACCGCAACTGGAAACAAGTAAATTAACGAGATTATACTGATCCAACCATACAAATTAAGTCCATTCACTTCCTTGTATTGCTGCAAACTCTTCTTTGAGTAAATATTTCTTAGAACAAAACCAACGTTGCTAATCAAAGCACCCCACAAGCCTTGAAAATTGAAGGACACTTCAGTGATGGCAGCAAGTGAACAACCAAGAACGATGGGGAGAATAGAGAGCCAAACTTTTAATGGGTAAGTGTCCCCAAGAAACGAAGAGAAAATGACAGAGAAGACAGGCTCCGAGGATTTTATGACATGAGTGAAAGAAACAGCAACTTTAGAAAATGAAACACAGGCTGATATGTGTCCTATAGTGTGAAACAATGCAGGTCCGAGAAGAGCAATAATGAACGGTTTCGAGATCTTCGGGCAAGGTTGTAGCTTCAGCGACCATAGAATGAACATCCAAACGGACCCAACAAAGAGTTGAAACGAGGCCAGAAACCATGGAAATGGAAAGACATTCAGTGCCTTCTTGTTGTAAATATTAAAGACAATATTATGGAAGTACCAGAGACCAAAGATAAGCGCAAGTTGAATCCTTTTATCCTTATTACTTGAAGCTGCAGCAACCTCTCCTTCCGGGCTTGGGTCAGATTCAGATGCCGTTGCTTTAGTGGTATACGGACCTGATTTTGAGCATAACTGAGATGGGCAATGCAGAATATTGGTTTGTGTGCTTGAATCATGGATCTGACGAGGAAGTCTTGAAGAAAGGCCAATAGGGTAAGTGTAACGATGACCGAAGTTATGAACTTCGACTGCCAATGCTCCGATTCTCTCAAAACGTGGATTTTGAGAGTGATTTCTGTTGAGAAGATCTGGGTTTAGGATAGAAGAAGCGTTTACAGGGTGCCTACTGCGGGTGGATTTGGACAAAGTGACTGGAAACGGTGGTGTGAGATTCAAAGTCAGCATCTTTATCCAACCTGTACGGATTAGAAGCAGCACAGATGGAGTTTATGGATTCAGCAAGCTGAAAAAGGAAAGAAGATTCGATATTCTTTTCTGGTCTTTTCTTAAATAGTTTGGGATTGGAAGACACCAATAGGCAATAGCTTTGCGGAGGAGATTTTTTAGGGGAGCTTAATAAGCTGTTTTCAAAATCTATCCGTTTGCATACGGCACAACAAAATTTTAGTGCATCAAAACAAAATTCACATGTAAATTTGCTTTTCTTCGTCTAATGGTACCGTTCTACATCAACTCAATTAAACCCAATTGGGAGTAATTTATTATTTCTACTTCCCACTTAGATGTTTGTCTTTCCTTTCATGATAAAAGCTCCAAAGATCCAAGCTTTATAACAAAATAGTAGTTTGGAAAATGAAATGAAACCTTTTAGTAAGGAAAAACTAGTGTTGCAATGTACACTTGCTGGTGCCAATATTGGCAATGACAAGTGCGTACTTTTGGCAATTCTCAACAACTAGTCTCCTAGCCCCTAGGTTTTTAATTAATAATAATAATAATAATAATAATGGAAGCAATCCCTAATTCTCAAAACGCTGCGTTTGATGTGGGGTTCAATGCTGGTATAAGTACGGTAGTAGTGGCGATATTGAGGGAAGGAAATGAAATGGGAAGCAAGCAAATGGAAGAGGTGCAGAGGAAATTAGGGATGCTGAAATATTCAAGAGCCAACGCTCCTGCTCAATCTCTCCTCTTCGCCGGCATGGAGCGTTATGCTCTTCTTGAATGGCTTTTCTTCAAGTGACAAACAACCCTAAACCCTATCTATCTATCTATCTATCTATCAGGCCTTGTACATTATTGTATATACAATGTAATACATTCAATTATAACTCACATTTCACTCAATTGCTTGCTTGTAGGCTTTTGGGTGATAAATCGCCCTTTTCACCCCACAACTTACAACACCCCGATGATGCTACCCATCGTGACGAAGAGACTGCTCGCATCCAATGTAAACCAAAACTTTGCCCTTTTCGTTTTCCATATTATGAAAATTATTTGAATGCACGATATTATTTCTTGTAGATTTGGCTGAGATCGCCAAGTTTCTGGGTATTACCACTACTATTGATACTGAAGCCATCCAAGTAAGCCTTATTGATTACTGCTTTTTTTCTTCTATTTATTATTGCCATTATCACGCCTTGCTTTTTTAGTTATTTCCGTGAATTGATGCCTGCCTAACTTTCTTTTTCCAGGGACGTGGATCCTATGAAGATCGTACTGAATTCCTTCGCCTTATCGTGGATCTTGTCGAGGCTACTATGTATGCGGATCATCCTGACTGGAGGTTGGCTGGCTGCCCAACTTTTAAATTTCAATTCTTAACTATTATTGCCACTTTATTTCTTTGTTCATATTCATCTCTATGCTCTAATGCCATGGCCTTTCTTTGCAGTATCGATGAGCAGGTGGCTAAAGACATTCAACTCATTGATTCTATAGCTGAGAAACAAGCTTTGATTTTCTCTGAAGATTGCAAATTGTTTCCCGCAGACGTTCAGATTCAGTCAATCTATCCATTGTAAGACACTGCTTCTCTCTCCATTCACAATGTAATGCGAATTATAAGTTGGCCCTGCTTAGTTTTCGTGTCGTTAGATTAGTAACGTTCTGTGCCCTTCAAAGCACATTTGTAGGCCAGATGTTTCTGAGTTGGAGGCAAAGCTTTCCGAACAATCTAAGATACTCTCAAATCTTCAGCAGAAAGTTGATGATTTGGCTTCAAAGGTTTATCCCAAAACCCTTTTTCTTCCAGTCTTTACTTCCCAATTTCATTTTTTATTTTTTCTGATGTACTCTCTTTCTCTGTAACCTTTTCCCACCTTATAAACCGGGGATTTTCACTTTCTTTGAAAATTGCATAGATATGGTGATCCAGAATCAAGTTTCACCTTTTGTGTCATATGTTAATCCAACTTTTCTCGATTTGTTCTATAATATGCAGAACATTTTTCTCTATGTTATAGTTGTCATTGCCTATATTTTATTAGATGCACAGTTCAAAGCATGCATCTTTCAAGAGTTTGGTGTACTTTTGTTTCCTCCTAAATCTCATTTTAAAATACTGAAATTAGTTCAAAAAATTGTTTGTTTTCAAGTATGCCTTTTATTGTAGTTATTCTACTGTTTCCGTGTCCCCTTAAAATGTTGTTCATTTCCTGACCTAATTTTTCTTTTGTGTTCTCTTTATAGCATGCTTACAATCCAGATGAGGAGTATACAGAAGTGGAAGCCAAACTGCGGGCATGTTTAGAATCTTTCTTAGAAACTGCAAGATCATTTAATCTGATATACACCAAGGTCTGTTTTTGCTCTTTGAGACAACTATTGTTTCACTTTATTATAAGTTCTCTATTTTTTTTCTTGGATAAATTACATTTAATATATCAAACTTTAATACTAGCCATAACCACCAAAAGTAGCAATGAAATATTAAAATTTTCAATTTGTTGCAAACTAGCCTGCCGTTAACCTTATAGTTATTGGCGTGGATGTGACCCACCACATACGCAAGATTCTTTGATAGGTCAGCATCTACGTGGCATATAATATTACACATCAGCAAGTATATTAAAAATATATAAAAAAAGAATAAAAATAATAGAAGAGCCATTATTCTTAACCCAGGTCGTCGTTATTATGTTGTCCTTGGTTTTTGCAACTGTGTCTGTGGATTCTAGCTTGTTGAATGTTGGTGACTCTGCTCCAGCTTGTGTGGAAATTTGAGTAAACGTACAAGGAGTGGCACTACAAATAATGTTCATGGGGATTTGAATTGAGTTGGTGGTGCAAACTGGAATCACTGACCTAATTTGGACTGCTGGGGCAATCCTGTGAGGCTTGAATTCTCCAATGTTCATTGGCATAGTTGTGTATGCACTAGATGAAGGTCCCTTGCTAGACCTGCCACTGAAGATTGAGTTCTAGAACCAAATTGTTTCTTCATTATGTATGCAGAATCATTCTTAGTTATTATCATCAACACCCAGTTGAAGTCCCGCAAAATCATTCTCAGTAATGTTGTCAAACTAGGGAGCTAAAAATCTCCTAGTATTGAGCATGGAACATGGCTTGTGCATATAATTTGAATCATGGTTGCCACTTGAATTTGATGGATTGCTTGAATCCTCCTTTTCAATGGGTTTCTTGACAACATCTGATAAAGAACCTAGCCTTTTCTCTTCACCCTTCAATGCATGAGGAACTATAGTCATTTGCACTTTGACTTTTGAAGGAGTGGAAATTTCTTCAAGTAATGAAGTTGTTGGCAAAATCTTTCTAGTTGATCTTGGTAGGGTGGCGGGAAGAAGAGACACAAAGGAATTTTGCTTGAGCGTTAGACCATCTAAACCAGTATCTAATAAAAGATCAAGAAGCTTCCAATATTGATAACTTGTGGTGTATAGAGGCTGAAGAGATTTAGAAGATATGATTTCTCTGTAACCCCTGAGCACTCTTCTTCTTGCTTGGTTATGGTCTCTCTTTCTAGCTTGCTTGCTTTCATGTGTGGATCCAAGGTTCGAAAGGACTCTTGCCACAACTGCTGGATTGATTCTTCATGATTGTCTACTTATTTGTTAGGTTTCAGATCGAAGTTTGGCACTGCCTAAATGTATATGTATTGATCGTGCAAAAATACAAGCCTGAAACTAAACATAGATATCAATGTGAAAACCTAAAAGTGAAGGTAAAAATTATACTTGTTTTCAGAGCAGACCAAGTTGATATTGCAACATTCTTCTCAGCTTACTTTTTTGTATCTGCTGGGTCGCATGTAACTAATACCAGCAAGTTTCACAGTACAAGTGAAAATTGGCACATGACCTGTCAAAGGTCCTGTTTACGTGGCAGGGCACGGTTAACTATAGAGTTAATAGTAGGTTATTTTTGCAACAAATAAAAAGTTTAAATATTTTATTGCCACTTTAAGTAATTCTAGTTAGTATTGCAAAATCAGGTAAAGTTTGGAATTTTGAATGTAATTTACCATTTTTTTTCTTTGTGTTTTGGCTTGATTAGTGATCATTTGTCTTGTATTTGAAGATAAGTATTTTTTGGAATCTTAACTTCTACATCTTTCAATGCTGAGCTTCTTAACTTCTACATCTTTCACTGCTGAACTTAAAGTTTTATGCTAAACTCTTGGTTGATAGTAAACAAATCTGTCCTCACAATTCAGTGAGACTGCAAGCTGATTTATTGGTACAATTTACGTTTTTGGTTTCTGCAGGAAATTCGCCCTTGGACACACATGATGGAGGTGCCACAGCTTCATGGGTTTGGTCCGGCTGCCAATCGCCTGCTGGAAGCATACAAGATGCTTCTGAAGGTACCTTGGTGCTAATCCACAAGCCTCTCTTCTTTTCAACTGTTTGTGTGTGGATGCATGGAAATAATAAAAATAAATTTATATTAGAGATTGTTAAGAATATCATTTTACGTTAATTCTTTGAATTGCTGTCCTCTCCATTTTTTCAGTTCCTGGGGAATTTGAGGAATCTAAGGGATTCCTATGCAGCTCTTTCTGTTGGATCATCTGAAACAGTAGCTGGTGAACCCTCGTCTGTTACAAGAATAATTTCAGAATGCGAGTCTGCATTGACATTCTTAAATCGTGACCTTGGAATTCTATCAGCTTCCATTGCACGAGAGCAAGGTAAGAATGCAGCGATGTCATGAACATTAACCAAGATAGCTAGAAACTTTTGTCATGACCTCGTATCTCTTTGATGGGAATCTCTACTGCTACAACACTCTGGATTTGTTGAAGGCTGACTCGTGTCTTGTAAGATGTTAGTGCTATGGGACCGTTCGCTGCTTGGTGATTTATTGAACCACTAGATCAATTGTCAATGTATGTAAACTCAATTCCTGGATCTCAGTTTCTTGGATATGTTAGTTCATCATCTTGTGAATTTGTAATGCTTTATAGGGGATATTTGTAAAGATGATGACGGAGTCGAGGGACTGATGTGGTTTTCCACTGTTCTGGGCTTTAATATTGATCGTGAATTCATCGATGGTGTTGAGATAATATGGATCATTTGCCCAAAAATGCGGACTTTATCGCCACATATGCATCCCTATCTTTTGAGAATCATGTGGTTTAGAACACAATGGCATCCACTATATACTGTATACCAGCTTTGCTGGCCTTGTAAGAAATAAATCTGTAGAATCCATAGTTTCAATTGTATCAAATTTTCTCGCTGCTCATCTTTTTCATAATTGTATCTACATATCAGATTAAGAAACTTCTGAACATTGAAAGCAATCAAAATAAAGATGAGGAAATGCTAAGTTGGCAATTTTGTGGTCCGAGTATGACTATTCTAATGCATGCATCAGCTGTGAGGAATTTGTTCAATACTGTATTTGGGATCAAATAAGATGAATCAGTGATGCTGGTTTCCCTACTCATTGGCTGTGCTGTTGTGGGGATGACATTAGAAAGTTGCTTTTAGTCCTTCGTAGTAATGCCTCGAATGTGAGCCTTGACATATTGTTTTCATAACAATTTGGCAGAGATCAAGTTGTTGGAGGGAGGCAATGATCAGAAAGAGGGACAAAATTTTTAGGTTTACCAGGCATTTTATTTATTGTTGGTGGTATAATGACCACACAACATACATTCTGCCAGGGTTTTCTGCTGTGTGGTGCGCCACTGCCTCGCTTGCTAGTTTCCTACCCCACAGTTTGGGCCTTCTGACCGCCTAGGTTTGCTGCTCCATCATCGTTGCTTCACTAGTGCTTGGGCGTCCTGGCTTCCTTACCTTGGGGGAGTTTCGCCCTTGTCTTCTAGGCGATTGTTTAATTGCCACTGGTCAACTCCATCACCAGCGACCTTGTCCGCCGCCGGTGGAAGCTCACCGCATGAGATCCTGCCACTGATTTAGATCAAACATAATTACACATACAAATAAAGGTTTCTGGTAAGCAAACAATGTTTCTGGTAATTACACATACAAATAAAGGTTTCTGGTAATCAATGTTTTTCCAAAAACCACAATCAAAATTCCAGAACAATATTCAGATTTTATTTTACTGCATGCAATTTTATTTTCAAACACAAAATAAGGTATGGCAATTTCTAGGTTTCCAGAAGCAGAAAAACAAGATGAGGCAGGCGATTTTATGCTTTCGAAAGCAATGAATAAACATGGCTAGGTTTTCATAAAACCTAATTAAAAGGGGTTTTTCATAAGCATATTTAACTTTCCAGAAAAACTGATTGGAAGGAATCAATTAGATTTAAAATCAAAAACCCTAATTTATAGTTTTTAAGTCTCAACTTTTATCAAATCAATAACAATAAAACAATTTAATTAATTTAAACAATTAAAGGAGGCAATAATACTATTATTACGAAACCAACCTAGATCAATTCACAGGCGTATTGGATACGTAAAATTTTACAGTTCTTGATTGAATCTTATTAATTGAATAATTTAAAATTATAAATAATAAAAGATAATTAAATTGTACCTGATTCAAATTCCTATAAAAACTTTTTTGAAGTATTAACCATAAACTGTCCAAGCGTCATGCCTCTAACAACACATAGTAGAGAAAAGAATATCCTAATTATAATTAAAGTCAAACTATAATTATAATTACAATTTAATTTTAATAAATCAAATATCTCATATTAGATCCTGAAGTTTCTCAAATTTTATAATTAAGTTCAGTTTAATTTAAATTAATTTTTCTCTTTTTAACTGCTCTTTATATGTGCGCATTAGGTTCCCAATATGTTGCAATGATTATAAATTGTATTTCTAATTCATAATTAAAACTTTTTTTAATTTATCTTTAATTATCTAATTAAACAATTTATAACCTTAACTTAAGATTGACATCTAGTAACATGTCATAACTATGCAAATATTAAGAATGTCAAAGTGACTTGACTTAACCTGTTTATATATGGTTATGATATATGATATAATCTTTTTGTCATCCAATGTTCCAATTAGATATAGAGTATAGGTATACTTTCTACTCTTATAAATCAAATCATGTTCATTTTAACTAATTAGTGATTGATTTATGATTGATTTTTGAAAACACTTTTTTAAATGTCAATTCACTTTGGTCATATAATTCCTTAAATAGCTACTAATCAAGAACATTGGAACATTTTCTCTAATTAGTTTAAAGTGACAAATCTTTTATTAACTTACTCAATCATCTCTATATGGTTCATTCTATATCCAATTACTACTAATTGATCTATCCTAATTAGAATATATCATAAGTAGCATCAAAATACAGTAATTCTCACATAAGATACTTTGATAATTTCAAGTTCAATTATGCAATCATCATAATTAGAAAATCTACAAATACATAAGTAATATTCTATTTCGGATCTACATAATCAGATTAGTTTACATAAGTAATATTCTATTTGGGATCCACATAATCAGATTAGTTCAGTGAACTTATGACAGGATCCCATCCTATCAAATTAGGCGACCTGCCTGACACTCCACGAAGACCCTTCAGTGGATATCTAGTCCCACTAGAAGCATCTCCATGAAGCTAAGCCTCATTTCATTTATCTTTAATATGCCTTGAATTGCATTTCATTAAACGTAAGTAATGGAGCTTTAGAAAGTGTTTGTAAAAGTTTTGAAAATTTTCGGCAACATAACGGCTGTATTTTGCCAAACCCAAATTTTAAAAACCTGTAAACAATTCAAAGCACTTCTATATTCATCAATAACTCCACTACAATCTCAGGACTTCAAGTCCACTCAGAAACAAGTATAGGTTCATGCCAAAGCATATTAAATCATTCATAAGCATTTGTTATCAAAAGTAATATTATACAAAAGTTTGAATGTACAAGACATGTTTATG
>JAOQMM010000002.1:7520177-7530560 GCA_027563515.1 Erythroxylum platyclados
CGTTATTCATGGCAATTAACATTTCCAATGCTTCTTTACTATTAGCTGCCGATATGTAAGTCTTTAGTGCATAACCAAATTACTTTCTTCATAAGAAAGAAATATAATATGTGCTAGTCTTATCATTTCATTCATATCTCATCTTGATAGAACTATAACTAGAAACAATTTAAGAATAATACATAAATACAAATTGAATAACGTAATTATGATCTCATTATAATTTCAAATACGCAGTAATTATTTAGAAAATTTATTCTTTAGTATTAAAACATCAAATATAATTAACAAAATACATAAAGAAAAAGAATAAATAATAATGTTGTGCATAAAATTGCAACTAATCGATTGCCTACAGGAGCATAATTAACATATACAACCTGAATTCAATGAATCAAGCCTGTGTTAACCATGTTCGGACCTAAGGGATCAATTTGAAAGGCCCAAAGGTCCAAATCTCTCTCTTAATATGACTATTCAAAATAATGTCATTTTTGTTTGTAGGTTTAAAAAAATTTAAAACCAAAGTGACATTATTTTGAGGCAGCCCAAGCAGGCTCAGGTCAAGTTCAAACCACAACAAGCTCAACCAGGCTACAAGATATAGGCCTTGGGCTTAACCTAACTTAACCCATTGTCATCTTTAATTTTAAATTAAAAAAAAGTATGTCAAACACATGAAATACCTTCTTATACAGATAATTGCCTCCACTACTTTATAAGAATGGAGATGAGACAAGTTTTAAACATTTTATTAAATAATAACCGGGATTTCAAAAGTTAAAATACTAATATCGATATAAAGTATATTAAACAAAAAGAAATTATTAATAATTATACAACCTAAAAAAATGATAAGTTCATCCAATCTATCTTAACATACTAGATGTGAGTTATGAAGGGTGTATTAAATGATTAAACAAGTGAAATACTAGATGTGACTTATAAAGGGTGAATTAAATAATTAAACAAGTGAAAAAGTCAACTATTAATTGTGTGTAAAAATCATTTATATTATATATGAGATAACATACACTCTCACGCGGAAGAGAGTTAATATCATAATATGTGAATCATGTTTTATGCGTGATTAGGTTGTCGACGCCCTTAAAATTAATTCTGATTATTTAACTTCTTATAGTAGTCATGGAACTAGGTCAGATTTCAAGAAAACTAAACACTAGTTTCTTAATTTTAGATGATAAAATAAAGTGGGGAGTTTTTGATTAATTAACTAACTAAAATTAACAAGGAATCCAAATAAATCAGCTGGATATAAAAGGGAGAAATTCAAGATTATTTAACTCCGATTCAAGGGAAAGATACCATTTAATTGTAACATTGAGACATTAGTCTAAAAAGAAGAATTATCATAATTCAAGCAATTAGTCCGAAACATATTAGGATAGTCATAATAAGTCTCAAATTTTTTTAAATTAATTAGTTCAAATTTAACATCTAAACCAAAACTTACCATCAGTTAATTTGGTATGATAGCATTCCATACCAATTAAATGATAGCAATAAGCTTAGTGAAAAAGACTAAACCCTAAATTCAATAATTCAGATAGCTGCAACTATTCAACTTAATTTTCTTGTTTATCATAAGTTAAATATGCAAATTCATAAATAACCTATTTGCTACTTTTTACAATCTTTTATGACAATTATGAATAATTGAATTCATGGATAGCTATGGAATAATCAATATCAAATTAATTTGTCAAGTCGATCAATATTAATTATTCATCAAATATAAGAAGTCAAAACGCGAAATACTTGAATTAAAATATGAAAAAAAAAGTTTAGAACAAAACCTAAGGTTACAACTTGAGTTTTAAATCTTCTTAAATCAGAATAATTGAGTTTAGCCACACATAACTTTTGTTCCAATACCAAAAATAGAAGAAAGATGAAAGATTGAGAGAAAACCACCAAAGGAATAATTGATGATTATGGAGAGGTGGAGAACGTCTCTTTATATTGTTTTCCTACTCTAAACCTACTATAATCCTATCTTGCAAAATTGCTTATCTAAAGTAATCAAAATCCCTACATAATTGAAAGAAGTTTCCTAATTAATCTCCCTCTTCAAGTGAATCTAGTTTTAGATGTGATCTTGCATCTATCCACTTTCTTTAAAATTCGTAATTTTCACCAATAATGCCTCAATTTGATGCAATATTCACTTTTCATCTCCTCAAACAAAACATATATTAATTTTTCTATTTAAGCACCAAAATATATCTAAAACAAAGAAATAATTCTAATTAATATATTAAAATAACATCTTATCAATGTGCATCAAACAAAAAGGAGGATATAAGTATTTCAAATTTATATTCTAAAAGGATCTTTAAGAAATTTTAAATTAAAATATCTTTTTTACTTGAATTAAAATTTAAAATAATTAAATTAATATTTACTATCTTAAAATGTTATTAGAATCATTGAAAATAATTAAGTTAATGTTTACTATCTTAAAATATTACTAAAAATTTATGAATGATTCAATATAATCAATGATTAAAAAACCTATGGCTGGTATATAGGTAAAAATCTTTAATTATTCAACTTTTCAGTTTGATTTACTTTAATAACTCTTGTTATTAAAAATTGAACAATTAATTAATCAATTTTTGTAAATTAATAAATTCTTATAAACTAAAA
Organism: Erythroxylum platyclados; assembly: GCA_027563515.1. Taxonomy (NCBI): domain Eukaryota; kingdom Viridiplantae; phylum Streptophyta; class Magnoliopsida; order Malpighiales; family Erythroxylaceae; genus Erythroxylum; species Erythroxylum platyclados. Next base: position 7,522,848 of record JAOQMM010000002.1, read on the forward strand.
TAAATTAATTAATTACTAAACAATCTCTTTTTTAAATTAAACTTCAAATTATTTAATAGATAAGGACAATATCTTTTAATTATATTTTTAAATTATTTAATTTTATTCAATTTTTAGCTAATTTTATAACGATCTAATACTGATTGAACCTTTTAAATGTTAAACCTCTTCTCTTACCAGTTTAATTTCCTGTCTGTTTTTTAAAACATCAAATATAATATAACATTATAAAAAAAAAGGAGTTAATTAAATTCGATATTATGCAACATTCCCCCCTAAGTTTCCAAAAAGAATTTACGTGACCAAAAAGTTGTCACAAATAAAACAGTTAAATAAGCAAAAGAACGATGTATATTAGATTGCATTTAAAGGTTGACTCTCTCTAAAACACTGACAAGAGGAAGAATTGTCTTTAGATTTTCTGAACCTTTTTTTTTTAAGATTGAAACCGTTTGTAATGACTAAAAGCTGTGATCTGGTGCAAGTTACTACGTACTCTCCGAGTCTGTGACCTATCCTATGTATGACCAGTTTGCAGCTATGGTCCAATTTGAATCTAATGCATGTCTTTGGTTTCTTAATTAAATCTAATAACTTCCCATTCATATGGATATCATTGTGATGAATCCTGATGTGATCAGGATTGAATTTATCTCTTAAGTGGAATATGAACTGACAAATATAGCCGCGTCGAGATTCATAAAGATTTCATCCCAATAAATAGGGATCTAGTATCTGCAATTGTGTTATAGCTGGATTACGGATAGTTGAGATCTTCTCCATGGAAAACGTTTAACATTGTTATATGAAATCTGCATTTGATACCAGATAATTATCCAATATTCTCCCTCTATATCGTTTTTCTTCAATTTCAATTTTCAAAAATCGCTCACGTATTCTGCAGCTAAGCGTTCCTGTGCTTATTTCCTGAGTTTATCTTCATTTTGGTCTGTGTTCCAACACCTCTCTTAAACATTCAACATCATTTCATAGCCAGCAAAGAACCATCTATGTCTAATCTCTATATTCATCCAAAAGATTGAATTTTTAGTGTGGTTTCTTCTCAATTCTGAACAATTCAATGCATTATGCTTGAACCATCGTATGATAGAGCTGTCAAACGGAGACATTGTGCAGATAAAGAATCAATTGACTATCAGTAATCTAACTTTGGCAGGATCGTGTTCAGATACATTTAGAGGGCGTTTTGTAGGATCAGAACCGGAAGAGCAACATTTATAACAGTATAGTCCGTGCAGCTGGAAAATGGCAGATTGTAACACGGGAACGGCCGACAAAGCGTCATCCATGTAAACATTTTTTTCCCCTCTTGACTCTTCATACGTTCTCCACTGTCGTGAATGGCTAACTGTAGCACAAGAGACTTACAATCGTTGGGGTTTTACTTTTAGCATTTAGTTATCGATTGATTCCCTGTCTTTGTTTCAGGTTGTCTAAGTGTAGATTTCCAGATGTGCATTTCGAAGTACTTGGTATGCCGTTTGCTTTTAATGTGGTAAGTTGAAGGTGATAATACAATGAGATCACGTACACTTTGTTAATCTATAATCTATTGCTTCATTTTTTGCGTCTAACAGCATGTTCTGGTAGGAACTTTTGGCTGCAAGATCAAAAAAAATGGCCTCCCTACTCAAAGAAAACCACCCACGAAACCTCAGTGACTTTTTAAACGATATTCGTACTGATTCTGAAACGTTTGAGCTTGTTGCAAGATTCTGCCATGGATTTGAACTTATCCTTACAACAGAGAATGTGATTCCGATCACTTGCCTTGCTCACTATTTGGAGATGACTGAAAATCACAGCCCTGATAATCTTCTAAATAGAGCTCTAACATTCTTCGAACAAAGGGTCCTTCCTGGTTGGAATGAAACGATCAAGGCCTATCATTCTGTAGTTAGTAACCTTGAACAGGCACTGAATTTGGGCCTGATAGATGCCTGTATAGATTCTATTATTCAGAAGGCACTAGATGAACCCCGGCTTCTCGGAGAACCAATGAAGATTTCATCTTGTGGCCAGAATAGTGCGGATGAAGAAGAATGTTTCAGGCCAAATGCAAGAAGAAGGCTCTTTGTTCTTGATTGGAAGTCAGAGGATTTGACATCATTGCCACTCCAGCTCTATGAGCCTATAATCAGTGAAATGAATCAACGGGGAGTGCTGCCTGAATATATAGCTGCGTCCCTTTGCAACTATGCAAAGAAGTGGGGTTTTTATAGTGATTCAGGCGTTGAAAGCTTATCCTTGTGCCAGAGGAACCCAAGAAAAGATGTGATTGAAGCTGTAGAAAGGCTTCTTCCTCGTAGAAAGGGGCTTGTTCCATGTACACTGTTGTTTGAAATGCTAAGGTCTGCAGTTTTATTGGGATCTAGCAGTGATTGCATAGATGGATATGAGAATAGGATTGGAAGGCAGCTTGACCAGGCAACAGTCAAAGATCTCTTAATATTTTCTCAAGGCTATGCGGAGGAAGTGCAATATGATACTGAGAGTTTAAGGCGGCTTTTGAAGCACTTTTATGCCAACTACAGTAGTTCTGATATGTCTGGCATAATCTCCGTGGCAGAGCTCATTGATGAGCTTCTGCTGATGGTTGCAAATGACATTAATTTGAATGCGGGGGCATTTGTTTCCCTAGCTCAGATGTCAACGTTTGCATCGTCAGGAACAGATCGGAAGTCCGACGGCATTTACAGAGCAATTGACATTTACCTGGATAAGCATAGGCATTTTACAGAGCTGGAGAGGGAAGAGATATGCCAGTTGTTGGATTGCCAGAAGCTGTCACCTGAAGCTTGCGAACATGCGATGCAGAACGGAAGATTGCCACTGAGGTTGGTGGTGCAAGTGTTGTTCGTTGGACAGCTACAGCTTCGAGAGAGAATCACAAAGGAGGTTCAGATTATTGAGGAAAGTATGAAGAAAGATGAATCAGAGGAAGAAAAGGAAAAAGAACTGGATGAGGATAGAGATGAAGAGGAGATGAGGAGTGAAATGGAGAAAATGAGCATCAAAGTGATGGAAATAGAAAGAGAGTGTCATAAAATGAAGGCAATTGTGAATGGCTGCAACAGTCATAAGTCAAAGAAATGGAAGGTTAGCATGTGGAAGGAAATGAAGAGAAAGTTAGGGTGCATGAATAGCATTCATGATTGCAAATCCCAAGTCAAGAAGAAGAAGGTACATCCAAAGTACCAAGTTTGACATGTGCTTCCGTTTTGCTTTTCTTTGTTAACCTTAGTGCTCCGTGTATAATTGTAGTAGCTTGTCCTGAATTCCATTAATATAAGTTCCGTTCTCAATGAATAACAGTTAAATGAGTGGAAGTGAAAGGCTACTTTTAGGAGATATCATATGAAAATGTCTCCAATAGCTTAAGAGCCAGCTACTTGAAAATAACAATGCTAAGAGTTTTGAGCACTATCAGACATTTACTTCTGCATTTAATTAAACAACTACCTTATGCAAAAAGCACGACTCAGGAACTTGTTTTCCTTGCCTACGTTCTTACTACATTTAGGTAGCTTGCTGAGTTGCCCTTTCCCCAAGAACATGAATTTGGGAAAAGAAATCTAAGCATGATTGAGGATTGCCCAGCTCTCCATTCCTTTCACAGCCATAGTAAAAGTAGGACGTGTAACCACTTCATTTTCTTCTTTTATAAGAAAATACAAGTAAATGGAAGCTGTGATTATTAAGTAGGGATACAGTTTCTGCATAAATTTTCATACAACTTATCCTGATGCCTCCATGGAGATGAAACCAAGACAGTTCCAGCTTACTAATTGACTTCTATGATTTCTACTCATAAATTTTAGTTACAACAGTAGATGAAAACTGCACAGCATGCATTGCTCTCATTTTTATATACTAATATCTAAGTATTAGTTCATAGTAACTATATTCGATTCATTTCACAGAAGAGCAGAAGGGGAGAAACCAGATATTGCACATAATATAAAATCTATCTTCCCAATTTCACAGGGATGGCCAGAGTTTATATTGATTTCAGAAAGGCTATATCTTATATTCAATATGAGATTAAACTACATCTCCTTTGTCTGACACACTTTTTGTGCCTCCACTGGGCTATGATGGCAACAAGATTCTAACTTTGGCAGAAAGTCCTAAACCTAAAGAACAATGCATGCATATCCTAAGAAAAGCTCTAAGATGGGAAAAAAAGAACAACATATAATCATGAAGATCAGACGGAGAGAGCTAACGGTATTTCACTTTCCGTGGAAATATCAGAATCCTTCCCCTCCTGTGATGATCTGTTGCTACCTGCACCTTGGTCTTCATATCCATCTTTCTCACTGCCACCTTCATTGTCATCTTCGCTAATCACAACCACCCCACCGAAATGCACCCGCCGTGCACCTTCAGGGGAATGTGGAGAAGGCACAGGAGACTCGCCAGATGTTGTATGCCCAGGCACAACTCCTGTAGCTCGTGAACGTGTGGTTGATGATTTTATAGAGGAATTGCGTTGTTGCAGATCATTTGGGACCGGTTTAATGCATCTATATACAAATATTAACAACCAAAATGCCCATGGAACGCAAATAAAAGTCATTCCTGCGTAGACATACCGTTCTTGCGAGTCATTTGATGGTAGGAAAAGGTAAAGGGCAAGACAAACTCCACCAGAAACAATGAAAGCGAAGAAGAGGAAGGAGAGAACATACACTCTAGGATCTCCTTTCATGGCATCCATTGAAGATTAATTTTGATGTGTTTTTGATCTTGTGATTATGAATGTTAGGACGATGGTGGTGATGGTGACGGTGATGGTGATGGGGATGGTGGTGGGTGAAGATGACACTAAAATCCATCAAGTTTAAAGGTTGAAAACAGGATCAATTACAAGGCATCGAAAGCGGGGAGGTTCGTTGGTGTAAGAGAGAAGCGTTTGTTAAAAAACTGTAATGGCTTCGGAATATAACCGTTAATAAATGTTGTCTAGAAAAGCCAACTACCTAACCAAAATATGATTCCTACTCTCATTGGAATGCATTAATTAGGAATATAAGAGGATGCTGCTCTCCAAAGAATCATTCCCAACTCATTTGTTCAAATAAATAACTAAATTTAAACTTTAACTTTAACCTCATCTAATAAATCAAAGAGAAGATATAAGATCAAACATGTTTAGGTTCATAATAGGTCAAAAGTGCATTTTTAACATCAACATTTATAGTAGAATATAAGTTGAACCCTACTGTTTACAAGTTGAACTATATCGTTTTGAAGCATTCAAATTGTATCATAATATTTTCAAAACATTTAGAACAAATTCTAAATAAATGAAAAATTTAACAAGATTAACTCCATGTCAGTTAAATGTCATGTCAATTATAGCATAACATTGATTTTATATTTTTAAATAGAAAGTGATTCTCTTATATTTGTTTTTTAATTAATCAAAAAATAGATATCAAAGTCACGTAGTAGCGAGAGCCATTATTTATATATTTTAGACAGAGGCTCTCACTTATCACATGACAGTAAATCCATATTTATATATTTTAGGCAGTAGGTCCTAATACCAATAAGGAGTTGGTAGTAAACAGAAAAAAGAAGAAGGTATGTTTGTTATACTATTTTACATTTATTAGTCGTCCGCCTAAAATAATATTAAAATTTATAATAAAAATAATAAGTAGAAGGGAAATGGATTAAAAGCATGAAATTTTCTTGTTTGTTTACCATATTATAACTGTTAATGGAATATACGCTTAGGATTAACATACACATAAAATTAAAAGAGGAAACGTTTGTTGCATAATCTTAAAATAAATCAAGAAAAATTAGTAAACTGTGAAATATTATGATCTACAAAAGTGTAAACTGTATTTTTAAAAAAATATATTATTATTCTATTTCGTACCCGTCTTACATTGTATCAATAAGTAAATTGTCATAATCGTGCTCACAGGACCAAACCTGCAGATAATCGAGAATGCTTGTCTTTTGAGAGCTCATTTGTCTACATAAATAAAATATATGAATATATATAGCAGATGATAACATGTTGACTAATAATATTTATATTTAACACTTCAACAACATAATTAACATTGATATATATAGCATACTTGATCAAACAATTGATATTCACTACAACAAAAGACACTTTAAGCGATGAAAAATTCGCCGCTACTGCACGATTTACATTTGTCATAAAAAAATTGTGAGATCCCCATAGCAGAAAATTATAGGTGATGATTATCAAACATTGTGACTAATAGTTTTTTGCTACGCTTTATTTTTGTAGCAAAAAACTATAGGCGATGTTTTACTAAATCGTGAAAATCGTTGCCTATAGTTTCTGTTAGGCTTTATTTTCGTAGCAAAAATTATAAGTGATGTTTTGCTAAATCGTCGCCAATAACTTTTTGCTATGCTTTGTTTTCACAACTAAAAGTTTTTGGCTATATTTTTATAAATGTAGTCAAATATTTTTAACTACGTTTAGTAAAATATAGTCAAATTTTTAATATACATTACAACTAAATATTACATCATGTTAACTATAATTATTGGTAACATTTTTAATCCATATTATTGTATGTAATATTTAGATTTTTGTTGTATAATTTATTATACAAAAATATAATAAAATAATTAAAAATTAGAAACATTGTTTATAAAAATAAATATCATTAAATTTGATAATGTACAAGATGTTAATTACAATTTCAAAAATATTTATATACAAAATAAAAAATATTAATATTAATGACTAAGACTTATTTTCATCTTCACTGCTAATATAATTCGAGCCAACGGACATGACGAACGACAAATAACGAAGTTCTAAATAACATAATGATAACTCATTAATTAGAAGTTGACATAATAAGTTTTAATTTAAACAAACAATGAAATTGAGTCTTCTAAGAATAAGAAGCATGAACCCCATATAAAAGTCATCATGTATATATGTGAATACAAACAAAAGTCTATATCAAGTTTGTTTCTTTCATAGTTATAATCACAAGACAATTTGGAACAACTGTTAATCAAATTTAAAGTGATGATTTCAATAAAATAGGATTCTGATGCAATTTTCTTATATCTTCATGTGCGAACAAAATGCAGTGGTAGAATAGAAGCATAGACATATTCCAAAAGTAGTTAGTATTTTACGACTTAAGGCCAACTAACCTATAAAATTTTAGGGATAGTGCATATTGACAACAACTTTTTTTTTTGAAAACGGAAAATTGGATTAATGAATAAATAAGAGGGTTTTACAGAGTAGATAAACAACAAAGGGTAGTACCCTTGACAAGCAAAAAGAATTGCTCAAAATAACAGGACTAATTAGCTATAATAGTTACACCATGGGAGATAGTATTATAGATTTAGTGAGGAGAATAATCTTGTGTTGCTTTGTTGAAGATTTTGGAGAACAATCAACTCCCATATTTGTTGTAGGATCACAGCTTTCAATGTCTCGGTGGAAACCCGTGTTGCCGCAAATCTTCGTAAATTCCTTTCATGCCATATATTGTACATACTGACGCCGAGAGCTATGGTGTGAATTAGCTTATCATGTCTTGTGTGAGGATTCTGGTGTAAGAGGCGTTGGAGTATGATTGGAAAAGAGCCAGAACAATCGGTTTCATGCAAACTACAATTTCCTGAGTTCTGACAAAATCTTCCAAGGGGGAGATCGTT
>JAOQMM010000002.1:7537813-7560324 GCA_027563515.1 Erythroxylum platyclados
TATAATTTGAATATGTCTAGAGCCCGCATATAAGTGAGGATGGATACCATATTTGCCCTGCAAAAAAGAAGCAAATCATCTGTAAAGCAAAGATTAGTTTGTGCGAGTTTCTTACATTTCGTGTGGTAGCTGAAGTGTGGTCATTGCTGGACTTCATGCTTAATAATGGCGTTAAGGATCTCTATGCTGAGGATAAAGAGATAGGGGGATAGGGGATCCCCCTGTCTGAGTCCCCGCGTTGCTTGGAAGTATTTTGTAGGGCTGCCATTGATGAGGACAGAAAAGGAGGTATTTGAGACACATTCTTTAATCCACTTGATGAATTGGGGAGGGAAATCGTAAGCTGTAAGCATTTTCCATATGAAATCCCAGTTGATGCTATCAAAAGCCTTGCGAAAATTGATTTTCATAGTGCAATTTGGAGGGCTGCGTTTTTGAGAATATCCCTTCAAGAGTTCTTGTACAATGAGGACATTGTCCCCGATATGTCTATCCTTTATAAATGCTCCCTGGTTGTCACTGATCAAAGGACCCAGGACTATCTTCAAACGGTTGGCTAGGATTTTGGAAATTACTTTGTACAAAAAGTTGGTGCATGAGATAGGTCGGTAGTCCTCAAAGATCGAAGGATTAGGGCCTTTAGGAATTAAGCACAAGAAGGTAGGTTAATTTCTTTAAGGAGAATGCCATTTGAAAAAAACTCACGGGTTGCATCTTTGATGAAGCTTCCAATGATATGCCAAGATTTCTGGTAGAAATACCCGTTAAAACCGTATGGCCAGGAGCTTTCCTAGGGTCCATACCGAAGACTACCTCTTTAATCTCAAGTCCCTCAACTGGTTTTATGAGGTGAGTAATATCAAGTGAGGAAATTTGCAGGAGATTAAGTTATTGAAGATCAGCTAGAGAAATATTTGAGGGGCTAGCAGCGCCCAGAAGGGAGGAGAAGTAGTTGATAGCTTCAACTTGTATGTCTTGAGCCTTGTGAAAGAGAATGCCCTCCTGAGACGTGATGGAATAAAGTTTATTATGGTTTTTCCTGGCAAGGATTGTGTTGAAAAAGAAGTTGGTGCATCTATCTCCATCTTTAAGCCAGTGTACTCGAGCTCGTTATTGGAGAATAGAAGAATGATTTTTTACTGCCTGCATGTAGTTTGCGAGAGCCAATTTTTCCTTGTCTAGCAGAAGCTGATTGGGTGGTAAAGAAGAGTTCTGATTTTGAATATATTCCAACTCTCGCCTGGTGGATTCCACTGCTTGGGACGTGGAGCCCTTCCGATAATTCAGATCCTTGATTTTTGCTTTGATGTATTTAAGCTTAAATAAACAACGATACTGAAATGTTCCCATAGTGTGGAGATCTGTTGCTTCCTTACAAGCCTCCTCAAATTCAGGTTCGTTAGCAAGATAGTTATTGAATCTGAAGGGGAACTGTTGGGCACTCTGTTGGAAGAGGTTGGTAACTGAGATAGGAGTGTGGTCTGAAAATAGGGGGTCCATAAAGGAGGCAATGCTCTGAGGGAAACAGTCCAACCAAATGTCATTAACTAGAGCTCGATCAATCTTCTTACGTATAAACCAGTTCGAATTCTGTTTGTTAGACCATATATAAAGATGGCCAACCTGTTTGAGGTATGTCACTACAATGGCATCAACGCAATCCTTGAAATCAACTGAATAATTTTTCAGGTTTGCATGGCCTTGAGCTTCCGTGGCATATAGTGTGGAGTTGAAGTCTCCACAGATCATCCAAGGCTTGGAGATGGAGTTACTAAGTTGTCAGAGGTTGTTCCATAATCTACATCTTATTTGATAAATTATACTCTTACAACTCTCTTGTCTTATATGAGCCCTCGTGAAATTTTGCTTTGTAGGAAGCTGAATTATTTTCATATTCATGTTTTTAGGAGTTTTTGTTATAATTTTGTCATTTCTTGTTTAAGAGATAAATTTAAAGATCATGTCACTAATTGTATTTTCATTGGCTATCCTCATGGTCAAAAAGGTTACGAGGCATATGATTTAACCGCACACAAAATTTTTACTTCAAGATACTTGGTATTCCATGAACATATCTTTCCCTTTCAAGACAAATCCTTTTCTCATTTTCTCCTAATTTTGTTTCCCCAACCCCTACACATGTTCCTTTACCTATTATTAACCCTTAACATAACTTTACATAGATCCTACCCTACTTGCTGCTTACCATAATTTTTTATCTTCCTATTGGCACAACATCTTTTTTGACCCCTGATATGTTTGCATCTCCTAATCTTGATCAACCTCCCAAATTACTAACCTTAAAACTCTCTCGTGAAAGAAGACTACTATTCCACTTTTAAGACTTCCATGTTGATTTTCTCCGTGATTTATATTGATTTAGCTGTAAGCACATGACATAGTTATAGCTAGCATTAATAAGTATAAGTCACTTCCACAAGAACTAATTAACGATTGATTCTATACAAACTTAATTATTTAGACTATCAAATAAGATTAAGTAAAAGAAGGCAAGTGAACAATTTTAAAACACTAAATTAAAATAGTGATCATGATTAAAACAATTAATAGATAAACAAGATCCAGGTAAGATATTTTGTAGGACTTTACTATTTTTAACTTTACTTTAATTTAAAAAACAACCTTAGTTCTTTGAATTGGTAAAAACTCTTAAATGACAATTATATTATTTCCTAAAGAATAGAAGCCATATTCTTAGATCAAATTAACTGAAGTTTCTTTCTAGTCAAAACAACCCAATAATGTATTAATCTCATTTTTTAATTCTCGTAATAGGTTTCACCCTAACTTATGATGATTAGGTAATTCTCTCTCAGGTAACCCATTCAATCCTCATTATCCATGTTGTGATCTAAATATACAAATATCTTTTCATCTCATTGTATGAATCTAATTATTTAATCTTCAACTTCTGTTCCTTCAATTAAATCAATATAAGAACATGAGTAATTCTCAAGAAAACTAAGAATTTTTTAAAACCAAAATGTCAATTCAAAACATCATATATTAGGGTTCATCTTACTTCGATATATAATTTAATTTGTTCATGAATAAACAAGAAAGAACAACATAAAAACAAGAAAGAATAAAATATAGAGAAACATCTTCATGAAACTTAAATCTTTGAATTCTTAATGAATCTTGTTGAAATTCTTGTTTCTTTTCCTTAATTATCTTTTCAGTTAATCTCTAATTATTTTGATTAACTTCTAATTAACCGTTTTGGCTCCCAAAACTCTTCTATGCTAAAAATTCCACCCTTTTTTTTTCTAGATGCCTTTTTTTTAATAAATTGAACCCTAATTTTTTATACCCAACATGGCTATAACACAAGACCATGTGGGCTCCATCTTACTTTGTTTCATAATTAAAAAAATTTATGTCAATAGTCACCACCAATACGGGCTAAACATAGAACGCTATTAGCACCATGTTGGTGAAACATGAGTTGGACATAGGGGTATGTTAGTTGTGGAAGGAGAAGCATAATGTCCCTTTTTGGAACATGACTTGGATACGGTGGCATATAGGTGTTGTGTTTCCTAGATGAAAGATTTCTTAGAGAAACAAAACGGGACATAATGGAACACGATTAGAAATTGTGTTCTTACCGTTTTCTTGAATTTCTCTTCACATCTTCTAAAGTTGGGCCAAATTGGCCCATTTCTTCTTCAAATTTGCCCTTTTTTCTTATAAAGGCTGCAATTAAACATGGAACAAAATATAACTCATTTTGAATATCAAATTCTATTAAGAATACCCAAAAATATAAGTATAATATTATTAAAATTCATGTTAAAAGTAAAGTCTATTTAGCATAAAATACCAGGTAATAATAAGTCATCTCCCACCTCTTCTGAGATATTCGTTGGGAAGATGTATGGTAAAGGAATTAGCAAAACTTAAACAAAATACACTTAGACCTTAGAGGAGTTAACTCCTGACAAGAAATCCATTGGATTAAAGGGTTTACAAGATAAAGTATAATTTTAATAGATTGGTTTAACATTTTAAGGCTTGTTTAGTGACCAAAGGATATACGCAAGTGGAAGATCTTGATTATATTGAAACTTTCCCACAGGTTGTCAAACTGACCACTATTAAGACATTACTAGTGCTGGAAGATAGGAATTACATCAAATAAATGTTCATAACGCCTTCTTAAATGGCAATCTTGATAAAGAAGTCTAAATGACACCATAACCTAGTTACTTTCCCTCTACTAGTCACTGTGTTTATAGACTATATAAATCTCTTTATGGCTTGAAACAGGTGTCTTGATAGTGGTATGCAAAATTCTCTTTCACAATTCTTCAACTTGATTTTACTTAATTTACTATAGACTTTTCACTCTTCTTATACTACAAAGGCAACTCCTTTACTGCCTTGCTTGCATATATTGATAATGTCATCATAACTGGAAATAACACCAATCATACTTTTGATTTTTAAGTTTTTTGGGTGCTTGGTATCACATCAAAGATCTCAGTCCTCTTAAATGCTTCCTTGGGTTAGATGTGGTTCACTCTCCTAATGGTATTGTCCTATCTCAATGCAAATATATGTTGGATGATTTGTAAGAGGTTGGTATGATTCATACTAAACCTATATTGTTTTTCATGGAGCAGAATCACAAATTAGAATTAGTTGATTGTGCTTTGCTTGATAATCCTAGTGTGTATCATTGTCTCGTTGGGAGACTCATCTATTTAACCATCACCTAATCAGATCAGCTTTTTTATTCAGTACATATTCTGTCTCAACTTATAAATTAGTCATGACATAGGAATTAGGTCGTAGCTCTTCACATCTTGCTTTTTCAAATTTACTCCTAGCCAAAGAATTTTTCTACCCTTAAAGATTGATTTTCATCTTTATGCATATTATAATTCAAATTGGGCTATTTGCCATCTTACTTGTCACTTTATTACTAGTTTATTTTATTCTCCTTGGTTTCTCCACCATTTCTTAGAAAACCAAGAAGCAAACTATTGTGTCTCACTCCTCAATTGAAGTTAAATACTATTCCATGGTGACTACTGCTTATGAGCTTATTTGGCTTCACTCTTTGCTCAAGGACCTGACATGATCACTTTTTCGCAGTTCAACTCCTTTATAACAATCGAGTTGTGGCTTACATATTAGTGCCAATCTTATTCATCATGGGCGCCCAAAACATATAGAAATTGCTTGTCACTTCATTCATGATTGCATTAACTCTAGCTCTATCGTAACATCACATGTTTCTTACATTCTTCAGCTTGTTGATATTTTTACCAAACTCTTGGTAATGTTCAAATTTTGTTTCTGGTTGGCAAATAAGGCATTCACTTAAAAAGCATATTAGAAGATACTCATTATATTAGAAGAATCCAATTGTACATGTTTTACCTTCTATATTTAGAATCATATATATCTTATTTAGAGTCAATTTGTGTCCATAATTTAAGGTAATTATATCTCTTTTATGTATATAAACACATTCAGTAATTATATCTCTTTTATGTGTATAACACATCCAGTGATAATAAAAAACTAAAATTATGCAGCTCTCTTTTACCTTATAGAAGCTTGAGATTGTCTCTTTGAGTAGAAAATTGTTAACATAAACCTATCATACTTAATATCGAAAGAATGATGTATTGAAGGACATAAATTTTGCCACTAATACAAAATACAATTTTACGTCAAATACAAGTACTAGAAACAAATGACATTCATACATCATCAATAATGCTTTAGGTGTATGAAAATGTGGCTAAAATAAAGAACACGCCTCTCGGATCCGAAAAAGGTTACATATGCAAATAGCTGTAGCAAACAATCAATTATTAGAAGGAACATAGCAACAAAGAAAGCGGTGAAGGAAAGACTTGGAATTTGAGCGTGAAGAAGTAGAAGAAGCAGCAAGTAGTTTTGATTGAAGAATAATCTCATCTCCAGCAGCTCCCCCATCAATGGCTTTCTCACATTCTGCACAATATGTCTTGAATGCATTTGTCACATATGCAGCAGCCTCTGCTACAGTCATGCCTTCCACCAGTTTGTCAGGATATATATCCTTCTTGTGATCTCCGTTTAATACTGCTGCAAGCTGAACTAATTCTTCCTGGAACTCGCTTAGTTTCGACTCTTCTTTAGCTCCACCGTCCCGCAATTTTACTGGTTCCGGCAAAGTAACTGTACATCGTATCAAAGTAGAATTCAATTCATACCCAATCTTTAGTCTAGATAAGTATGTTTTTAATCAATTTAATAAGAGGAAATAGTAGAGGCTGTAATAAATTACCAGGGCAATCTGTTCTTGGGGTGGTCCTTGTCAAAACACCCTCGAAAGTACCAGCCCAAGCATCACGCTTAGTTAGAAAGTCTTTCAGATTGAAAATATTCTTAACTGTTGCTGCTAGCGAGGAGTGCTCGAACTCCGATGTAGGATGTGGTCCTGAAGGCCCGTGCAACACTGCAGTTTCATATCAAAAAATATCATATTGTCAACAAGAGTTTCATAATCAAGAAAAGAAGAAAGGTTGTATCAACAAATACACAACAATAAACGTAAGGAAATGTCAGGTAATGTCCATGCCAGTTTTTGATGCCAAAAAACCAAAAGAAATGTGTACCAGTTCCAGGCTCAATCCAGGGAGATATGAAAAAGGCCGGAATCCTGACACCGAGGCGATCAAACTTAAAGTAATATGGGGAAGGGCCAACAATGTCATCAGGACTAGGGATGTCATTGACGGGTGTTGGCACATGGTCGTAGAAACCACCATGTTCATCATATAAGATTACGAACAGCATTTCATTCCACTGGGGGCTTGACCTTAGAGCCTCATATACTTCCTTCACGAATTTCTGGCCTTCGGAGACATCGTGTGAAGGATGGTCATCGTTTGCGGGTATTGACAGAAGGTCGAAAAACCTTTGTTCCACAACCACGTAGTTCGGTAGTTTCCCTTCTTTACAGTGGTTTTTGAAGACCAGATCAAACAGGTGGAAGTTTTTCCAGTACTTCAACTTCCTAAGGTTCCTGCCAACCAAATCCAGAGACTGTTCCATTAGCTTCAAGTGTATAGCTACATTTTAATTTCTGTACCTGTCGAAATCCAATTTTTTAAGAAACAGAAACGTATGCCGACATCCATATTTTGTATTATACAACTTTCCTATCTCACTCTCTCAACCAAGTTGAGTATTAATTAGTTAATGTTTAAAGGTAATTATGAATTAATTTTCATTTTTATTTATAAAAATTTTCTTATTTGTTGTACAATTTTTATTTTTTTAATTATAATAGAGTTACTTTCTATAACATACAAGAAACAAATGAAAAGAGATGAAATCTTAAGTTAATAAAAACATTTTTCTTAAAATTTGACTTCTTAAAATTAAAAAAAAATTAAAATTTTAATCTTACCAACTCAAAAAACAAATATTTTATCCTACTAATTATTATACTTGGACTATCTTCTTCTCCCTATACCAATTTAGCCAACATCTTCCAGCAGTTATGGTCATATAAGAAATCAACTAACAATTCTCACCCACTCCAATGCGTGCACCTAACAACAACAACAGAAAACCCGATTGTGCTAGCTTCCAAGGAAGAGGTATACCAAGAAAACACATGTTAGCTACCGTCAACGCCTCAACGGCCCATGTTATATGACATACACGGCAACAGAAGGAAGAGTAAACAATTTATAGTTGATTGCTTTTGAATGAATCTCATCCTATAAAAAATAAGAGTATACAACTTCTTGATTTTTAGGTGAAGAAACACGGAACATATTATTTTTGTGTATATGCATATAGTAATTAACAGCAATTGTGCATATATATATATTTGAATCTTGGGACAAAAAGTAAAAAGAGAAAAGAGAAAGGAAATGAATTAAGGTTACCTGTAGAAAAGAGTGGAGGGAGGGGACTGGTAATATATCCCAAAGGAAAGACCTGCCTCGTCTATTGACTCAAATATAGTCTTCTGAGGTAATCCTGCCACCAACTTGGCAGTGTCATTGCTTGTCAGTCCATGCGACGTCGCCGAATGAACATACAACCTATTTGGCTGCGTCGACGCCGGAACAGAAGCGAACCACCGATCACAAATGGCGAAGTTACTCGCCAACTCCTTGTATACCGGCACCGAATCCGGTTTAAACCCGTTCATCACCGTCTGCGCCATGCCTTTCTGCTCGCGCTCTGCGTTTTGCGCGAAGCCGTTCATTTTAGGAGTCAGTTTAGTGGAAAGTGACGATTCACTCCACTGAACCCCGAATACCTGCTCGTAAATGGCTTGGATGGAGTGGCCTGGATCAGGGTCAACGTAGGCAGCATTCTCGCGGAAGAAAACGGTGGCCGAGTTGGGGTCAGAGGTAGAGATGGGGTTTGACTCAGAGCCTGTAACACCATTGATTTCAGGGTTTATACTCTTCAGCCACCCCAACATGTGGTCAAAAGAACGGTTTTCTTGGACCAGAACCACCACCGTCTTGATGGGGTATGGTAACTGGTTTGTAGTAGTGCTTCTACTACTGGAGCTCTCTGCCACCATCTCTCGCGCTGTCTCTGAGGAGCTTCTTCCTGGGGCTGGTTACAATGTTATACAAATACGTTTATTTAAAACTCACCTAAATGTGTTGCCTTGGCGGCTAACGAGTTCATCTTTTGAGCTTGCATATGTAAGTATATATAATATATGGGGTAGTTTCGATCGGAGAAGAAAACGAATATTGAATGTAGAAGGTGTTTTGATCCAAGAAGAAAGTAGGAAACTTGAGGGAGAGAAAGAACAAGATATTCGGGAGTAGTTTTGATAATGGAAGATTTAATAAGGAAAATGACGTTTCCTATGTCGGTGATCAAAACCGATTACTGATGTCATTTATTTCCTTCTTTTGATACTTTAAGATTTTTATTTTAGGATCAAATGTTAGGTTGCAGATAAGCTAACTAAGTACAATTTCCCAAGAGCATGATGTGCGATGAGACACTTTCATTCTTGATGTAGAATGCGAGTTTACTATCAACTCGTGTTTCCTCTTTTCAGACTCTTCCATTCATACTATAGAATACGACTTTAGAGTGTATATACGTCAGCGGAATGTGGAAATATGAGAGCCCAAGAAATGAATTCTAGTGTGGCACAATTAAAGTGTTGAAAATGTGGTTCTTATGTTTGCCAATCAAAAAGAAGATGGCGTGTTTAGACTGGATACGCAATCATAGGTTTAGGTGATGTGCATCTTAAGCTTGGTCCCCCATTTTTTTATACCAAGCGACCAACTTTAGACCTGAAGAAACTCTTATTCATGTGTGGAGTAACAACTGAGAACAATTATTCGCAAAGAAGCGTAGTTCCATGGTGAACATTTGAAAGTTGATCAGGTTCAATCCTCGTGACCTAGCTAGGATGTTGATATTAACGATACTGTTCTGTAAAAAAATATCATAACAATAAGATTTTCAAATAAAATTATATATTACAGTAATATTATACTTTGCATAATGAATCGTATCTCTTCAATCAATTACCACTATTTGTCAAGCTAAACTCATAAATATTTTAATTTGCTATAATTAAATTTTGGTGCTCTTTTTAATGTTATTTAAAGATTATATAACAGAAGTAATTATATAATATAAAAATATTATTTTTACTAATATAATTATATAATTTTTATTTAGTATAGAGGATGCTTGTTTTTATGATATTAAAATATTTCATTATTAATTATTACAAAAAATATCAAATTATTAAGCATAATATTCTTTAAACACAATTTTCAATTTTTATGATGATAAATAACATTTTTCAATATATTTATATCATTTACGTGTTACAGAGAAAATTGAATATAGTTTAAATGTATACTATTTTTATATTTATAAATACAAATTATTTTATAATAAATTAATTCATTAAACGTATATTCAAATTTTAACAAATTACTTATTTACATTTTCATATTTAAATATAAATTAAGTTCAAACAAAATTAACAACTCTTACTTTTTCATATATAACAAAATGCATACTTGATGAATTGTAATGATCTTAGTTCATGCCTCTGAATACAGCTCCAAAAACAAAAGGGGTTAATAATCAAAAAATTTCAAACTTTGCATAATTTACAATTATAGTCTGAAGTTTAACAAGTGGCAATAAAATACCTTAACTTTTAATTTTTTATAAAATAATCAAACACTAATCGCTTTGTTGTCACGTTAGTTATCTTAAAATAAACGTGGGATGCCAAGTGACAAGGTAGTCCACTTCAATTATTACTAAAATTAAATTAAGGTTAAAATATATTTAATCTCCCTCTGTTATATCCCTTGATACATTATGCCCCCCTCTATTTTAAAAATAGACTTATTACCACCCCCTTTGACCATTAATCAAAAGAATTTAGAATTTAAAAAGACTTTTTTTACCCTTATATTATGATTATATCACCACATTGTACTTGTTGCATTTTTAGACAAAAATATCCTTTTAATCTTTTGTTAACTAAAATACATTAAACCCTATTTTTTGCTTTATTTTATTATGTCCTCTATTTCAAAAATAAACATTATTGTAAACATGGATTACATTTTAACTGTTAATAAATAAAAATAAAAATTAATAAAAATATCATTATTTTCACAATTGTACTTGATGACTGTTAATTTATGGGAAAAATTAAAAAAGAAAATTTATTTGTGAAACAAAATTTAAAAATAATTAACAATAATAAAATAAAATATCATTATTTTTATGTTTCCCTTTTACTCTATAAAACTATAAATTATCTTCTTTTGACTCTTTTTTTGTTTTCTAAGTCATTCCCTTATTAGGAATGACAAAAGGTCTGGCTGGGCTCGAGCCACTCTTGGCCCGACCCTATCTAACTCACAGATTGACTAACCTGTGGCCCAACGAGCCGAGGACTTCCCAGTTCGTGGCCCTACCCAATCACAAGCTACTGGCATGTGACTCAGCCTCCAGCCTTACGGGCCATAGGCGGGCCAAGCTCGGCTGCCCAACCCGACCCAATTTTATGGTTTAAAAAAATAAAAAAATGACGTCGTTTTTTACCTTCTCGTCGGGTCACGATCCAGGCCAAGTTGGGTCGGGCCACATTTGTCATCCCTATCCCTTACCCATCAATTTTTATATTTTGTATTTATAGTTTTATAGAGCAAAAGAGAAACATAAAAATGGTGATATTTTATTTTATTATTAATTATTTCTTTTTAATTTTGTTTCATAAATAAATTATCTTTTTAAATTTTTTCTATAAATTACAGTTATGAAGTACAATTGTGAAGATAATGATATTTTTAGAAAATTTTTTCCTTTTTTTATTTATTAAAGGTCAAAATGTAATTCATGCTTAAAATAATTTTTATTTTTGAAATATAGGGCATAATGAAATAAAGTAAAAAATATAGGGGTTTAATGTATTTTAATCAACAAAAGACTAAAAGGGTATTTTATCCAAAAGATGCAACGTGTATAGTTTGTAGTGATGTCATCATAATACAGGAGTAAAAAAGTCTTTTTGAATTCTAAGTTCTTTTGACTGATGGTCAAAGGGAGTAATAAGTTCATTTTTAAAATAGAGGAGGTCATAATGTATCAAGGGATAAAACATAAGGGGTTAAATGTATTTTAGCCTTAAATTAAATAATAATCAACTAAAGAAAAATTTTAAGAAAACTAAACCAACTTAGTTCCTCCCGTATGCCATATTTTCCCAAAACGTCTGCCACACTCCCGTCTTCCCACCATTTGCACATTGTCCAGCAATATGTCAGTTGAGGTTGTCTTCTTGCCTACCGTCTGCACCCCATATGCCACACTCATTCTTCGTCTAACATCTTTCTCTCATCTAAGGTATGAACTATGATTGTGGTGCAATTGAATGTACTGGTTAAATGTCTTATGTTGAACTTAAACCTTCTTCTTTATCGACTTCCTTGGAATGCCCTAGATCTGATTTATTTTGTATTGTCACCTTACTTGCAAATTGTGGGTTGTTAAGTAACATCTGATATGCAATTAGTTATATCTTTTATAATTGCATCTTTTATCAACTTTTCCTCGACCTTTGACTTTGAACTCCCATTTTTTCCTTCGAACAAGTTTATACTCTTCCCATTCTCCCCAATTCCTCCTTTTGTAAACATCTCGTTCTTTTCTTTCTCTCTAATGACAAGAGAATAAGATGAGGATACTATTGAATTGCTATCATCTGAATGCTGAACTCTGACTTGAAACTGAGTCTTAATCTTCCAATTTCTAAAATGATAAGGAAATATGCAGAAATTAGCAAATGATGCCATGATTTTTAGAAATAATAGCTGAAACTTTCAACACTATTCAGTTATGTAGTTCGTAGTATTACACTAGCAATTATATAAAGAAGTTTGACGAATCTGGTCATACAAATCTTTATTCTTGTTCTTTGAATTCTGAAGAATATATAAAGAAGATAAAGAAGGCAACAACTTGCAAGTAACTTATGCAATATTGGTTACCTATGTGCATTGATAATTATCAAACAATGCATTTATACCTTAAAGTAGATTAGGACTTGTAGATGAGCATAAGTTCATGAGGATATTTTATTAGCTCAGTTCAATTGATTTCTTAATCCTAAAAACAGTAGATGTTGTCTTATTCTTATTCTAGTCGTGAGTTGCTATTTGCTTCCTTTTACCATCCTTTTATATATCATTTTATTTCCTTTCAGAAACAAAGGTTATATAGCTTTGTATCTTGAAAACTGATGAGATGACTCACTCAGTCCTGATGGTCCTATGATTTATTTGCATTTTCTTAATGCTATAAGTTGACATTTTTATTCTTAAATTGCATTATCTTAATGCTATAAAGTGACATTTTTATTCTTAGTCATAAATGCATAATATCCAATTTATGTTGTTTGGCTCCATATATGGGTTTTATCTTCTATTGCTTCAAATTTGCATATTATCTCATTAATGTTGTTTAGTTGAAAATTAATGATATAAATATATATTTTGCAAATGTTGGTAAATTTTGAATTTCATTATGGTGGGATGTTAGAAAGTATAACAACAATAAGTATAATGAGAGCAATATTATAAGGAAGAAGGATATATGTGTTGATGAACTTAGCATGTGCTAGACCTAAAAGGAGTATCAAAAGATAAAGGACATAGAGTATTATATGTGTTTTACAAATTTTCTTATGATTTGATGAGAAATTTAAAAGAGTTAAGCTTTCACCATGATAAGGATATGTTGACAATGCTCAATCATATGGAAGAATTGAATTAGCATAATATTGAAGTCTACTACAAGCATAGTTTTGAGCATCCTGCAATAGATGGTGAAGAATATGATTATGATATTAGCAATGACTTTGAAACTAATACACAGAAAAATATGAGTATGAATGATGAAGGGTTATTCCATGTTCAAGCAAAAGAATATGATGAAGATTTCATTATTATGTAGATGAGTAAATTTGGAAATGATTCAATTGAAGGCAAGTTATTTGCCACTGATGATAAAGAATATGCTAGTGTAAGAACAAATGAGAAGAGATATGCTAAAATTGTACATAGCAAGTTTGAATGCGAAAATATTATGGATGGGATTGGAAGTAACGGAAATGATTGCAATAAAAATGGTGATTATTCCAAAAATACATAAAGATAAGAAGGAAGTTCACATGGTTAGTGTAATGAAAATGAGGATAGTGATGTTGAAGTTCAATCACCAAGTATAATGATGATGAATGGTGCAAGGCATCTATTTCAAATAAGAAATACAATGTGTTTAATCCAAAAGTGGACATGAAGGATTTTAAGTTTGAAATTGTAATGAAGTTTAAGGATAAGATGCAATTGAGGGAAGCAATAAGAAAATATACAATTACTAACAGATATGATATCTCAATGGTGATATTCAAAGTGAGAATAGAAGTTGATTATGAGCTACAATGTCCATTTCAAGTATATGCTAGTTGGATTGGAAATGAAAAAACATTAGTTGTTAAGATAGTAACAAAATAAGCATAATTGCAGTAAAGTGCCAAAAAAACAAGCAAGTTAGCATGAATGGATTGCAAATGAATTATTACATAAGTTTAGTAGGAACCTAAATTGGCTAATTTCTGAGACGATGGGTGATCTTCAAAGAAAATATGAATTAAATAAGTGACTAAATTTCAATGTTTTAGGGTGAAATAGGAAATTATTGTCATGCTACAAGGATATATGGAAGGTCATGATACCATGAATAAGAGTTACGGTGAGATGGCAAAGATAGACAATTCAGTATTCAAAATGAACATGATGAGAAGTTTGGACAGCTATGTTTAATAGGTTTTGTATGGGATTTAGTATATTAAAGTATGGTTTTCTTGGAGGAAGTAGAAAAATAATTCGGCTAGATGTATTTTTTTTAAAGACAATCCTGACAATCCTTAGAGGTGCTTTATTAGCTATAGTTGGTCATGATAGAAACAATCAGATGTTCCTATATCTTAGGTTGTGCTTAAGGGAGACAATTACTAGTCTTAGAATTATTTTTTAAATATTCTTGCTGAAGATCTAAATATAAATGGGAATGCATGGACTTTTGTAAGCGATCAACAAAAGGTAAACTTTAAGTATCCATATACATGATGTTCATTTCTTAACATGCTTTGAGTTCTTCAACTTTCATTACTTTTTTTTTTTGGTTATAGGGTTTAGTAAATGCATTAAAGAATATCTTCCCATTAGCTGAGCATAGAAAATATGCCCAACATGTCTATGTAAATTGGTTTAATATTCATAAAGCCCACAAATAGAGGAGTTATTTTGGTAAGTAGTGAGTTACATAATAGAAGTGAAATTTGATGAGGTAATAGAGCAGCAGAAGAGTATTTCGAAGAAGGCATATGATGATTTCATAATTCGGAAACCAAGACTTTTATGAAGGCATTTGTGAGCATAAGACAAAATTGTGAAATAGTTCATATCAACCTATCAGAGACATTTAATGGATTCATTTGTGAAGCTCATATAAAAATCTTAATCAATATGTTAGAAAATATCAGAGTTGCCTTAATGACTCAGATATATGGAAAAAAAAAGGGGGACATAATGATCAAATCCATTGGTGATATTTGCCCAAGAGTGAGGAAGAAAATAAAGGTTTCGTAATGGGAAGCAACTGTGTCATCAAGACTTATAGGAATTTGAAATTTGAAGCCACACGTTTTACAGACAAGTTCATTATTGATTTACAAGCACAAATTTGTTAATGTAAACTTTGAGATTTATCAAGAATTCCATATAAGCATGTTATGGTTATCATATCAGAGGGAGGATATCGATGTTTATATTAATCGATACCACAAGTGTGAATATTATTTGAAGAGTTATCAGTATATTATGGAACCCATTAGTGGTTTAAGTTTTGGCTGAAAACTGAAAATTTGCAGCCAATATTACCTACATTGATCAAGAAGATGCCTAGAATAACCAAAAGGCTTGAAAAAGGGATAAGAATGAAGAATCGCAAAATCCGAACAAGTTGAGCAAGGTTGAAATAGCAATCAAATGTCATCATTGTTATGAAATTAGTCACAATATAAGAGGATTCAAAAATAAGGATCAACTTTTGAGGCCACCTAAAATTATTAAGGTGATTGTTAATTTTTTGTTTATCTTCATTTAAAATGCAGATTAAATGTCAATTCATTCATTATAAAGTGTACATATAGGTATAATGTAGCGAAAAAGAGGAAGACCATGAAAAAAATCAAGTCCCTTCATCCAATATTAGTTGTCTAATTCGAAGACCCATACAATCAGTATCTACTAGCTCAAATATTGCATCCTCTATCTTAAGAAGGGAGAAGAAGGTGTTTAGTGAATATTCACATTTAATTTCAAGTAACTCTTCTCCAAATCATTTAACAACATAATAAATTTTTTTGTATAGGTAACTAGAGGATATGGAGTAACATTTTGGGAATTTAGTGTAAATACTTATTTTACGATTTGTCATTTAAATACGTCTTTATACTACTTATATGTAATCATATCGTACGTGCTATTATTATGATTTTTGTTTTTTATGCTTCATAGACGGGTGAAAGTTAATGTTAAGTTCTCAAACCTCCAAACAATAATGCAATTACAACTCAAGTGTCCCAAAATATAAGTAACAATATAACTCAAACCAAGAGGAGGATCAAATTGAGGGCTAAAATATTAAGTCCAAAAAAATCTCAAGTTGTTGATGGTGAATTCAATGCACATTAAACTATTTGTTGATGAATTTGAACATTATGTTTGCTATAATTTGATAGATATTTTAGATAATCAATTTACATTTTGATTGAGAATTTGGATATGTATTAGTTATGATAGGCTTGAAATTTTGAATATTAGAATTAGTTATGCTTTGGTTGTGTGTTTTATTTCAGAGTTATATTTGCTTGATTATGTGTTTAACTTCAACTAAAAGTTACAACACATATGGTTGGTTAATAATGCAGTAATGGTAACTTCGTTATTTGTTATGCTTTCGTTATGTGTTTTGTTTCAGAGGTGTATTTATTTGGATTAAGCAAATTATACTATCATTGCATTATGATTAGTGATGCTTAGTTTTCTTATATGTCTAAAAAGATTATTTGTTTAAGATAAGCTACTTGGATTTTTCTTATATGCTACTTGGTTCCACGTTTGGTTATGTTTGTGTTTACCTTTGGTTTATTTTGATTGCTTGGGTTGTGTTTACCTTTAGTGAGGATAACTCTTAATGCACGAGAAGGTGACTCATTGGCAATAATCAATCAACATGATTCATTTTTTTTCTTTCTTGGATAGATATTATGCTTATTGGTCTATAATATTTCTTTATTTTTAGCTAAAAGTTACAAAGTTTAAGAAAAGAAAGATTTTAGTATTTTTTGACATAGCCAAGAAAACTACATTCCATATTGGAGGATACGTTGGTATTAAAATTAGTAAAAGAATTTTGATTGCTTTAATTGTTCATTTCTTTAACTTAAGCAAGGAAACTACATTTCATATTGGAGGACATGTTCATATAAATATAAGACTCAAGTTAGTAAGATAAAATGAGCTTCATTTAGATGAATAAGATTGGCATCTATAACCAACAAAGCATTATATATATAGCATATAATTGCAACAAATTTGTCGAGAAAAACAGTTGTTTCATAATAACCAAAGCTTTTTAGTTAGCGCAAACAGAGGAAAACTAGTGTTTCTTAACTCTTTATTGTTACAAACCAACTTCCAAATCAACTGACAACATTGCAATATTGGCATAAATTATTATAAATTAATATACAAATTCAAAACGCAACTTCAGAAAAATATTGGATATATGAAAATGTCTCAATACTAGAGCTAGGTACATCAAATGCCTAAGATATGTAGACATGGGACCTACAAGATAAAGATATTACACTTATATCAAATTTGCATTATTTAAATGAATATACACACACACACACACACACACACATATATATACATACATACATATATATATATATATATAAAACTAACCTCTTGCGAGGAACAATGAATCTTGCAGACAAGACTCTTACCCCAACAAATAGAAGATGTCTGACATAATTTTTTTACAATAACAAACCTTCAACTTATTTACCAATACTATATACCTACAAGACACTTACAATTTGATTATTAATTAAAAATTTTGTATAATAATGGCATCATTAAAATTATAATTGAAATACTTACTCTTGTATTAATGCATTGATAAAAACGTAGATCGATATTAGCCTTGGCATTTGATATCTGTAACTCCATCTTCTCATAACAATTTGGAAAATCATTATAGGAAATATGAAATATACATGTAAATCAAGAAATAAATTAAAATGGAATACAGTCAATATAATAATAATAATAATAATCATGATGATGATGATAGTTATAGTGTTCATCTATATATATATAATCAATTTCTTTCATTGTCTTTTGGCTTTACATACTCTTCATTACAACATTTCATAGTTGTATAAAGAAATATGCAAATGGTATAATATATTATTCGTATGGGATTTCTTGTATTAATATATTCATACGATAATATTGTAACAAAACTAAAATAAATATAAACAAAATTAAAATATATGTAGCTTTCATTGCTTATGCACCTAACATTTTCTTGACATGGAATAAATGTAAAGGTGTCACTAATAGATTTAAGAATGCTATGTATTATTCTTTTGATAATTTAGCGGAAGTTGAATATTACTATTAAACATAATGGTTTCTCTTTACAAAATTGTGAACGACATAATGCTTTTTGTAACTATTGAATATAATGCTTTCTCTTTACAAAATTGTGAATAACATAATGCTTTCTTTTTACAAATTTATGAATATTTCCTTGTCACTTGTCATTCCACATGTGATTTAATATAGTTATGTGGTTTTTTACGTCAATTTCGTTAATCGATAGACTAATGTCGGACTATTTTTGTAAAAATATTGAAAGTTAGAGTATTTTATTATTATTTCTAAACTTCGAACTACAATTATAAAATTGTGTAAAGTTTGAGATTTTTTTAATTAACATGAAAATATAAGAAAATATAACTAGGAAGGATCATCTGATAATAATATAATAAAATATATTATAATAATACTTAAATTTTTTTACTCGTATGAAAATGAATTTTTTTTCATTTTTAAAGTTAAAATGATGTAAATGATACTTATAAATATATGAAAAGAAATCCAAGAAATATTTAAAAAGATTATAATTATTAATTGCAATGTATAATTTTAAAAAAACCATATGAATGCTAAAAAAGTATTCTATTATAAACTTAAAAGACCTAATTCTATTATCAACCATTGAAGTAAGGGAAGACAATATTTAAATCTAAGTTCAATTCATTTATAATGAACGTTAATTTTTTCACTTTTATTTAATGCTTTAATTATTATGATAAGTTTCTAATATTTTATAAGTTTAAATTTAAATTTACTTTTTAGATTTCACATATATGATAACATTATGGAATAACATTATCATAACCACATATATGTAGTAAATATGATAAAGAATCAATAAAAAATAGTTTTATTACAAAATGTAATTTCTATAATGTTAATTTTGATCTTATTTTATGACATGTTTAGTTATTTACTTAACATAATTTATTGTTTGTCGTAAGTTTTTAAATTTTATTTAAAAATATAAAGTCAACAAATATAGTATATTGTATTATGAATATTCTTTTAGTATATTTATTTTGTATTTAATATTACACACTTTTTATGAAATAAAAAATAATTGTATATAAATCAAATTTAATTTATTATTATGTATTGTGTCTTAATTTATAAATATACTTATTCAGAATAGCGAAGAAAAACATGCAATGTTATCTCCGAATACAAAAGAGAGAGAGGGGGAAAGCTGCGTTCGCTGGAATACGGCATTGAGCGTGATTCCTCGGATAAGGGAACAGCCATTATCCGTCGAAAGAATATTCAGAAGCATATACTATGCGTGTATCATAACAACCTTGTAGGTCAATAAAAAAGTCGGCCGCCCACATTTTAGATGTATTACCTTGTCCTCATCCATGGTTGGGATATGTCTGCCGTCGATGAACAAAAGGAAAAAAAAAAAAAAAAGTTGACTCTCCACAATATTATACATTGTTGACTCTCAACAGAAATTATATTACATATTGGTCAAAGAAGCTTAGGAAAATTATAGTAAAGACAATCAAATTAAAATAATCGATACACATGTTGTTTGAAATCTGAGTCTATTACTTGAAGACTTAGGTTCATTCAATTTGCAAGTAAGACGATAACTTGTACGTAACTTATGTCAACTGATTTAATTTAGTTTCAGAAATGTTGCGAAGATTCTCAAATTATGTATGACATTTGCCCTCTTTAAATAAATTAAAATATTGTGACGTCATTATTTTAATTTTATGCCCTTTTTATAATTTTAAAAAATAAAAAATTTTGTAATTTGGACTAACGAACCGGGCCTTGATCCAAGTTAATTGGGAATCGATTGAATTTCAGGTTCAAGCCCAGTCCAATCGTTCCTTACTAAACTCGCCCAAACCCAGAAGCAGAAAAGGGTAAACGGGTCGGATTCTCCATTGTCAAGAATCCTCTTCCGTCTTCTTTGTCTGTTTGATTGGAATTTCGGACCAGAAGACAAAGAAGGCAGCATGGGTTTTTCTGTTCGTAAATATCTCCAAAATGCCATTGTCGTGGTTTTTATAATTTCTTTCTTGTTTTCAACCGCTGTCCTCTCCAAGTCTCGTCGCCCTATAAGTGTATGTTCTCTTCCTCCATCTCTATGTGTTGCAGTTTTACATCTCAAATTTGCGTTTTTGTGATGTTGTGTCCCAGAAATGCAGGAGATGGAAGTGAAGAAAAAGAAGAGTGACTGCTATGTTGATGTCGAGAAGTGAGATTCTTCTTCCATCTTTTTGTTTTTCCCCTTTCTATTTTATTTTAATTTCGGACGCTCTTTGTTTATTGAGGCAATTTGCAAATTCCTAGCAGGAAAGTTTAATCTTTTTTCTTAACATATTTTTGATTTTGTTCCTTCTTCTTTTGTAAATTTGTTCTTCACTCATCTGGGTTCTGGATTGTGATTTTTGTGACGGGGATCAGTGGACTCTGGGGTCAGCAGTGTAGATCCTCGGCGATTGCCATTGAGAATTGTGTTCTGAGGTGTGTTTCTCCAACTTGTTATGAGCTTATCTACGAGAGTGACCCTGTAAGTCTCACAATCGTCCTTCTTCTGCTTACTTGGTTGTAATGCTCTTATCCCTTTATCTCTGATGGCTTTGCTGTGGCCCATCCATCTTTCCTCTGGTTTCTTTTGTAGCTTGAAGAAGGAGAGAAGGACCTTACTCGAAGCCAGGAGTACAAGTATTGTATGCACAAGTAAGTTTCAAAAACTTTTCTTTGAGAGTTGATGATAATATCCGGTCGGCATTTGAGTTGCCTTCCATGTAAAATTAGATTAGTTTTGGGTCAGTATATGGTGGAAGACGATAGGAAATATCCAAATAGATAGAGTTTCCATGGCCATGCTTATTTGCAAAAGTACTTCGTTCAAGTGAGTTTTTGTAACCATTCATTGCCAACTGAAGATGAAATTTAACACCCACGTCCAAGTAACAATTTTTGCCATACCTACCTAAGCATTGAACATTTGAACTTGTTAGAGTGTGATACTCTATCATCTTGATATAGTGCCCATCATAATGTTAAGCCATCCTCTATTGTGGGAATAGACGATTGACTTGATACTTTTTGTTTAATAAAAGGAATGGATTTGGTTGGAGCACATACTCATGTATGAGGCATGGTCAGCTTTAATCTGATGACATACAAATTCATCTGATAAAAGTGCCTCACCTGACTGGAATCATGACCTCACTTAGAAACTCAAGAATGGTTTATTGTACACCCATTATGAAATGGAGATAGGCTTTCCCAAAGGGACTAAACGTACTTGAGACACGCCATGTTGTAGTTTAGATATGGTGGTTCTGATGCGAGCTTTGACAATCCAACCAAAACATAAAACTGTTGCCGTGTTATTTCCCTATAGAAGGTACTGCCAGGATTAGGGCTACATCCTACTTAAAAACTTGATACCTCTTTTGTTGTCCACCTTTGACATGGGTCGATGACATTGTTCAGGAGTACAATCTCCTGAACATTGTAAGTTTTAGATGGGCCCGACTTTTAATGCTACAAATTGCTAATCTTCTCTAATCCAACCTCTATTCTGAGAAGTGAACATTTCTGGGGTAGAATGAGTTTATTTATGCATTTGCATAAGGAACTTATTCGTAAATTGTTCTTGGAATTTGTTCTATACTGAGATGGACCTTGTGGTTATTGAGAGCATGTATTTTCCCCATTTTTGTAAATACTTCGGCCGAAACATAGTTAATCATAACTCATGCTATTGTCTCCTTTTGCTTTTCTACAAAGGTAACTCAACTCATTTTGGTTTTCGTTTTGTTCTTTCACTCTGCTTTTCCTCAACAATATGATCACCTACTGATCTAAATCCATCCGATAATTTGTTTAAGACCTAATGTAGTTTGTTTCCTTTCAGGTTATCTTTGGGGGAGTCTTTGGAGGGTATCAAGGGATCCTTTTCTTATTAGAACATAATGTGTTGTATCACGTTCCTCTTATCTTCTCAACTTGTACGACTGCTAGAAATTGTATAGATTCTTCATTTTCGTTGATGGAAAAACTGTGATGAAATGTCAAGAATAGAAAAGGACTAGTGTGTGTCTATGCTTTCATGCATTCCTTCTTAAGAGCAGCCCACCATGGCACTATGACTGGTTTGATTGGAATTGATTTAAACTCAGGCCCATATGCCATTAGTGAGGGTGAATTGTAAAGTAGACAGGGATGTTTCATATTTAA
>JAOQMM010000002.1:7581164-7591473 GCA_027563515.1 Erythroxylum platyclados
TATATATATTAAAAAAGATAAGGACTTAATCAACTTAGATGTTTTAAATTATATTTAAATTGTATATATGTGATTTTTAGATAATAAACTAAAGGAATCATTTTATTTTAGAGAAATATTTATTAGAGCTGATATAAATATATAGACGTACAATATTGCATTAAGATGTGTATCATAGAGAGGCAAAAAGAACAAGTTTGCATATCAAGGATGCGTTTAGATGATAAAAAGAAAGGAATAATGAACGTACTCCTCTCTTGTTCTTCAGTTTTTTATTGAATAAACTACCATAAAAGAATATATACAAAATGTTGCAATGTGACTTGCACTTTGATTGTGGTCAATGATAACGAGTTAGAACCTCTGGGGTAACTTTGAACACATTCGTTCTTTTCTCTGCCTAGCTCCATCCTCCGATTGTCAACTTTTATTTATTAGAATATCATTAGTAAATATTAATAAAATTATTATATTACATTTAAATAAATAATATATAATTACAACATACGTAAAATTTTATTAACAAACTAATATTTATTTATTAATATATTTTAAATTATTTGAACTGATTTTATTATCTAGAATTAAATATTTAAATATTAAATTATTTATTTATTTATTTTAAGAAAATTTATGTATTTCAAATATATTTTCAAATTTGAAATATATTTATTAAATAATTATAAATTTGACAATATTTTTAGTTTTAGTTTAGTTATAAATCAAAAAATAAATAATTTAATTATAATATTGATAATAATTATTATTAACTAATATTAAATGATAATTCTTAATTAATAGTAAATTGGATTATGACAAAAAATGAAAAAAAACCACTAACAAGAAATGGTAATATGTAAAGAAGTAAAACAAAAAAATTTAAAGATTTTTAGGGATCGACAATATTGCTAATTTCGCTAAATAATAATTTATTAGTTATTAGTTGTGATTTTGATAATGTTTATTTTAATTCAATGTATTCCTATCTTAAAGCGACTACCTTTTTCATATAATTCTTTTGCTAAAATTCTTAAGGAACGTCTTCTTTTATGAGAAGGCATATATTATTTAAGACTTAGAAAATATTTTTGATTGCCTATGTATTATTTCAGTTGCTTTTCTAATGACTATGCGAACTATTTATTAATTGTAATTTTTATAATATTTGATTATCATTATTTGGTAGTAGTAATAAGAATAATTGCACATGTTATTTATTAGTTTAATAAATGTCAAGAAAGTATAATAATAACCACTAATATGAATAAAGCATTAAAACAATATAAACAAAACAATAGAATAGAAATAATAAAATAATAGAAGCAAAAAGTGATGTTTTACCAACACTATAATTGATAAAACATAAATATAAATGAATAATGAATAATATAAAACATAAACATAAATATAAAGCATAGAATAAGTATGGAATATTATATTTTGATGGGTGACAAAGTAAGTCTGTGACAGATTATAATCTTTGTAGTGAAAAAGTAAATGAATATAAAATAAAAGTGCCAATAAAAATAATATGGGTCACAAAGTTTGAAGAACATAGGGTTTTGTAAAAGTTTATAAGACCTATAAATGATGGTTTTGTGAGTCATACAGGAAGCAGAAGGAAGTTGCACAATTTTATAGAGAAGAAGTATAAAAAGGTTTTGTAAGAAAGAGAGGGAATAGAAATACAAAGAATGTGTATTTGTGTGTGTGAAAATTTTTTTTACAAAAACTATTTTCTTTTATTAAAATATTTTGAAATAATTCTTTACTTTAGAAAAGGAGATTTTGACACGAAAGGTGTTTGTAAGTTTTGGGAAATTTTTTTAGTGTTTGTTGATTTTGTGAAATAATTTGAGAAATGGATTTTGGTTTATGTAAAATAATTTTAGTTGCTGCATTATTTGGAAACTATTTTTAATTTTTTGTTTTTGTTTTTAAGGGCTCCTTTCAAGAGAATCTCTTAAATTCATTACCAACTCCGAAGTTGTGTGTAGATAGCATAGCCTTTCTTGTATCTTTATTTGGAAAGATGAAGAAGATGAAATCTCACCTTGTGATTTTGTCGAAATGAACGTTTTTTTTTTTCCTCCTCCAAAATTTTTCTCCTGAAAAATTATTGGAGTTTTTAGGATTTTATTGAGGTTTTGTTGAAGGCATTCTTTAGAAAGACTTTAAAATCTTTGTTATTGGGATCATGACTTTGGTTGTAAAAATTTTTAGTCAAAAAATCGAATATAGTTTTCTTCTCTTTTAATAAATTAAATACCAAAATAAAGAACACTGAAAATTGCTTACCATATAGAAAAATTACTTTAATGCAATATTTGAAAATCTTTTTGTATATTTCTTTTGTAATTTACAGATAATATAAATATTTTTATTTAATAAATCATTTTAAAAGTTGATAATGCGTAATACAATATAAAATTTTAATTTTAATAGTCAAATAGTTACTTTTATAGGATTTCAATGACTAAAAGTATGTTGAATAATTTGTTCTTTATTATTAATATTCTTTTATATCCTTGCTTTTATAACTTTCTAGGGCATTAGGATTAACTAAATAAAAAATTGGGATATTTTTAAATTTTTCTTAATTTGTTTAATTATATTAGATTGTTATTTTGTCCAAGAGATTTATTTTTCTTTAATTTTTATGCAAGGGTTTCTGTAATCTATTTAGATTATGATAAAAATCTATTCTATAATTTAGGATTCCTAATTTTTTTTATGATTTATGTAAGGAGAAATTGATTTTTTTCTACATTATAAAGGACAGTGAAGCCAATAATTTTTACATACCTAGATTTGATGAAGAAGACATGATATTTGATCTTGATAATAATTACATCTCTTCGTAGAAAAAATTGTTTTCTCTCCCTTTCTCCCTTTCTTTCGTTTGCATGCTCTTTTCTAATGGATATGTAAGTTTTTCTTAAACATATAAATTAGGGCAAAGAGAGAACCAATTTTATGTATGCCTTTCTTTAATCTGATACGTCTATCAAGTATCAATATGTAATTAATTAACAGATGAGAATTTTCTATATTAATAATTTCCCTAATAATATCATTATTTGAATAGTTGTATCTGAATAAAAAGTTACTAGCCTCAATCCTTAATTTTTAGGCCACTTGAAAAAATTACCTTATGACAAGTTCCAACAATCTCCCACTTGGCCTAAAATTGGATCAAACTAATGTATAAGTATGATGCATTTACAATTAAGCACCAAAACTCTTCCTCAAAATATCATAATTATCTAAATATGATAAAACACTAAATGTGAGTTATGGCGGTTGTACATTTATTACATAATATACTCCCTTCCATATATCACAAATACTAGTGTTTTACCATACTAGACTTATAAATGACACATAAATTTCATCATGGTCCACAGTAATGTTTCTATTAAATTCAAGTTATGACATATCAGAATACAATTATGTGCACATTATAACTAGAAAAAATAAATGGTGTATATCAGAAACACATCAATGAGCTTAAAGTGTCAACTTCATTAGATGCATCATGTGAAAGGATAACCAAGACCCATTCTTTGTACATGTTCTTTAAATGTCTTTGGTTGTAAACCTTTAGTTAATGGATCTAGTATCATAAGATATGTTCTAATATGCTCAATAGACACTCTTTGTTTCTGAACGACAAAATTCTTTAGTTCCATATGTTTGGCACCTCTTGAGTATTTGTCTTTTTAGAGAAGAAAACTATTGGAGAGTTGTTACAATAAAATTTCAACAGCTTGTTAACTGTGGCGACAACCCTAAGCCCTAAAATAAAGTTTCATAGCCATAATGCATGAATTGTAGCCTTATAACAAGTTACAAATTCTACTTCCATAATGGGTGAAGCAATGATAAATTGTTTTAAACTTTTCCATGAGATTGCTCCATCAGCTAATAGGAACAAATAACGAAACGTTGACTTTCTACTATCAACACACCTAGTAAAATCTGAATCTAAATATCCAATCACTTCTAATTGATCAAACCTCTGATAAGTGGGCATGTTATCCTTTGTTCCTTGAAGATATCTCAACACATTCTTTGCAGCCAATGATCAATACCAGAATTACCTTGATATCTACCCAGCATCTTTATTACAAACCTGATGTCGGGTCTAGTATAGGTTTGTAGGTACATCAAACTTCCCACAATAGAAGCATATGGAATCATTTCTATTTCCTTACGTTCCACATCATTCTTTAGATATTGCATAAGACTAAATTTATTTTCCTTTTGAATAGGGGCTACACCTGTTGAGCACTTGCTCATGTTAAATTTCTTAAGAATTTTCTTAATATAGGCTTTCTGAGATCATCCTAATAAACCTTCTGATCTCTTACAGAATATTGAAATTCCAATCACATAGGATGCCTTTCCCATATCTTTCATTTCAAAATTCTTAGAAAGAAATTCTTTATTTTTATTCAACAAACCCAAGTCATTAGCAGTAAGCAAAATGTCATCAACATACAGAACTAGAAATATAAATTTACCCCCACTGATCTTACTATAAATACATTAACCAATAGTGATTTCCTCAAAGCCGAAAGAAGTGATGATATTATTGAACTTAATATACCATTGCTTGGAAGCTTGTTTAAGTCCATATATTGACTTCTTCAATTTACACACCATACCTTCTTTACCTTCAATGGAAAAACCTTTAGGTTGATCTATATAAACTTCCTCCTCAAGATCTCCATTAAGAAAGGCTATTTTCACATCCATCTTATGTAGCTTCAAATCATATTGAGCCACTAATGCTAAAATTATTTTTAATGAATCTTTCTTTAAGACAAGTGAAAAAGTCTCTTTATAATAATGTCATCTTTCTGAGTATAACCTTTGATAACAAGTCTAGCTGTATATCTTTCAACATTGTCATTCTAATCACGTCTGGTCTTAAAGACCCATTGACAACCAACTTGTTTAGAGCCTTCTGGCAAGTCTACAAGATCCTAGATATTGTTTTAAGCTATTGATTTCAACTCTTCTTTCATAGCATCAATCCATCTTTTAAACTTATCACTACCTATGGCTTGTGAAAACAAAACAGGATCATTATCAATGTCACAATTAAAATCTGAGTCTTGCAAATAAACCACATAATCATCAGAAATAACCGACCTTCTAACCCTTATAGGTTTATTTAAAACTATACAAATTGATTCATATGCATGAGCTGGTGGTAAGCTAGGTTCTCCATGAGGTGCTTCTTCATTATCCAAATATTGTTCTTGATTGTTTTGATCTTCCAAAGCAAGACCAACATTTGTTGTGGTTATGGGTTTAAGAACATTTATATGTAATGGAACATCATTAATATCAACAATTTGATTTTCAGCACTCCTACTAACCTTACCATTCTCTAAAAATTTGGAATTAGTTGTTTCAATAATTCTAGAACTATGGTTCGGATGGTAAAACCTGTACCTTTTGGATCTCTCTGGGTAACCAATAAAGTAACCACTAACTGTTTAAGAATCCAATTTTCTTCCATGTGGATTATAGATACGTGCCTCTGCTAGACAACCTCAAACATGCAAGTGTCTTAAACTAGATTTCCTTCCAGTAAATAACTCAAAAGGAGTTTTAGGGACTGCCTTACTAGGAACCCTGTTTAGCAGATAATTAGCAATTCCAAATGCATACATTCATAAACTTTTAGGTAATGAGGAATTACTCATCATACTCCTAACTATATCCATTAATGTTCTATTTCGCCTTTTTGTCACACCATTTTTTGTGGTGTGCCCGATATAGTATACTGTGCATATATGTCACGGCTTTCAAGGAATTTAGCAAACGAATCAGGATATTATCTAGATTCATTATACTTTCCATAACACTCACCACTTCTTCAAAGACCTCAAGGGTATTTACAACTTGAGATTTTTCATGCAACAAATAGATATATCCATACCATGGAAAATAATCTATAAAGGTGATGAAGTATTTTTCTCTATCAATGGACGGAGTGTCAAAAAGGTCCACAATGTCAGTGTGTATTATTTTAAGAAGTTGATTGTTTCTCATGACTCCTTTCTTGTTATGTTTGGTTTGCTTGCCCTTAATGCATTTCATACATAAGTCAAGATTAGTAAAATCTAGATTGGGTATAATCTCTTTCTTTACTAATCTTTCTAACCTTTCTTTGGATATTGACCCAAACATTTATGCCACAAGTAAGCAAAATGTTCATTCGCCAAACTATGTTTCATTCCAACATTATGATTAACAATAAATAGGGATTCAGAAAAAATATCATTAAGTTTCAATTTATATAAACCATCCATAAGCATTCCATAACCAATAAAGGAATTATTCTTATACAAATTGAAACAACGATGTTAACCTTTAAAAGTATATCCACTTCTGCAAGAAAGAAGGACATTAGTAGAAAGATTGCCTAAAAAGTAAAGCTTGGTTCGAAAAGAAAGGTATACATAATGTTTATATATGTTTTGAATCAAACTTATCTGAAGTTCCTCACCTTAACACAACAAATCATATAATGTGGAAGAAACATCTAATATAAAATTTATAGCAATACAGTCATACTTCTTCATAATTTTATAAGTACTGAATTCATATCCCTCTCCCATTGCATTTATGGACAGTGATTTTAGATTTCAGCCACATAATTCGCAAAGATGATATAGAGGCAAATTTCATAAGTGGATCATAGGTAGAAGACATTATTCATCATAGATAGGTTCTTCAACAATAATTATTCACTATTTGCGATGGAAAATTATAAGTTTCTAAACCATGCTCTGACACCACATATAAGGAGACATTGATTTGCTCTACATTATAAAAGATCTTGAAACCAATAATTTTCACGTACCTGGATTTGATGAAGAAGACATGATGTTTGATATTGATAACAATTACTTTCTCTGCGTAGAAAAAATTGGTTTCTCTCTCGTTCTACCTTTCTTTCGTTTATATGCTCTTTTCTGATAGATGCGTAAGTTTTTCTTAAATGTATAAATTATTGTAGAGAGATGACCAATTTTATGTATGTCTTTCTTGTAATCTGATACTTCCAGCAAGTATCAATATGTAATTAATTAAAGGATGAGAATTTTCTATATTAATAATTTCCCTAATAATATCATATTTGAGTAGTTGTATCTGAATGGGAAGTTACTAGCCTCAATCCCTAATTTTTAGGCCACTTGAAAAAATTACCTTACGGCAACTTCCAACAATTTATTGTTATTTTATATTTGGTCAAAAAAAGTTATTTGTAAATTCTTGAGTTTTTCTATTGAAGCTATTTTACCTTATTAAATATAATGTCATAAAAATCTAATTTTTGTTTAAAAGAGTCTTAAGTTTTATTTTTGATATGGATAAAACCATTCTTCTTGATATTATAGATAAAGGTTTTATGTTTAAAACGTGTTATATAAAAGAAGAAAATGCACATATTTAACTTTTGAAGAAAAGAAGAAAATGCTAAAATGTCATCTATATATACTATACAAAATACAAAATATGGTGAAAATTTTCATCCATGATCCTTTGAAATTTGGATGAAGCATTGGGTTAGGGCATAATATTCCATTCAAATTGTCTAAAAGGAACATTTAAAGCAATTTTGTAACTATCTTGTGCATTTGACAATTTGTTATAATTTGTCAAAATCCTAATGTTATATTAAAATTGAAAAAAATATAAGCATTATGTAATCTTTTAAGTAAATCTATTTGTCATGAATTGAATATCTTATCCATCTTAGTGCTTGTTAATAGGTTCATAATTTAGGACTGGTCCTGGAAGTTGCAACTCCCTTTCTTATTCAATTTTTAATTAACTTAAAAAGCAACATAACTCCAAGAAGTTGGAAGTGGAACTGATTTTCTATTAAAAGATAAATTTATTTTTATTCCTAAATTATTTCATTTCTTTTATTTATGTACTGGCATTTGAAGACACATTAGCCCTTAAAGGACTCAATCATTAGTGAGAGTTATAATTTTCAATTTGATTAATCCTGTTAACTTGTAAAAATATGATTTCAACGTTTTATATATATGTTAACGCTTTGGAGGAAAAAAAATTGTATTTATAACTTTATAATAAATTTTATAAATCAAAGGGGGATTAAATCTACGCTTATTTTGTAATTATAAATTTTTATATATAATGTTAAATTATTTTAAATATTTTCATTTTTAAGGTTAAATTGTAATTTTTTTAACTAAACTTTTAGCCACATATATAGTATTTTGAGAAAATCATTTTAGACTGGAGTATAGTTAACCATAAATATATGTATATAACAGATTTTACTATCAGATACTTTGCGAAGAACGTTCCAACGTCCAAGATTCTATCTTCTTCTTAGCTTTCATGTTCTCCTGGAGGACGTTTGACCACGTCTTCTTCATTACTTTCTGCTTTCCTTTTCCGACACTACGAAATATGTCTGCCACGCGAACCAACCCTGGAGATCGAGAGGGTAAACGTAAACTATATTAAAAGAGGTCAAATCGGTTGCGAGTATAGAACACCAATACACCACGTTGGCCACCTGCAAGACGTTGAACACCTTCCAAGTTCCAACTCATCCAACGCCACAGAATCAGAGTCAGCCAATGAGAGAGCAAGTTGTTGATCTCCTCTTCCCCACTCACAACTGAGGACGACCTCTCCTCACTTTTCCAGCCTCTCAAATAAAATTAACTCCTTAACACCCCCATTTTTGGCCTACAAAAAATCTTCCAGCTCTGGCGATTGTTATTAGCTTATGTATATATAATTGAAGAGAGAGTGATTCTTTTCCAAGTGGAATGGAAACTTCCAACTTCGTATTGAAGCAGTCACCCAGCTGCGTGAGCCTTCCCTGGCAAAAGGGTCTTTTACCAAATCATCCAAAGTTGTTTTCTTTCTCCTTTTCATTTCAATCCCACCTCCCATTTTTCAACTCCAAGCTTCGGTCTTTTCCTCCCTTCCATCAACAAGGAAACCACTTTATTGTATGGAATAGCACTAGCGATACTACTAAGCCTAAAGTTGTCATCAAGAAGAGAAGAAATCCAAAGAAGAGTAGCAGTAGGATTAGAGGTTCTAACTCTATTACCATCAGTTCTGGAGCTAAAACCACTAGTGATGCTGTCGAAGTTGTGAGAGAAGAAGAGCCGGAACATCAGGTGAACGTAAGGGGTTTGCACCAAAACGGTGATCCACTGGGAAGAAGAGATCTTGGGAAAAGTGTGGTTAAATGGCTGAGCCAGGGAATGAGGGCAATGGCAACTGATTTCGCGTCTGCAGAGGCTCAGGGTGAATTTTCGGAGATGAGGCAGAGAATGGGTCCTGGCTTGACGTTTGTAATACAGGCGCAGCCTTATTTGAATGCTGTTCCTATGCCTCCAGGACTGGAGGCTATCTGCTTGAAAGCCTGCACTCACTATCCGACTCTTTTTGATCACTTCCAGAGAGAATTGGGTGATGTTCTTCAGGGCCTTCAGCGTAAAGGGTCAGTTCAAAATTGGCGTGAGACCGAGTCTTGGAAGTTGCTCAAAGAGCTCGCTCGTTCAGGTATGTTCGCAGGGCTAATAAGCTTGTGAATTCCTATTCTTCAATGGGAAGGCGAAATTAGGTATTCAAATTTCAGTAGATTTCGTTTTTTAATGTATTGGTTAATCAATAAGCCACGACGTTATTGAACTTTAGAGCTCTTTAAAAGGTAAGTGGCAAATTTCTTGTTCTCGTAAATGAGAACGTGTGTGGATTTGGTCTGAGATGGTGCTTTTGCAGTTCAGCACCGGGCAATTGCCCGGAAGGCGAGTCAAGTAAAGCCCCAGCTGGGAGTTTTGGGGATGGATTTGGATAATGCTAAGGCTATACAAGGAAGGATCGATGACTTCACTAAAAGAATGTCAGAACTGCTTCGTATAGAGAGAGACGTTGAATTGGAGTTTACCCAGGAAGAGTTGGATGCTGTTCCTACACCTGATGAAAGTTCCAATTCATCCAAACCCATTGAGTTCTTGGTTAGACATAGCCAGGCTCAACAAGAGCTTTGTGACACCATCTGCAACTTGTATGCAGTTAACACATCAACAGGTAGCGTAACAAGTTACCTACCTCCTTATTACTTTTCTTCAATTTGATCTTAACAACCTGGAACTATTATTCAAACACAATTACCTGTTAATGTGGGAATTGGCATGATCATACAGGTTTAGGAGGAATGCACTTAGTATTGTTTAGAGTTGAAGGGAATCACAAATTGCCGCCTACTACCCTTTCTCCTAGATCG
>JAOQMM010000002.1:7621110-7632346 GCA_027563515.1 Erythroxylum platyclados
TTAATAAAAATAAAAAGATAATTGTTATATCGGATTTATATTATTATAATTTTTTAAGACATGATTGAAATAAATTAAAAATATATAATATAATATATTAAAAGTCTATTTTATAATTTTAAAAAATTATTTAAAATTGTTGTACATAACTAAATTTGATATCAAGTTTGGTACAGTAGTCATGATATTGGTTTCATCGATTTATATTATCATAAACAAAGATATGAATTTTGTAACGTACTGGCTGGAACGTACTGTACTGGCTAAAAAACAGTGCGAAATTAATATTTTTGATATCAGTCGTCGGTATCAGCCAGTACTGAATTGTTCGTCTGCTATCGACCGGTATTTCAAATGCTAGTCGGTATCGTAAACTTTTAAATTTTTAAAGACTAAATTGCAAAAAACAAAATAGCCCACTGTAACTCTCTTTCTACTCTACCCATTTTCAACGCTCTCCCTCCCTCCAACGTTCACCTTAACCGGACACTCATTGCCATCACGCTACCACCCGCAGCCACCACCATCTCACCATGCCATTGTCGGACATGCCAATGAAAGAGATGAAGGTAGAGTTTCATGAAAGAGATCAAAGAAGGAAAGAGTTGAGTGAGAGATAAAAAGACAAAGACGAGAGTTTTAAAGTGTTGCTACTTTGGCTTCCTCTCAAAAACAAAGTTTAGGGTTTTGTTTCTTTTGAGCTAAAGGACGAAATAACCCTTTTGTTATTGCTGCTGTGACCGTTTTGTAAGAAATGACTGTGAGCAATTAACTAGGAAAATAACAAAATGTAAAATAATCTCCTTATCCCTTTTGTTATTGCTCCTTGACCAAAACGATGACGGACAACTGTTTCTTGTCATATGTCCCAACCAAATATAAAAGATGCCATTAATCTAATACGATAAACATTGAACTGATTTTATGAATATCCCAACCACATATATATTAAACTTGATTTTTTTTATATCTATCAAAATTAAATTGAAAATAAGAATATATTTTCTTTTATTATATTTTAAATTATTTAATGATATAAAATTAACTAATAATTTATTTATAAATTAAATTCATAATTAATTAATCTTTTTGTCTTAAGAATGAGAATATACCTCATTTATTTTATGAACATTTAACAGTAGAGCTCTATTCTTAACATTTAATAAGGTCTTTTAGTTCCAATTAAATATAAATTATCATCTTTAATTCAAAATTGATTTAATAAAAATAATAAAATTTGTTATTTTAAATTTTATTATTATAATTTTTAGAAATAAGGTTGATGTAAAATTATAAATTATACAGTATATTATATTAAATGACTATTTTATAATTTTTTAAAAAAATTTTATAGATTATTTCACAAATTAAAAAAATTATTCAAAACATTACCCGAAATTAAACCAGTATAAATAGACTAACTTATCAAAACTAAATCAGATACTAATAACAGTAATATCAAAAATATACTAGATTATTAGATAATTATACGAGCAGATATCAAATTTTATATCAGATTATAAGGTAAAAATATAAATTAAAAAAATTAAGAGATTAAATTGGAAACAAAAGTATAGCATTCGCCCTCCCCTGCACGATTTCAGCCTCTCGCGATCAATCGAAGCTGTTTCCGGCCGCCATCACCGCCACGAAGATACCGCTGTCAAGCCTCGCCAGTT
The DNA here is from genome assembly GCA_027563515.1 of Erythroxylum platyclados. Lineage (NCBI taxonomy): Eukaryota > Viridiplantae > Streptophyta > Magnoliopsida > Malpighiales > Erythroxylaceae > Erythroxylum > Erythroxylum platyclados. The sequence goes on from JAOQMM010000002.1 coordinate 7,622,790, forward strand.
GCCATCGTTGTTTTTCCCATTGTTTTTTGGCCAGTCACCGCCGTCAGTCCTCCATCTGATTCGCGTCAGGCTGTCACCGCCACGATGCATCGCCAGTCGCCCCTCCTCCTCCGTTGCAAATTACACGTGATTCACGGTATACTCATTTATAGTTTTCTTCTACATTGGTTCTTAACCAAAGATGATTCAGAGATGAGTTTATACAAAGATGAGTTCTTTTAAGTGCAAAAAACATGATTCAAATGCTTATTGTATCATTATATGTAATTTTTTCCTGATCAAATTTGCTTTTTTAATGAAATTGCTCGCCACTGCTACTTGTCTGCAATTTTGTTCATTAACTAAGTATTTTCAAAATGCAAATCGTCTGTCTTAGTTTTTGATTATGTTTATAAAACTATACTTCTTTACTGGAGTTCTATTGAAGTTTTGTGTTTTAGTTTGCATCCATAGAAGGAGTTTTATGTGTCTTTCTTGGAGTTCTCTTGAAGTTTGAGTTTTAGTTTGCATCTATGGAAGGTTTTTTTTTTTTTTTTTGGTCCTTCTTGTAGTTCTATTGAAGTTTGAGTTTTAGTTTGCATCTATGGAAGGAGTTCTGTAATCAAAACTCCTTCCATATTGTCATGCTGAATCTGCCCGTCTTCTCTATGTACAAAGCATTCAATTATTTAAGGGACTATTTTGTAATTTTAAAATTTTATTTAAAATGTTATTCGGTATTGATCGATATCGATATTGTACTGTACCAATACCAAAATAGTTACGAGTTCCGGTATGGTATTCACAACTTTGGATCAAACGTTTCCCCTTCAAGCAATCAAAGAATCTCGTCCAATTCGGTTAAATGTTCTTCAGATTCTCTAGTTTTTACTTATTGTGTTTGATTTCAGTAAATAATGGTATTATTTACATTGGTTTAATTTGATAAATCTGGTTTAGTTTTGCTTCTCCAACTCTGCTTTGGGTTATATTTACCTCACTATCTCAGACACAAACATAAATAGTGTCATCACCAGACATTCTTGAAACAGAAACTATTTTATTAGCTGAAGAATTATCACTGAAATGAAGATAATATATTACTATTAACTCCATCACTTGCCCCTTTGGTTTTCTCAAATGGTGTTCGCTGGTAGCATCTTCACTGCCTATTTGAAGTCTTTGCCATTCCAATCACAGTATCATATATGATTGGAATGGCAAACTATTAATAACCCTAAGAAAGCTCTTCTTTTGATGTGACTGGAATTGCAAACTATTAAAACACGTAAAAAAGCTCTTCTTTCAACGTGACTGGAATTGCGAACTATTAATACCTGTAAAAAAGCTTTTCTTTCAATATTATCTGTTACTATTTATGTTGAAATCTCAAAATCAACAATCGCATTTGCCAGTTTGCGTACATAGTCTACCCTTTCATGGTTTTTATTTTTGCATTTGATTGAATGGAAAATTTTGATTAGATGTATCACGTAGAGAACATGACAGTCGTTTGTTTCACTTGATTGTTTTCCTTGTTAATAGCGGTGTTACTCACTTCTATTCCATGTAAATATATAATCTTTGCTTTGTCTCCATTGTTTCTAAATATCATATCTGTTTTTTTTTTTTGTCAGATGCGCTGATTACATTGAAATTGGTTCATTTTCTTATCATATAGGCAGATGGTAGTTTATAGTGTGTGTATGTGACCTTTGTAGGTTCATGAGACACTCTTGTAAGAATTCGATTGGTGCAAGGCATTTCCAGCATCTATTGGTATCAATGAAGTTTGTAAGTCTCTTTATAACTCTTTTGCATTCAGCCAATATCTATCTTGTCTTATTTAAGGGTTTATTAAGCGTAATGCTTGTGCAGACTTGTTTGAACAAAGGTAGCGGATATTATTTTCCACCATCTTACATTCTTGATGTGAGTGGGTTTAGGATATTGCTCGATTGCCCATTGGACATTTCAGCCCTCACAATCTTTTCGCCTCTTACTACTCAGTTTCATCCGCAATTTGTCAATGAAAGTTCTCATTATTCGTCCATGGATATGGAATTCGAGATTCACAAGAGGCAGAAAATTGAACAGCCTCTTGATAAGGGAAATTTTATCCGTGCAGAGCCTTGGTACAAGACTGTGAAGAACTTGCATCTATGGGATCCTTCTTCTATTGACATTGTGCTCATTTCAAGCATGGCAGGCATGCTTGGCTTGCCATTTTTGACTCGAAACAAGGGGTTTTCTGCCAAGGTAACCAATATAGTCTTAACTTTTTCTTTTGCTTTGAAATATTTCATCAAATAATAATGTTTAAAACTTATCTTGTATCCCAATCTTACTATATGACTGAACTTTTGTGTTTGGCTGGCTCAGATATATGCAACTGAAGCAACAGCAAGTCTTGGTCAACTTATGATTAAGGATCTTGTCTCAATGCATTCGGAATTTGTGCACATTTATGGATTAGAACCCAATTTTCCTCAATGGTTGAAGTGGGAAGAGCTTGAATTGCTTCCATCACCTCTAAAGGAGATAGCTTTTGGCAAAGATGGATTGGAGCTGGGTGGATGGATGCCATTGTACAGGTATTGGTGCTGCAGCGCTTATCTTGAAGAGCCTTATGGTTAATCTCTTTTAGTTGAGATTTAATTCAGATTTTTCTGATACATGGGTACATGAGAATAGTTTTTATGCTTCTAACATGTTCTTCTTTTGACAAGCTCATGGACAAGATAATTTAAGTTGGAAATAAGTATAACTTTTTTGTGTTTTGATAAAGGAAACAAGCATAACCTGAAAACATCATATGGCAACTAGAAAGTCATAAATGCCTCTTAGATGTTTATGCTGCTGTTTTAAACTTCGTGGACACTCACATCCCCATGTCTACTGAGGTCCCCCATTCTCTCCCTCTCTTGAATCCGAATCATGATCCATTAGGGGTTTTGCCATCTTTGCTGTCACCTTCAGTAGATTGGATATGAACAGAGGTTTACAAACAATAGTTATAATCTAAATAACAGTAACTAACAACTCTATTTGTGGTCATGTTAGCAATCTCAGATTGACATGTGCTTGGTGTTATCTTATACTGGTGTCTGAATGATTAGTTTCATCTACTTAGTGTATGCTTTGTTCAATTAATAGCATTTGTTTATGTTAGTAACATTGTAGATGGAATTTTTTACAGCTCAGAAGATGTGCAAGTTTGCATACAAAAGGTTGAAATGGTCAAATATGCAGAAGAAACCTGTTACAATGGGGCATTAATCTTAAAGGCATTTAGCTCTGGCTCAGAAATTGGCTCGTGTAATTGGACTATTGACAGTGCAGATGCAGATATTGCATCTGTTTCAAGCTCAATGTTTGCCTCCAATGTTGCAATGGAGTTCAATTATCATGCTCTGCAAGGAAAGGACCTGATATTATACTCAGATTTCTCAGCTAATGAAAACATGGAAGATGTCGAACATGGCAATAAATACAATGCTCCAAATATGGATCCTTTGTCAACTCTCAAGTAACATCACTGACTATTGTTTTCTGGGTTCTGGTGGAAATTTCACTCTTTTGGTATTGCTTCTGTTTCATAGTATGCTGGTTGTTCTAGGAAACTGTCTGATGTTCTGCCTTCTGTATTTGACATTGCAGTGATAGCACAGTTGATTGTAAAAATGTAGATGAATGTTTATTGAACAGTGAAGAACTGTTAGAGGAAAGAGATAAACTAGCTTTTGTATGCTCTTGTGTTGTGGATTCTGTTAGAGCTGGTGGTTCAGTTCTTGTTGCTTTAGTTCAACCTTCAATTTCTCTTCAACTATTGGAGCAGATACCAGATTATCTTGAATCTTCTGCTATGAAGGTAAATTTTTTCTTGCATTTCTTCGTAGTTTTGAACAAGAGTTTAGTCATGAGGCTAATAGGATCTTGCCTCCTTAAATCTGAGGCTGATCAAATTCTTCATCTGGTTCTAGGTCCCTGTTTATGTTATTTCTTCTGTAGCGTCTGAACTTCTAGCATTCACCAACATCGCACCAGAATGGTTATGCAAGCAACGGCAAGAGAAGGTCCCAATTTACATATTTCTGGTTCGTTTCAATGGAGCTGTAGTGCATAAAAACTGAAACACATTTTTGTTTGTCCATTTGATGTTAGGACAGCTGTTTTCGTGTCAGTCGTTGTTTTCATATGCCCAGCACTTGAAGGAGAAAAAACTTCATCTATTTCCTAGTATTCATTCTACTGAACTATTGTAAGATATGCCTGACTTGACTCTTTTATGTTGATGTTTTTGTAGATAGAACTAGACTAAGTCGTTTGTGGAAGATATTTCTAAATCTCCACTTCAAGGGGAATTTTTTAGATATTTGTGTCTAGTGATTGGAAGAAGTCTCTTTTATAATCAGTTCTTAATTCTACATGTGTAAGTATGTTGAAAGTCAAGTACTCCTTGTGATAGATGTGAACTTAATACCAATTGGAATTCTTAATTTGAAGGTATTTGAACATGTGTGATACTCTTTTAGTTATATGTTCAAATTGACGTAGTTTGACAAAAATTCATCTCTGAAAGCTGACTTCCTATACCCAATTGTTTATATTAAATGCTTCTACAATAAGTATGCTTCTTGATGTTGTCTTGCAAAATTTTGTTGGTTAGAACTCAAGCTCATAATATTTGCTCAGAACCAATTGGCAGGAGCCATGTATCATATTTGCTTCTCACTGGAGCTTGCGTCTTGGTCCTGTTGTCCATTTGCTTCAACGTTGGCATGGTGACAGAAACTCTTTACTTGTTTTAGAGGTGCTTTGTTGAGCTTCCCTATTAGAGAGACTCATGGATTTCTATATATTTAATGAGGCCAAATGGTTAAGTTATGATTTAATAGATGTTAATTTGAAGAAATGTATAGGTGCTGAGACATCTCTCTTGCCTTTCAAGCCAATGGAGATGAAGGTTCTTGAGTGCTCGTTCCAATCTGGAATAAGGTGAGAACACATGTATCTCTAAGTCTAAATGCCACTCAGGGACTTCTTCTGTGAAAATTTGGGATGCCTACATTGCTTGCTTTCTTTGCTTCTATCTGGCGCAAATTGGTAGGCTGTGTTGCATATCAGTTCTTTAGGCTTATGTTTCTATTGTAGGGACCATGCTTGTTTAAACACTTCTGCTTCCGTTTTAAAATCCAATCAGCTTGGCTTAGTTTTTTTTTCCCCACAAAATTGAACTTTTCCTTTTCCCATGTTAGGTTGCTAGATATCTAAGGGAAAATGAAAGGCAAATTAAGGAAATTGCTTATTTTTGGTTATTATCCTTAAGGTTTGAAGTTAACTGTTACATTGGTTTTGATCTATTCTTTACAGGCTGCGAAAGACTCGTCATTTACTGGAGATATTACAGCCTAAAATTCTTCTGGTAATTGCATTATATTATATTTCTTTTGCTCTCCCTCTCGTTAATTAGAGAGAGAGGATTCTTTCAATCCTTTATATGAATTTTTTGAACAGTTTCCAGGGGATTTCAAGGAGAAGATCAAATTTTCAAGTTCCAGTTCACATTCTTTTTCGGTTCTCTATTTTACTGAAAATGATACCCTAGATGTACCGAGGGTGAAAGAGAGCTTTGATATGGAGATTGAGGCAGAGTTGGCTACCCGGTTTGTGTGGAAAAAGCTGAAACAGGATGACACAGATATCGCAAGGCTAGAAGGTCAACTATATATCAGTCAAGGCAAACACCAGTTGCTCTTGGAAAACAAATTGGCAAGCACAGTGCAGAGTAAGTCACTCGTGAATTGGGCTATGCCAGATCTGGAGAGGCTTCTTGTTGTGTTGTCAAACATGGGCATTAACGCATCTATAGATAAACCGTTGAGTGAAGCTGAGGTGGAATGTACTGGTGTTGTACAAGTCAAAGATCCAACTAATGCAAAGATAGAATTTCACTCGACAAAGATTATTGTCAGTGCTCCTGATGAGAATTTAGCTAAACTTATTTCTGAAGCTATTACTAGTATTTTGGATGAGTAGAAGAAGGATGGCATGAGCTTATTAAGCATTATTAATCACTTGGCTCTTTGACACGAGTGCAAAATGATTTTGCAGGCAGATAGTTTACTGTTTGACCTGTTATAAATGTTACAGCTGAATTGAAGATCATCTGAGCCAAATTGAACTGTTTTTAATGCGTATATATGATCCGATGGCTAGTCAGAGATGAACTCGTGTCATGTTTATGCACTGGTAGACAGTTTGCTCAAAATGCCATATGTGTTTTCTCAAGGGGATGAACAAATCTTCGTAATCTTTCTTGTGCTTAGCTATGACTTCTATTTGAGTCCTTCTAGGGACAGCAACGGGCCAGCTCTAGGGCGTTGCCCGAGCCATGCATATCAGATTTCTGTCCAAACTTAACATGTACGTGATATCCACGGGAGTACAGATTGAATGGAGAGAACAGGTCATTTTCACCCACTAAACTGGTTGTTGAATCATATTTAGTACTTGGGATTTCTCAGTCAAATGAGGAAATCTGAAGCTGGTTTTATGTGTTGATTTGTTCTGGTTTTAAAGTGGAGTTGTTACAAGTTGGAAACAACCATGATACAAAATCATAGTTGTATGAAATGTAAGGTAAGAAACATATTACCTTTTTTATAAGGTAATTGTTGTATTTACTATTTATTTTGGCGCTCTCTTAATGTAGAAAGGGAGATGTTGTGGATCTTTGATGGATTGATGCTACAGATAGGGGAAGGGCTAGGATAATTGATTTAGTTGACAAAGATATGCATGATGAAGTAGCTAATGCAAAGGCAGATACGGTTGAGTTAAAGTGTAAGAATGCAGCAATTATAGTGGGAGCGAAAGAGGCTTTGGTAAGAGAGAGCACGCTGCGGAATGAGAAAATTAAGCAGTTCCATTTCCATGTTTTTACGAAAGTTCTACCAAGGACTAGCACTTGTTTTCGTGGGTTTTGTTATAGGTGCAATTCTTTATCATTGTTATGATGATGCGAAATTTCTAAAATCTTATATTAGAGTGCATAAATTTAGAGCATATCTTCTCTGCATCCAACATTTTTTTGTGTACACGATCTTTCGGTTCATGGACGACACAAGGATAGCGAGTGGACTTAGCATTCAAGAGTGAGAAACTTGGAGGCCTATGGAATATGGATAGCAAATGATATATTTATTGGCATACAAATTTTTACAGCCAGAGCAAAAGCTTACGTTTTTATTGGATACTCCTACAAGGCAGATGCTATGAACATGGATTTATCGTTGGGCTCTGCCTTGAGCATCTTATCAAGCTCTGCCTCGAAACGTTCCATGGCATCAGATGGCAAGCAAATTGGCATCACTATTCCATTCTCTCCTTTTCTATTCTTGAAGGGTATGTAAAAACTCGCAACTCCGGGAATGGCCCCAACACCACCCTTTGCCGGTCCGCCGTACACCGCCTTGCCCCAACCGAAGTCCACATCTCCAAATCCTGCATGCGTCACGTCTGACACAAGATAGGTCCTCACCACTGTAAAGTGGGGTCTGCCCTTTATCACCATAAGATCGGCCAGAGACTGCATGTACTCCTCCGTCACCTCTGCCTTCGCTTTTCTCACAAGTTCCAATGCATACCCTAATGGGTTGCAACAGATGTTACCGGCCGTCGCCACCGCCATTGAAAATGCAAAGGCGTTGCCGTAGAATCCTCCTGGTAATGGTGTGTTAAACCTGGAGCGTGCGTTGACTATGCATGCCATGCGCATCACTTCGTCGGGATCTGGCCGGATGGCGGCGGTGCGGCACTTCCAGAGACATGCGGTTAACAACTCGAAGGTGGAGCAGTGGCGAAGGCTCGGCGGCGCGAAGCGTCTCAGGGCAGCCACTTCAGCGGGGCCGAAGAAGAACGAGCGATGGGCCATGTCGTCCAGTGGAATAATTGTCCCTTTTGTGTCGACCACTTCCTCGTACTCCGGGTGCTTGCAAGTCACGCGCGGTGGACTACGTGCCTGAAACACATGGCGTTCCCATACTGGCGGAACTGATGGTGCCTGCTCCCCACGGGCCATCTCGCTTACGGCCGTCATGAATTGGACAAGACCTGGCGCGTCGCACATTGTGTGGTTGAGGCGTAGAGCGAAGATGAGGCCACCGCATTTGAGGCGCGTCACCTGTCAAAATTTGCAATAAAAAAATTAATGTCATTACTAATTTAATATAATATTAAACTGGTATTTTATTAAAATATTAGTTTTACTTTTCTCATGTTTCATATATATTTAAATTAGATTAATAACCGTAAAAAGAGATTCGATGTAACATCATTGACGGGTTTTAGATGTAAACATATTGGACCCTACCAAACCCTGGTCCACCGTCTAATGCTTCTGCACCAGACACATGTTAACCTGAATCCACTATGGTTCCATCAGTGGGAAGGATACCGGAAGAAGACGTTGGCATGTTTTTGTTCGGACTATACGTTGGAATTCTGAGGAGTCATGAGTTAATCAATTACTACCAACCAATAACGAACAGAGAAATCCTATTCCTAGCCACATGTGGCCTTCAAAACTTGACGACAGCCTAGGACTTGAACAGCTACCTAAGCTTCACCAACATTGTCCTCTCGACCCATACACCAAACTATAGGTAGGTTTAGATCCATGAAACCGAAAAAAGTTGATATCAATTTCTGACACTCTCTCTATTGTAAAATAAAACTAGAAGATTTCCATGAATGCCAATACCAAGTTTTATTTCAGATGTGAACAACTTAGCATAATAAGTCCTCTCTTTTTCCATATGTAGTTAATAGATACAAGAAATTATTAGTATGTCTTAAATTCAATAACTCTTTCTCTTCATTCCACTTTCTTGTTAACTTTCTGATTTTCCTACCAAGACATGATTTGAGAGTACTATGTAATTAAATCTTTCGATTATTTCAACAATCTTGGTACAAATAGTTATAATTAGAAGCTTTCTTCTTATAAAGTTTCCTTCATTCTTAAGGATATCATTTCGTGATTTACTATTTCACGCTCAATTTTCCCTTGAATGATGATTTCTTACTTGACTAGTGATTAGCTTTCATGGGTCCGAAATCTTTTGGTACCTTCTAATCTAGGAAACAAAATTGACATGTCCTGAAACGACTTGCAACTTTTTGTTTCTAACAGTGATCTTTCTTATCTGTAGATGTTACTTCGTATATGTGGTTTAAATTTCAGGATTATAGATTAAGCAAATCATGTTCAATTTTTACAAATTTAAAAGTGATAAACTGTAAATTTCCCTGACCATTAGACTAATGCATTCTCAAACATAATTTTATTTTAAAGACAAAAAGAGACTGGCCCATTTAGAAGACGATAGATATAAATGTGATGCAGTGGTGGGGTTTATAAACAGTCAAGGAAAGAAATAGTGTAAGTACCTGAATGAGCAGCAGAGGGCAGTTGAGCACTCCACTAGAGCCAGGGACGTCGAAGAGGAGCTCCTCCAAGCCAGGGAACGGAGGTTGAAGAACATCACCGAACTCCTGGAGGGTCACGTCAGCGT
>JAOQMM010000002.1:7662117-7672251 GCA_027563515.1 Erythroxylum platyclados
TATAGTTGTGAGTGTATGTCTTTAGTTTATGGTTGAATAAACTAAATGAGTTATATTATATAAGATGTATATGTGTAGTGTGTAAATGTGTATATTGAATACTTAAATTGTTAGTTTTTGACTTATTAGTGAATTGTGTTTAATGTAATCATACGAAATGAGGTATATTATATAAGAAGTGTATTGTGTAATTGTATTAGTTTGAACTTTTGAGTTAAACAATACATATTTTGTGATAGTAGTTGATAATGAAATTATATATTCTTTATTTTGATATATACCTTCATTTATTTTTCCAGATAAATGGAATGAATTTTAAGTACTCCTGATCATTCAACTGCTTCAATAAGATACAATGATCTAGCTTGGGCTCATGCTACATTGGTCCTCAGTATGAAGAACCATACTATTTGCTTCTTTTGTAACAAGCATTTGAATGGTGGAGGAATCACTTAATTAAAGACGCATTTAGTTGGGGTTAAAGGAGATGTGGAACCTTGTAAAAAAGTTAGTCATGATGTGAAATGACAAATAAAAACTTTGCTTGAAGAATATTAACACGAGAAAGACAGAAGGGAGAGATTGAATTATGAAATTGGTATTGGAATTCATTTGCCGGTGTTCATGATGATAGTGGAAATGTTGAAAGTGGTAGTGTTCCTTCCTAATAAGAAGTGAATGTTACATCTGGACCTGATGTTAAGAAAAGAAGAAGATAGGTGTAGAATTTTTTTACACCACAAATGACTCCTGGAACTTAGCTTTCAATTCATAGTATCATGCAATCAAGAGAAGTGACTCATAATGTAGATATGACGATGGCTAAATGGTGGTATGATTTAGGTGTAGTATTCAATATTTTATGATCTTATTATTATCAACCTATGGTGGATGTTATAGCCTTTTACGGTCTGGGATACAAAGCTCCTTCCATTGATGACTACAGAGGTAAACCTTTGAGTAGCTCAGTTTATGAAATTAAAAGTTATTTGGAAGAAAGAAGAATGAATTGGGCTACTTATAGGTATTTAATCATGTGTGATAGTTGGACAAAAAGGAGACATGAGCCTGTTATTAATTTTTTGGTTTATTCTGTAAAGGGCTAAATGTTTTTAAAATCTATTGATGCATCTGGCCTTGTTAAGAATAATGATATTTACTTGAAATATTTGATAAAGCTTTGAATGAAGTAGGGCCATAAAATATTGTTTCGTTTATTATTGACAATGATTCTGCTTATAAAGCGGCGGGAAGAAGATTATAAAGCAAGTATAAATCTTTTTTTTTTACTTCTTGTGCTGCACATTACAATGACTTAATGCTGGAAAATATAGGGGGATGTTAGGTTTTTTCCCATTATTGATGAGCCTATGTAAAAAGCTAAAAAGGTGACCAAGTTCATCTATAATCATACATGAGTCTTGAATTTAATGAGAAATGATTTTACCAATGGTAGAAATTTGTGTTGCCCTACTGTTATAAGATTTGCAACAAATTTCTTATCACTTCAGTGTTTTATTATGATGAAAAAAAAGTTTAGACAAATGTTTACAAGTGATAAGTGAGTTGCATCTCAATATGCTAAGTCTAATGCTAGATTAAAGGTTTCCAAAATTATACTTGAAAATACTGAATTTTGGTGTCAATGTCAATTTGTCATCCGAGTTTGTGAGCCTTTGATCAGAGAGCTTCATTTGGCTAATAGTGATGAAAAAGCAACAATGGTTTTTTTTTAGGCTATTGAGAGGGCGAAGGAAGCAATCAAGACCAATATGAAAAATAGGTCTTCTTTGTACATACCTTATCTTGCAGTCATTATTGACAGATGGAAAAGGCAACTTAACTCTTCGTTGTTTGCAGCTGGGGCATTTTTTAATACTAGTATCTTAGAAGGTGGGGAGACCTGATCTGGACTCAGCGAAGGAACTGCCTAAGCATACTTTTTCGGGTCCAAACTTCTTTATTCTTACGGGATTCAATTAAGCGAGGGGAGGATTCAGATCAAGTTTTACAAAGAAATATGAAATTAATAGGGAAATGTTATTAACTATTACCACAGTTGTTACCCATGAGATGATGCAAAATCTCCTAAGATTGCAAATGAAGTTTAATAAGTAATCCTTTAGGGATTTTGACTGCTATTCGACAAAGAACAAAACTTAATCCAGATATATATTTTTTCATTTTCGTTAGTTGTTGAAAATTAATTATCACTTTATTTTATTTATAATACTACTTTTTTATCCTACGACTTACAGTTTACTGGTGGGATCAATTCAGATGTGGTGTTCTAAAATTTCAAAAGTTTGCAATTTGAATTCTAAGTCAATGTATGAGTGCAAAAGGTTGTGAAAGGAACTGGAGCACATTTGAATTAATCCATTCCAAAAAAAGGAATAGATTGTAGCACAAGAAATTGAATGACTTGGTTTTCGTTCAATACAATTTAAAACTTCAGAAAATATGTTATTCTTATTATTAAGTTAGATATAATTTCTTATGTTTTTTAATAATTTAATTTTATTGTTTACTAGGACTTTTAATATAACAAATAGTTCATTAGATCCGATTTGCATTGATAATATTGATTTTTTGGCGGATTGGGTTTGTGAAGAATTGAGTTTAATAGATGAAAGTGACTTAAAGATAATCTTGAATGAGAAAGCATTGACATTTAATTTGGTGCAATGAATTTGAATGATGATGATGATGAGTCTCCTGTCAATGATGAGGATTTTGTACCAAATGAGAATTGAGATCAATGCAGTTCCAATTTTTTGTTTCTCTTCTTCTTTTAATTTTACTTATATTTGGTGTATATGTTAAATTCTATATAAGTAATATAATTATAAATATTTTTATTTCAGGTTTTACTTTTAGTTGGTTGTTTCCTCATCATGAACTCTTGTTGTAAGTTTTAATAGTTAAAGAATTAATGATATTAATTGTTCTTTTTATTTGATGTTTTGATGTAATTATTATTTATTATATGATGATATTGTAATATTTTAAATACTTTGTATTGTTCTTAATTTTATTTTTGTATAATGAATAAACGGTCTTTTTTCATATTAATTGTGGTTATTATTCTTATGTAAAATATTTGAAAATTAATGTTAATAAAATAAATAAATTGTTGCTATTTTAAATTTTTATTATTATAATTTTTGGAAACAAGATTGATGTAAAATTATAAAGTATGTAATACAATATACTAATGAATTATTTTGTAATTTTTAAAAATTCATGGAATATTTTATAAATTTAAATAATACCTGGTATTGATCGGTATCGATACAGTATTGTACTAGAACCCAATCTGGTACCGATGTCAATACGGTATTCATAATATTGATTCAATTAAGTGATCGACTATTTATAATCTTAAAAACTCAGTTCAAAATGTTACTTCTGCTAATATTTTGCTGATTTGACTAATGAAAATTTTTATCTATAACATATAAGCATCCACGTCAAAAATTAATTAATTTTCCATATGGATTAAAACATCAAACTTATGACCTTTTTATACATTAAGGCGAGTGTTTTAATAATTATTTAATAATTAATTTTTCACATTAACGTTTATATATTATAGACAAAAATGATTGGACAAAATTCTAATAAATATAACATTTTGAATTAAGTTATTATGGTTTTAAAAATTATTTATTTAATTTAAAATTTAAACATCATATGAAAAAAAAATCACAATATTTAATACTTTACCATCTGTTATCTCTCGAACAAATTAAAAAAATTCACAAGAAAGAACGCGTATGTCTAACAATCTACACGTTAAAAGCATGACCTTTTAACATTGACATATCGGATCAGGCTTCTTAGCTTTGAATTTATTATCCGTTTGATATGTGGTCACAAAAGCTTTACATATATATGAAAGATACAAAACATTTATGTGTTCAGAAAACTTATTAAACGGAGTAAAGCTGAAAACATAAACTATCTACTGTCCATTTCAAACATTAAATGGTGCGAAACGTAGTTTGGTGACGTGGGAAAGCAGAGGCCAGGTAAGGAGGTTCGAGGCAGTCGACAATCACTATCATTGGTATGAAATAGGACGGGAGAAGAAATAATTCACGGTTGTTGTTCTTGTGGGGCACGTGAAAGACCAACTCCTTTCTGGACATCCACTCATATATTACGCTTTCATCAACCCAACTTTTTCCATGCGATTATCGTGATTCACGGCATGCAAGGATAGGATTGAAGGGATTACAGTGAAAGACTAATATTCCTCCCTCATCATGACCAAAAAAACACATTTATGTTGAGGCCAAAATGTTAGCAATCTCTCATTTACCCAAATCTTCCCAGTAATTGTTTCAAATTTAACTTGATTTTAACATATGGAATACTCAATTATAACTTAATCTTAATCTTGACATCTTCTCCCCCTCACAATTAAGAAGGGATAGTAGATGCCATTGAGTAAATCTTGAAAATGAGTTGAAAAATGTGTTTTGATAAATATATTAGTTGTTTGTTTGGTCAATAAGACAAAAATCAGATGTATAGTGCCTTGAATAACATGATGGTGTTTAAAGTGGCAATCAATTTCAATATATTTTGTATGTCATTTTGAGAAATTTGTATAGCATTTCTATTATCATAATGACGCAAAGTGGCAAAAGAATGTGTGACACCTATATTAGTTAATAACCATTGAAACTAAAGTAATTCTGATATAGCATTAACAAAAATATGATATTCATGTTTGGTACTAAACTAAGCAATAACATCTTAATTTTTGCTACATCAAGAGATAAGAGAATCACTTAAGAAGAAACAATAACTAGTAGTAGAATGATGATTTGTTAGATCGTTAGTCTAGTCAACATTATAATAACTAGATAATACAAAGGAGGAGGTAGCTGATAAATGTAATCCATAGAAAAGAGTTCCTTTAATGTAACAAAGTATACAAATCACATCAAAAGATAAGATTCAAGGAGAAGAGATAAACTAGCTAATGATGAATGGAGGAATTGGTAGTTGTTACTGCAGACATAAGTTTTAAAGAAAGATTAAGAGATATAACCTCAAATAATTGACCCATCTTATGTCATATCCCAATAATTTAATATATTTTCAAATCATATACATGGCAACTAGAGGGAAAAATTAACATTTAGTCATGCTTTCCATAACTAACCAATAGAGATAAGAATGAGGAATAAGTTGGGGATGTAGTAGGTGTTAGGAAGAGTAAGTTAGGGGGTGGATATGACTAGTATGAGTAATGATATTTTTGGTACCTTTTCCTGTATGGATTGATGGTAAGGATGAGATATATTTTGGAGAAGACAAGAGTTTAATATTAGTAGTCATATAATTGCAATATACATAATTATAAAGCTACTAAGAATTACCTGTGCTGACATACATGGTAGTTGAGGAATTGAAAGGGATAGCTTGTTTAAGTAGAGCCTTAAGATCACTCATAATATGGCAGTAAAACCCTTAGTGGCAACTTTAGTGACAAATAAAGATAGACTTTGAGGAATTAGAAGAAAGAACATGTTTGAGCAGTATCTTAAGATCACTTATGGCAGTATAACCCTCAATGTTAGCAATAGTGATAGAAAAACATCCAAACTTTGAAACATTCTTGGATTTAGAGAACCTGCCTTTTAATCATGGAGGTTCATTGGATAATGTTCAAGAATATGGCCAAACCTATGACAATATATGTATTCTATAGTAGGAAAATTTACAAAAGAGTGGCCAATTTGATGGCAATTCTTACAAAGATAATTGTCATATTTCTAATATAAGTATCGAATGGTTGCAACAACAAATTTTGAATGTGGAGTTTTGTCTAGATTGAGGCGACTCTCTTCAAAATAATCTCTTAAATCACAATATCTAGTGTAGGTAGTAGATTTCAAAGAAGTATAACGGCATGAATAGCTTCATACTCAGATCAAAGAGCCATAAGAACTTGAACGAGATGAAGATGATCATTAATAATTTTGGGCTTAGATATATGATTCCAAATTGGTTGAACTTTAACAAAAAAATCATTCATAAACTGACTAAGCTCCTATTTTAAATTATAAAGAGTAGTCCATAATTTGTAATAGTGTGCAAATCCTTTAGTTTGATATTAATTAGCCAAAAAAATCCCAAATTTTTTGTAGTTTTATAATCAATAGATTAAATATGAATGGATGAAATGGACTTATTACAAAACTATGTGATGATTTCATAATTTTTACGATCCTAATATTCAAGACGATCTATAAGTTTTCTATCAGTTTTATCTACCTCTTTAGCTAGCTTAATGATGTGTACTATAACAATACGCTAACGTTTGCAACCTATTAGAAAATTTTTCATTCTTTTCACCTAAAAATTATAGTTTGAGCCAATCAGACAGTTGCAATAAGTTTTGCAATATCAAATTTATCCACAATAGTATAAATATAAATTTGTATTAAATCATCTAGATTGGTTCAGTTGAACCAAAATCTGCAATATGTGGTAGATGAGAAAATGGCAAGAACGAATATGCCAAAACAATGCTCTAAATGAAACAGATGAGAAATAATCTATATGGCTAGAAAATTACTCAATATATAGCAGATGACAGAACTAAGACAAGAACAAAAGGTTACAAGTGACTTTGAATGCGTCATTTTTTACAACACGAGATGCAATTTAGAATATAAATGATTAGAACCTTAATGCATATGGTATGAAAACTACTACTCCCACTTGGAAGCCACTGATGGACTATATTGGCAACAAGAATAGAGAGAAGATCTAGACAAACAAATAAAGGTCACTAAAATTTAATTAATAACTAGACAAATGGCATCTAGAGGCATGATAGGAAAAGCAGACTATGGTGGATTGATGTTTAGAGATGGGTTAAAGCTAGCTAGAGGTTAGGTCATACTTTGAAAGATGGTTAATCAAATTGGTGGTGGAAAAAATAAATTAATGGTTGACAAAGGAAACAAATGAGAAATATAAAAATAAATAGAGAGCATAGGCAAGGAAAAAATTAACCAATAAATCTGATACCATGAAAGTTAAAATAAAATAGGTGTAATTTGAATTCTAACATTGTCAGTAGAATACAACTTAAACCCTAACTTTTAAAACATTTAATTTTAACCATAACATTTTCAAAATGTTCAAAAAAGATCTTAATTAGATAAAAATTTAACGGGATCAAACTTTTGTCAATTAAGTACCATATCAACGCTTAGATAAAATCATATATTTAAGTTGGCTAAAGTTAGGGAACAAAAGTGAAAGAATTAGAGTAAGTTCATTGTATAAAAGATGAAAGAGAGTAGGTGTTTTCGGTTGAAATGATATCAAAAGAAGATGATAGAGATGCTTCTACAACCTTTTTAATGAAGGCATAAAGGACAACATTTCTTTAGGTGATCTTAGCACGTTGGAGAGGTATCATAACGTTACTTGTTCCTAGCAGATCATAAGGGAAGAAATTAAAATAAATTTAACAAAGATGAAGAATGGAAGGATAATAGGGCCTGATGAGATACCCATAGATGTGTGAATCTTACTTGGCTAGCCAAACTTTTTAATATGATCCTCAAGTTTGCCAAAATTTCAGATGAGTATAGACTTAATATGTTAATTCCTCTATACAAGAATAAAGGGGACATTTAAAGTTGTAACAACTATAGAGGCATCAAACTACTTAGTCACTCTGTGAAGTTATGAGAGAAGGTGACTGAGAAGAGAGTGATAAAGGATGCACCTATCTCAGAGAACTAGTTTGGTTTCATACCAAAAAGGTCGATGATATAAGCTTTATAACTCCTTAGAAGATTAATAGAACATTACATTAAAATACAATATAACCTACCCATGATTTTATTGACTTAGAGAAGGATTATAATAGGGTATCTACGGAAATCATGTAGAGCTGTTTAGAATTTAAGGGAGTTCCTATGACCAATATACAGGTTATTAGGAATATGTATGAAGGTGTAAAAACTAGAGTAAGGATGATAGGAGGAGATAAAGAGCATTTTTCTATCAATACTAGGTTATACCAAGGCTCCTTATTGAGCCCCTTTTTATTTACGGTACTGATGGATGAGCTCATCAAGAATATCTATGGGGATTTACCTTGGTGTATATTATTTATTGATGACATGGTTTTAATAAATGAGATAAAAAAGGCATCAATGTTAAGTTAAAACTTTGGAGGGATACGTTAGAGTCGAAGGGCTTTAAATTGAGTAGGACTAAGACTGAGTACTTAAAGTGTAGCTTTTTAGGCCATTAGGGTGACTTTCGATGTGGAGTTAAAGATTGGTTCATAAGTTATATCACAGAAAAAGTGTCTTGAGTATCTAAAATCTATCATCCAAAGCAATAGAGAGATTGATGAAGACCTAGGATATATTTAAGTTAGTGAGTGATAGGGAATGGAAAATGAGAGATTTAGATCAAGTTTGTTTTGGTAAAGATGATGTAGGGCTAGTGCTCATGGCTAAAAATCACATCAAGAGAATATGACAGAGATACTTCTATAGCCTTTTTAATGAAGGCATAGAGGACAACATCTCTTTAGTTGATCTTAGTAAGTTCGAGAGGTATCTTAACTTTTACTTTTTACTGACAAATCACAAGGGAAGAAATCAAAAGAGCTTTGAGGGAGATGTAGAATGGAAGGGCAATAGGGCCCGATGAGATACCAATAGAGGTATGAAAGTGTCCTAAAGTAAAGAAGGTCTTACTTGGCTAGCCAAGCTTTTCAATATCATCCTTTAAGTTTGCCAAAATATAGGATAAGTGGAGACTTAGTATGCTAATTCCCTTATACAAGAACAAATGGGACATCTAAAGTTGTAACAACTATAGTGGGATCAAACTACTTAGTCACATCATGAAGTTATAAAAGAAGGTGATTGAGAAGAAAGTGAGAAAGGATACACTTATCTCGGAAAACCATTTTGGTTTCATGCCAGGAAGGTCCATGGCAGAATTTTTATATCTCCTTAGAAGATTAATAGAATATTACAGGGAAAGATAACATAACCTACATACGATTTTTATTGACTTAAAGAATACATATGGCAGGGTACCTAGAGAAATCATATAGAGGTATTTAGAAGTTAAGGAAGTTCCTATGATCTATATATGGGTTATTAATGATATGTATAAAGTTGTAAAAACCAGAATAAGGATGATATGAGGAGCTACTAAGTATTTTTTTTTATCGATATTGGGCTACACTAAGGCTCTTTATTGATCCTCTTTTTTTTTTACAGTAGTGATGGATGAGCTCACCAAAAATATTTAGGGGATGTGCCTTGATGTATGTTGTTTGCTAATGACATTATCTTTAATGGATGAGACAAAAGTGAGTGTCAATGTCAAGCTAAAACTTTGGAAGGATACATTATAGTCTAAGGATTTTAGATTGAGCAGGACTAATATTGAGTACTTAGAGTGTAACTTTTCAGGTCATAAGGTGATTTTTGATGCAGATGTAAATAATGGTTCAAAAGTGATACCACAAAAAAAATGTTTTAAGTATCTAAGATCTATCATCCAAAGTAATAGAGAAATCGATGTACACATAGTACACCATATCAGATTAAGGTGACTTAAATAGAGAAGTGCGTCAAGAGTTTTAAGTAACAAGAAGATATCACTTAAACTCAAAGGCAAATTCTATGTTTAGCAATTAGGTTGGCCATGTTCCATAGGGTAGAGTGTTGGCCCATCAAACAGATGCATAATTAAAAGTTAATGATGACGGAGATGAGGATGTTCCATTGGATATGTATTCTTACTAGAAGAGATAAGGTTATGAATGTAATGGTAAGAGACAAATTAAAGATAACTAATATTAATGGAAAACTAAGAGAGACAAGGCTTAGGTGGTTCTGACATGTTAAGAGGAGCCATCCTGACAATCTACTGAGAAGATGCGAGAAGATTGTATTTAAGGACCATAAGAGGAAAAAATGAAGACTTAAGATGAACTGGGGGGAGGTGATCAAGAATGATATGACTCTGTTAGAACTTGTCAAGGACGTGATTCTCAATAGAAAACTTTAGTGCACTATGATACGAATAAAGGATCTCACATAGAGAGGTCCTTCTCTTTCT
>JAOQMM010000002.1:7672351-7682514 GCA_027563515.1 Erythroxylum platyclados
AGGATCTCACATAGAGAGGTCCTTCTCTTTCTTATATTTCTTTTCAATATGTTTCTTTGAGTATTATGTCTTATATTCAGCCTAAGCATTTAATATGTAGTACTTCCATTTCAGTTATTTAGCTTAGAAATTTTCTTACTTAGCTTAAACATTTTCTTTTAATGGCTTGTACGTTTTATTTATTTACTTGCCTTCTTTCATATTTATGTATTTATTTACTTATTTATCTTTTATTTTTATTCTTTACCTTTTTCTATATTTATTGTATTATTTATTTTATTACTTATTTTTATATTTTATTTATACATATTTTTTTATTGTTATTATTATCTTTTATGTTTATTTTTATTTTTATTATATTTATTATTTTAATATGTATATTTATTATTTATTATTTTATATTTGTCTATTATTTATTTATTTATTTATTATTTTTCCTCTTGTGGGTCCATCGGAAACAATCTGTCAATTAGTTAGGAATAAGGTTGTATACTTTTAGACCTGTCTAGACTCTGTGTATTAGTAAGACTTCTACTAGTATTATTGTTATTATTGTTGTTGCTGTTATTAGTGGGTTCCATTGCTACATGTATATCACATCATATAATAAGGCCAATTTGACTTTTATAAAAATTAAAATTATTAACAATTTGTAATTTATGTAATTTTTATTATGTTAAATTTTTAGTTAAGTTTTTAAACAAAATCTTTAAAATTCTTAAAATCCCTAAACTGAACCTAATTGTGAAATGAAACTAAAATCCTTAATTAAATTCATGCCCCTTTCCTATTTATTGCAACAACATCCTCTTCTTTCTATCTTGCATCAGTTTCTTACTAGATAGAAACAAAGAAGAAGTTGGAACTAAGGCACTAGAACTATATCATTGTCAGCTAAATTGCAACCAGAAAAGTCATGGGGTGAGACATAATAAAACCATTATGGTTATTCATAATAGCATAACTAATGGTAGAAAAATATTTATAAAGTTAGAGACTTGCTGAACAAAAACGTGTACAATAGATTGAAGGTGCAAAGAATCACATGCAGTTGAATAAGAATCTTTCCAATCACTTTTTCTTTCTTAAATTTCATTTCTAGTCTTCACGGTCAATGAATAACTAGTCCATTCTCAATGCCTAAACCATAAAATACAGGAGGATACTTCTACAAAAGTTGCTATAGACATTATCCTTCAATTTCAGGAAGTTAGTCTTTTTCTTTTCATATCTAGATTTTCATATGGAGCTAAGTATTTTGATGTAGTTAATGAAGCCTAGAACAATGTCATTACCACAAATATCAAGAATTAAATTTCTTTTTATGTGAAGATATAGTAAATGCGAAGGACCCTATTCAACAAAATGGATCAGTTGCTAGCTAGAGATGTTTACATATAAATATAAATTTACTAATCCTTATGAATAATGTATACCAACTATTAGGCTATCAAATATTATTGAAAGCTTTTTTCTTCTCCTTTTGGTTATATAAGTATATTTTTCTAGATTAACTACCAATGATGTGTTTTAATGCCAAAAAGAGTAACTTAATGTTATAAATTGAAACAAAATACTAGAAAAGATGGTTTATTTCTATTGATTTTAATTGACCAAAATATAACATATTTATAAATAAGTTTTTTAACTATACATTATATACAAAAATATTCAAAAATATCTTATTAGGGTTTAAAGTAATTTTAATTTTAACACATGCGATATACAATAATATCTTGTTAGGATTTCATCTAATCTTATTCTTAACATCTTCTCCCACTCAAAATTATATGCTAAGTTAAGTTTGTTGAGTAAATCCTGAAAACGAGTTGGAAGATGTGTTTTGATAAATATATCAGTTGTTTTGTTGGTCAATAAGACAGACACTAGATGTATAGTGCCTTGTGTAATATGATGAAATATAAAGTGGCAATCAATTCCAATATATTTTGTATGCTTACGAAAAACATCATTATGAGAAATTTGTGTAACACTTATATTATCACAATGAGGCATAGTGGCAAAAGAAAAATATGGTTGTCACACTTAAAGTAAGTCTAATATAACATCAGCATGAGTACGATATTCAAATTTGGTACTAGATTGAACAATAACATCTAACTTTTTGTTACGTCGAGAGATAAGAGAATTACTTCAGATGAAATAATAATTAGTGGTAGAATAACGATTTGTTGGTTCACTAGTTTAGTCAAAATCAAAATACCTAAGATAATACCAAAGAGGAGGTAGCAAATAAGTGTAATTCATAAAAAGAGTTCCTTTAATGTAAAAAAGTATCCAAATCATAGCAAAAAAATAAAATGTGAGGAGATAAAATAAAGCATTATAGTTGTTAATAAAACTGAGACAAATGGTAGAAAAATATTCATAAAGTTAAGATATTTGTCAACAAAAAAATGTACAATAGATTGAAGGTGCAAATCCTAGCCACTTTTGTAGTCTTCTTAATCAATGAACAACCTATTCATTCTTAATACTTAAACCATATAATACACAAGCATACTTCTTTAAGGACTTGCTTAAGAAATTATCCTTCAATTACTTAAATGAATGCACTAAGGAAACTATCTAAACCCAATTGATGGCATATGCCAACTCTCTTTACTTCCAACAACTCAACGAGTTTGTTGAATCCTCCATAAAGACTAAAACAAAAGGAATCTAATGCCAAAAGAGAAAAAAAAAAAAAGAGAAGAGAAAGTTGGTGTGATAGAGAAGGGAGGGACATGAACTAAATTAGGGATTTTAATTTCATTTCATAATTAAGGTTTTTAGATTATAGCTTTTAAGGACTTTAAAGATTTTACTTAATAACTTAATTAAAAATTAAATTAATTAAAATTATTAACAATTTTAATTTTTTAAAAAAAGTCACATAGATTCATATATGCCACGTGGTTAGGGATAGCAATGGGTTGGGGCAGGCTTGGACCTGATGAGCCATGGGGTGGGTTGGGCCAACCCAACCTATCTGCACATTTTTTAAAAAATTTTTGGCAAAACAACGTAGTTTTACACCTTCCTTTTGAACCACGAGCTGGGTCGGGCCGGGTCAAGACTACTTTCCCTACACATGGTATACATGTGATAGTGAGGCTCATTAACATATTTTTAAAAATTAATAAATATAGTACTTAACCGACGAAAGTTTAGTCCTATTAAATTTTCCTTTTACTTATGGTCTATTTTGAATGTTTTGAAAATATTAAGGTTGAAAATTGAATGTTCTATAATATTAAGGTTCAAGTTGTATTCTACTAAAAAATACTAAGATTCAAATTACACTTTTAACCAAACAAAAAACTAGTAATAATGGTTTATTTCAATTGATTTTCATTGTCTATGATCTTACTTATTTATGATGTATATGAATATAAGCAAGATACACAAAAATATCTTATTAGGATTTCAACTAATCCTTGTCTTAAGATGGGATACTAGAATATCCTATTAGAATTTCATTCAATCTTAATCTTAAAAAATATAAGGTCTCAAATAGCAAGTTGTAATGCTTACAATCTTATTAGTATCTTAATAAATAAGAAGAGAAGAATAAAGTAATAAGATTCTATTTTGTTGGAATAAGTGCTTACTAGAGAAACATCTTCTCCCCAAACCATAAAATAACTAAGTTTATAAGTATAGGATATAAGTTTCATCTTAATCCTTTTAAAGGTTCTGATGTTCGCATGACTTCTTCTTTTTTTTTCTTTCTATTCAATTATGTTTTGGGCAATTTTTCTATTTATTCATTTGGTTGATGAAAAAAATCAAAATTAACAATCATTTATATGGTTATCAGTTGTAAATACGATGATAAAAAATTGTTACCAATTTATTTTTTAGGTTTATAATAAGAAGTAATGGCTACCCTATCCAGAGTTTTTTACTTGTTAGTTTTGTCTTAATTGTAGTGGGTATTTTTAAGTAAAACAATAGTTTTGATTATCTAAAGAAAACAACATATGAGATTAAAAAAAGTTTTATTATTAACCTAAACTATGTCAAGAACGTATATCGATGGGTAAGACATTGCATTTTGTTTTGGATGAAGACTAACTTCAGTTGAAGTGTTTAACCAAGCACAAGACGAGAATGGTGATGTCAAATATTCATGGAATAACGTAGATATATTCCATCACATGATATCCTCGACCAAATATTTTGGTTGAATCAATGTGATAAATATGTGAGTGAAATCTAGGAGACAACTGAGAGTGACTAAAGTTTAACACGAATTTGTTATCTATAGCATTGTAGGCTATACTAACTTTAACAAATTTTATTCAAAGATGTTTATGAAGAGACTATCCTTACGCAATACAATTGTACAAGGATGAAAGAAAGAAACCAAAACAAGAAAGATCTATGTAAAGAATACTAATTTTGACAATAACATGACTGAAGGACAAACCATAAAATCACATAAATTCTAGTTCGATTTTGGGTCTCTTTATTTACCTTTAATAACACATGTCAGATCTTAACTATTAATATTATTTAGTTTCTCATCCAAATCTTTTCAATTGTTTATTAATGCTTATGTTATATCTTAATTACACTTATTTTCTACCTCACAGTGTGTATATTAAAAGGTCATGTACCTTACAGATGAATATAACAGTAAACATATAATCCCTTATATCAACCTATAGTATTGTTGAAGAACGCTACACAACCATCAGAAACAATACCACAAAAGCTAATAGGAAATTCATAAAAACAAAAATGTTAAAACACAATCTGCTTACATTACCATTCAACCAAATTACCAATTTTTTAACCACATTACTAAATCTACAAATTACCTTGTATGGAAAAATCAAGTTTGGGCCATTTTAATCACTTTTGATCTCATTAGCTATGTTGACAGTAAGGTACTACCACCAGCTAACACCTTAAGCCAATTTCCCAAATGCATCAAGTGGGAAAAACTTTATCAATTAGCTTATTGCTTTCTTACAACATCATTTGCGAGCTCCATTACATGCCTTGTACTCAATCACCAGGCTGCTCAAGAACTTTGGGTAAGGCTTGAAGAACACTTTATGCAACAAACAGCTTCTCGTTGATCTCTCCTCCATTGAAACCATCATTAACTTTCTCTCCATTGTCTTCATAACTGCAAATGAGCTTATCGCCATTAGAGACAAGATTTTAGATGAAGACCTTGTTTTATTCATTTTAAATGGATTACCAGCTGAATTCGAGTCTTTCAACACTTGCAATCAAACAACAAACAACGACCATCACCTTTCCCAAGTTAAAGGTTAAACTTCTCCTTCATAAATAGTGATTACTCTCCTATAACTCACCACCACCATCGGACATCAACTTCATCACCTCCTCTAATGGTGATCGCTACACATATGGAGTGAATAACAAAGGGGAAAGGATAGCTCGAAGAGGACAACATTCCCTTAGACAATGGCAAAGTCCCAATCAGTTTGGGAAAAAATTTTGTTGGGCTGACATCTTTAATGAGCCACCAAATTCCTCTGGGTCTATCCAATCTAATGACTCACCTAACCAGGCTCCTTCTTAATTCACCCATTAGCATCCTCATACTCACATTTAGGCCCAATCTCTATACTAGACACAAATTCAAAACAACTTATCTTTTAATAGGTCCAATTAAAATAAACTGCCTACACAATGTCAATTTTATTGAAAATGGGGACATATTGCTTCACATTGTCGCTTTTGATACTCTAAATCCCAAAATTGCTAATTTGCCTCTAGATATGCTACCAATAACCTTACTACAACATTCTATGCCATGAATATTCAACCAAATCTTTAAAGAAGTCAACAAACGAATTACTTCTTGGATTTCTTTAAAGTCTCAACTGGTTGAGATGCAATAGTAGTTAGAATAGCTACTGGCTTATCACCTCCTCTTGGTCCCTAAACCAATCATTCCTCTTCTTTCCCTACTTTCCTTGTTCTTAACCCTCTTAGGCTCAAACTAATAAGATAAATTCTTCTCTCTTGCTTTCTCAGCCTTTGATTTGTGAATGCTTTCCATAAGGACATGCTTATTCGTGAAGACATTACCTTTCACTTTTATGTATATGTCATAATACATGTGTTTATCAATCTAATTTGCCTCCTTGTACTTGTAGAGCAAATGTCTCAGGACACACATCCTTCTCAACTACTAATATTATTTAGTGCTCTCCATCATAATAACATATGAACTCTTATTCCTCCTCTACCAAACACCAATATTGTTAGTTGTAAATGGTTTTTACATAAAATAAAATCTTGAAGGTTCTTTTGAGCGTTATAAAGCTCGTCTAGTTGCCAAAAGATATTATCAAACCCTAAAAGTTGATTACACTACCACCTTTAATCAAGTTATCAAAACCGCTATCATTTGTATCATTCTCACTTTGGCATTCTCTCATAACTGGTTTATTTATTAACTCAATATTAATAATGTCTTTATTTATGGTTACCTTTCAAAACCAGTTTATATCTCTCACCTCCTGGCTTTATAGATCCTCACCATCATTAATGACATAAACAAATAGAAAGCAAAAAATGGAAAAGTAGAAGAACAGAGAAGAGAGGTGACCTGGTGCTAGAGAATCGTAGAGCTTACTAGTGCTAAAGAAGAAGAAAACTTCATCTTTGGTGTTGCAAAGATCACAAAGGAGGATGAAGAAAACAAAGGAAGAGGATCCCTAGGGCAGAGTTAGAAGCAGAGAGCCTAAGACTGTTTGAGGCGCGAAAAGCCAACAAGGGATAGACAAGGAGGAAGAAAAAGAAAAGACTTATAGTCATTTGTTCTTAATAAAACTTAGTGTAAAACAATGTCATTTTACACTTTATAATAAAGAGTTAGGTTTCGGGTTAGTCTAGGCTGAGTTTACCAAGCCCTAGCTGACCCAAATCCCAAAATTTGAAAATAAAAAAGAACCAGGGCTAGCCCAAAGTTCAGTCAAACCGAGTTAGCTCAAGCCAGACTAAGTCCGAGCCTTCATGCCAAGCCTAAGGGTCTCAAATAAGCTTCTAAGGCTTGGTTTCATTATTTGAGTCAAAAGTTTAGTGGTCTCAAATTTACCTCCTCTAGATTTGATACCTCTTTTTTTATTTGTTCAACCTCATCTTGCAGCACCTTTCTTTTAGTTTACGTGAATGATATCTTGGTCAAAGGTTTTTTAGTCTCCTTCATTACCACGCTTCTACATGATCTCAACTTTACCTTCTCCATAAAAGAATTAGGTCCACTTCATTATTTCCTTGGAATTGAAGCCAAAACCATTCCTTGTGGCTCTTTCTTACTCAAACACAATACACTAAAGATTTTCTTCTTCGCATAGACTTTGACAAATCCAAACCTATCCATACCTTTATCATCCCTACTCTTCCTCTCTTTAAAATCCATGGTGTTTCACTATTTGATCTTACTGAGTATTGCAGTACTGTTGATATTTTCCAATATCTTTTCCTTACCTCATCTAACATATTAATATCTAATTTGTTGTCAATAAAGTCTCCCAATTTTTATAGTGTCCCACTGACATTCACTAGTCTATGGTATAATGGATTCTACACTACCTATGGTTTGCCCTTTCTCATAACATTCATTTCACTAGATCTACCTCCTTATCCTTACAAGTTTATTATAATGCTGATTGGGCTAGTTGTCTGAACAATCATCACTCTACATCTAATTACTGTCTCTTTCTTGGATATAACCTCATCTCTTAAAGTGCAAATAAATAACCTACTATTGCTCACTCAACCATTGAAGCTAAATACATAAGTATTGCTCTTGCTTCTGTCGAGTTGTGTTAGATCACCACCCTACTTGGTGAACTGGGTTTATATCTCCTCACACCTATCCTCTAGTATGATAATCTTAGTGCTACATTGCTTGCTTCAAATTCAATATCTCATGCTCGTACTAAGCACATTGAGATTAATATTCATTTTTTTTTAGATCTGGATGTTGATAAAGTTCGCTCTATCAAGCACATTCTCTCTTTTGATCAGATTGCTAACATCACAACTAAAGCTTTGTCTTCTTCGATCTTTCATCAATTTCAAGACAAGCTCACGGTCTCCTCCTCTCTTGAGCTTGAGGGGTGATGATAACACTTATTTAATCTCAACTACTACTATTGTTCAGTTTCTTATCCAAATATTTTCATTTATTATTCATACTTATCTTGTATATTATTTACACTTATCTTCTACATCAAAATGTTTATATTAAAATGCCATGTACCTTATATATGAATACAAGAAAAGCATAATACATTTCCTTCACCATACTTATTCTATCAATCTTATTTCTAAACTTGATCACTCTTATCATTGTTGTTATAGTTTGTTCAAGAGCTAAAATGGGTGATAAGCCCTCTCATACGTGAAGTTTTGTATCAATATCAGGTTAATTTTTGTATGTCGATTGGTTCCCCACATGTTGGTCTTAATAATAACAAATGATAAAAGAACATATAATTAGCAATAAGTACTTGGGAGTCATACCAAGGAAATTAAAAAAATGGATTATCACTTTTTATCAATAAGGAAAGATGTCAAGTGATTAATATTACTGCAATAGTATTAGTACTAGAATTAGAAGGTGGTAATGATGGCAACTAGATATTTAAAATTAGACGAAATTGAAAAATACTATTGTAGCTTCTTCTTTTCTCGGAACTGGATTAGATAATTGTAATATTTATTGTTATATGATATGATGAGGAATTAAGTATATGAATTCCAATTTTATTTAGAATTGGAATTCAAAACTCTTTTGAGCAATATCTTCAAGATTGTTAGGAAAATGAGATTTTTTTTTCTTGAAAGCAAAAATGTGTCTCCTATAAGTCTATTTGTTCTGATAATGATCACAGGATCACATTTGTTTAAGGATATTTTAAATTATTATTTACGATAATTTATAACTAAAAATTATCATTTTTATTTATTAATTAAGTACACTTAGGAAAAGTGTTTTTTAAGTAATGGAAATTAATATTTATCGAATAAAGAAAATATATAATTGAATGTGAGAAAGAGTTCAAATTTATAAATATGATATTTAGAACTCATCAAAGTGAGAACTTATAAACAAAAAAGTATTATTAAAATTTAAATTTTAAAAATTTAAAAAGATTTTCAACATAATATAAAAATATATAACAAAAATTGATACTTAAATATTTTTAAACATAATCATATTCATCATAACTAAATTAACGGTTATATAGAGTTAGTTTAATTTCCATTAATCTAATAAACTATGTAAATAAATATAGATATTAATAACTCTCTTATAATTAATAGATACTAATGAGTAAAAATCTTAAATAAGATTGTATTAATTTTTATATAGTATTTGTTAAATTTAAAATAATTTACTTTTATACATTTGTTATTAAAAAAATGATATATTTATATTTAGATATATGTAATTAAAGTTAAGAGTTGCCCCACGCATTAAAATTTGGTGAAGCAGCTGTACTTTAGTTATATTTAGGTGACTAATTGTTAGACCCCTAAGTCCGAGATAGCGGGATCGTGCAGGCATTGGCGAGCCTTGACCAATGTTCCGCACGCAGAACTACAGAACAAGGCAAGGACTTGCGCGGAGGCAAGGACAAAATGGGGCAATGTCAAGCGTTGACATGCGTTGGTGCGCATTGGCAGAAATCTTCAACGAGATGCTAGATTCGAATGCGAGACCAAAAGAGGGCTCGAGACGGACATCGAGGGGAAGGTTAGCTGGATCACACGCATGACGGGAATATGTGAGAGTTCAAAGATGACTTAATAAGTTGGATCAAGCATGGTGCAAGTTTTGGGAGAGTTTAGGACCCTGTACGAGCTGACTTGGCTAAGGCTGAGTTCTTGACGGACTAAAGACTTAGTGTGTGCTCAAGTGGACGGACCATGGCTAATGGAGTTGGCATGGGTAAGCATTGGATGGACCAGTGTGCTGTTGGCTCGGATGACATGGCAGATGACATGGCAAAGGACGTGGCACTGACATGCGGATAAGATCACATGGGATAAGCATCAATCTGAAGAGATAGAGATAATGTGGGAAGATCATCTGAAGATAGTGGACATCTTCGCGGATAGGGATGATCAAGTGTAATCTTTTATCTTGTTAGATAAGA
>JAOQMM010000002.1:7711124-7721299 GCA_027563515.1 Erythroxylum platyclados
CCTCTCACCTTCAACCCACACCTGCGCCCACACCCCTTTGCATCGCTGCCCACAGTCACGCATCTTTGTCGCCCCTGCAGCTGTGTTTTTTGACTTATCTTCACCACTCACCCACCACCAATGTAAAATAAAGGATATTTGGTTTTAAAATTTTTTAAAATTAATTTCATGTGTAATATTAAAATAATATATATAATATACGTGGTTCAACATATAGAAATACAGTCAATAACTTTTGTGGTTTAAACTTTTACAAATAGAATTAAATACACTTAATTAATATCATTTAAAATTTTCATTTTAATTTCCTATTTTAAAAATTATGACATTATTTTATAGTATTATTTAGCTATTACATTATAGATATTTTATTTAAAATAATTTAACGTGAAAAATTTTAAATTGTAATACAATAATAAACAAAATATGTTAGAAAATTGATAAGATCTCATCTTGATAGATTATTTGATGTTATCCCTTCTGTTTTGGATTTATTTTGGTGCTTAAATATTCAAATTAGCATTTGTTTTGTGTTAGGAGATGAAAAGTAGAGATTGCATCAAATTAGGACTCTATTAAAGATAATGACAAATCTTGGATAAAGTGAAGAGATTGCGGTAGATAAGACTTGAAGAGTTGGAGTTTGACTGAAAGACTTCTTTATATTTTTATCATTTAGGAATTTGAATTTGAATTAGATAGACATCTTTACAAGTTAGAGTTAGATTAAGATTAGATTAGAAAACCTATAAACGAGACGTACCTAATAACAGAAACAGGTTCTTCTTTCTTTCGTTTTACGCTTTTCGCAATTATTAGTCTTATGTTTTTATTGTTAGAGTGAAAGTCATGTGTAGCTAAACGCATTCATTCTGATTCAAGGGGATTCAAGACTCTAGTTGTAACCTTGTGAGGTTTTATGTTCTTGATTTTATTCATGTTTTAATTCAAGTATTTCTTGTTATGAGTTTTCATATTTTATGAATAATTGATATTTGATTAATCAGACAATTTAATTTAATATTGATTATTCTATCGCTATCCAGGAATTCAGTGATCCATAATTGTCATGAAGGAATGGTACATGTAGCAAATATGTTATTTATGAATTTCCATAATTAACTTATGATAGACAAGAAAACTAAATTAAATGATTGCAACTATCTCGATTATTTGATTTATGGTTAGTCTTTTTCACGGAACTTATTACTATCATTTATTTGATATGGAATGCTATCACACCTGGTCGATAGATGGTAAGTTTTGGTTTAGATGCTGGGTTTGAACCAATTAATTTAGAAAAATTTGAAACTTATTACGACTATCCTAATATGTTTTGGACTAACTACTTGAATCGTGAAAATAATATTATTTGAAGCAATGATCAACGTTACAATTAGATGAGATCTTTTCCTTGAATCGGAGTTTGGTAATCTTGACTTTCTCAATTTTAATTTTAGTTGATTTAATTTGTTTTCGTATTAATTTCAGTTAATTAGTTATTTAATCAAAACCCCCTATTTAATTTTATTGCTTGAAATTAAGAAACTACTATTTAGTTCTCTAGGGATTCGACCTGGTTCCACGACTACTACAAGAAGTTTGGGGAATTGGTATTATTTTGCGGGCTTCGACAACTTGACCAAAAATTATATAATAACTAGATAATATCATATAAAAGTAGATGATAGTAAAAAAATTAAATTATAGAGAAATGGAAGATAATTAAAAAAATGCAAAGTAGTATTACTAACTAAAAAACTTTTGTATTAAATTGAAGCTCAATTGTGATTTCGAGTAAGTAAGTAATAACTATTAATTTGTGGATAATTAAAAAGCTTTTGTATCAAATTGAAGCTCAATTGTACTTTCGAGTAAGTAAGTAATATCTATTAATTTGTGGTTAGTGTATTACCTTTAAATTACATGCTAAGTTAAGTTTATAAAAGTTTGAAAATTGAAAAAAACAATATTATTGTCCTTTATCAATAGATCAAAGGCTTATCCTTCTTGTTGTTGTTGTGAAGTTTAAGTGGGTAGATGCATGGTGGAAGAAGTGAGTTATGTATGGGGTTAAGAGAATTAGAGCTTTTGGGTTTTGGAATGTTGGTCAAAGGGTAGGAGGAGAAGGGATAGAAACAGAGTTGGGTTCTCCATCAGAACCCACGCCATCGGTGGCAAGATTATGGGTCCCCAACCCGAAAGGTTGTGCTTTTCGTATAGAGCTTGGAGGCACTTGAGGGGGATGTAGTTGAGGGGTGAGATGAGGTAGAGAGCGTTAAGGCTATAATGGAAGAGTTTTGATCAGACAATTAGATCGGAGGAGTTACATAACACAAAGGGTGATGTGTAGTTAGTTGAATTTTGTGACTATGTGAATGTGTAGTTGCTTCGGCTTATTTATTTGATTAGGGATTTGAAGCTTCGACAAGGATGGAGATAGTCTCTCTTTTTTTTTTAGATCTTTGCTCTCTTCTCAGATCTCATGTTCTTCTGCTCTTACCTTTTGGTACTAATTTTACTTTCTCTTTTTTGATTTCTTCATATTGCTTGATCTGTGTTGTTTGTGTCATTTTCTATCTGATTTTCGTTTGGTTGGATGTTTTGTATTAGATTTGTCTTTGTGTGTTGATTATGTGGAGAAGGATGGGTATTTAAGTGGACGTTCAAGTTTTGCTTTGTGATTAATGCTTGTTAGTTTTTTTTTTTTTTAGTGTTGCTTGGCTTTATGGTTTGAGAGTCTTAAGACTGAATTTATTGGTCTTTGAGTTTGTTTGGGGTTGGGATAAAGGTGTAAAGCTTATAGTATTTGTATCAGGGATGAGAAACGAAGAGATGTGTCCAAAGGTAGCTTCGCTTCAAGTTTTCTTTTACTATCTCCTGATACGCTTCATCTCAATATTAGACTTAGATAGATCTTTCATATTTTGAGGCGATGAAGTTAGCTTGCTTGTTTGTGCTTGCTTTACTAACAACTCTCTTTTAGCTTGCTTTTTTGTGTGTGTCTATATCTTGTTCTTGCATTTGAGTTTTATATAATCTATATTAGGGATGGGAATCCCTCTTCCTCTTCTTAGCTTTTTGCCCCTGGTGTTGCATGTCAAGATAAGAATTTCGGTCAGCTGTACCAGGATTCTCTCACCCTTTTTCTGTTTTCACCACTGCCTCAACTGCCAGCTCTCCAGATTTTTGAGTCCAAAGATGGCCCCTACATAAGGATAACACGCACAACTCGAGAAATGGTGAGCAGAATTTTGCACCATATCAAGTGTAAGCAGAACTTTACATATATCAGGTATATTTGTCTTGCAAATTTCTTAAAACTTTATCTTCTGGACTTGCATCTCTTAATGAAGGTTTATAGCTTTTTTTAAGTTATTTTTTTAATTTTAAAATTTTTATTCAAAAATTATTTTTATTTATTTTTCATCTGATTTATTTTTTATATATTTTTAAAATATTTTTGTTAGAGTATCCCATATTGACTAAACGTGAAAATGTTAAAGGGTTTATAAGTGGTAAGGGTCAACTATCCAAATGGTTAGTTTTAGTCATTTTGGCAATGATTGATCGAAGTTCAATTCTTGTTAATAGGCTCTACACTTTACCCACATTAAAAATTCCAATATGGTATCAGAGTAAGTTTGGTTTAGATTATTAATTTCCCAGTTGTCCATTTGGATGTCCAGTCCTAGCGGTCCGGTTCGGTTACTACTGCGTCACTGTCAAGTGACAACTGGATGTCCAGTCTTAGTTGCACTTGAGGGAGAGTGTTATAGTATCAAATATTGACTAAATATAAAAATGTTAAAGAGTATATAAGTGGTAAAAGTCAATTATCCAAATGACGAGTTTTAGTCATTTTGACAATGATTGATCCAAGCCCAATTATCCATATTACAAATTCTAATAATTTTCACGTGACATTTACATTTAGGTTTATTAAAAATAACCTTTTTATTTAGATAGGGATAAGACTGTGTATTACCCAAGCTCGCTAATAAGAATTGATCTAAGCCTAATTCTTATTAGTAGGTTCTACACTTTATCCATATTCAAAATTCTAATAATTTTCATGTTATATTTGTATGTGATCTATTAGAAATAACCTTTCTATTTAAATAGGGATAAGATTGTATACTACCAGAGCTTATATTGGTGTAATATTTAATTGAGTGTTAAAAATGATGATGATGACATTATTATTTTTTGTCACGACCGTCACAACTATACTTGGATATAATAAGCCTTAAATAAAAAAAGATTATTGATTAGATCTACCCCGATTCTCTGGCTCCAAATTTTCCTTTTTAATGGTGAAAGCCAAGTTAATCCAAAATGAGTGGTGGGCTAACGGCAATTGGTTAATCATCATAGCTCTCCAGACATGCCTTGAAATATTCCAAAAGGTCAAAGGCCAATTAGAGTAGTGAGCTACAATATTTCTTCGTTAGGTGCCTTCACCCTCCCTTTTATAAAAGAAAGCCCAATCATAACACCGTGTTCGGCAAGTGCATATTTTCATTATTTCATCTTCTCCGCAACGTGTACTGATGACGTGGTAAAAAGATCCAAAAATTAATTTCTTTTTTTTTGAGAGAGAGAAGGTAAAACAAAAACATCAAATAAACCCTTTCCTCGCTCTCCATTCCTTCATATTTGGTGTCTGGTACTTTCCTACAGAGAAAGAAGGATTATAGAGAGAGAAATCCATCACACACCAAAAAAAAAAAAAGAAAAGGAAACTGTCGTTATATACAAAAGGTTTAAAGCGGCGGTCTCGACGAAGCTTTAGAGAGATAGAGAGGGGGGAGAGAGAGTTAAAGAGAAGAAACGACAGTTGCAGTTTGTAGTCTAACCCTAGTCCATTGAATGAGGTTTGTCCCTTTAATAAATCCCCAGTTCATACTTTTCTGATCCATTTCTGTAATCTGGTGTGTGTTTAATGCTGCTTTGGAGCGTTAATCCATTATGGACTGTTTCCTTTTTCTTTTCTGTCCTGTATTTTATTCATTTCAATTAATATTGGGTTGTTACTTTTGTGTTTGTTTTTATTAGTATTTTTGAATGCTATCTTTTGATTATCATTTACGAATTGGTGCTGACTTTTATTACTAATGTTTGGGTTCTAGATGGAGAATTATTTTGAGAGTTACATGCTTTTTCGTTCTTCTTTGTCCCCTTTTAGGTTGCTGGTTCCGTGGGTACGGGGGTTGTACGGGGGTTTTGGAATTAGTTTAACAATGTCGGAAATCTTAATTGTTGGTTTTGCATGAACGAAAGACCTGTGCTAAGGTGCGAGTATAGTCAAACCAGTGGTCTTACTCCTACTTTAGATTCTGCCGTCGTATGCAAACATACACTCAAGTTAGTGGGATGTAATGTAAAAATTGTCCAACAGAGGGTTAAAGCGCTGAAGATGGCTCAACATGGGTTATTTACTTTAACTGTGGTGAGACTTGGTATCAAGTCGGAGTGTAGGAAACATTTTTCCTGAGATATTTTTCCGTTTATTTATTTTTTGTCGATACCAGTCTGTGTTTGTGTTGGTGATTCCAATTGAACTGCTAGATTGAAAAGTTTTGATGTTAGCTCAGGCTTTTAACTGACGATGCAGAGTTATTATATGTATAGTTATCCATTATTCTTGGATTCTCTTTTCTCATCATTCATATGACTATTTGACTCATCATTGTAAATGAACTGTTATTGCCAAATTTTGTTAAGAATTTTGGTAATATTAAAACACAGTGACTGCTCAATAAGCAAAGTTATGGTAGTTTTCTTGGTCACCTATCAAGCTCTTCATGAATCATTTACAGGGTCTTTTTCATTAGAGTCCTGGTTATTTTCCTATTCGCATCTTGTTATATGATTATGGTTCTATAGAACTATGTTTGAATTTAGTGTTCTAGACATGGTCATGTAGCAGATCTATGGGCTAAAGTTGATATATTCGGTGTACTTCTGGTTTAAAAAAATGAGAATTTGAAGGTCACTCATTTTTTAGCAATGGAGACTTGAATGTTAAATTCATAATAATTTAAGTGACATACTTGTAAGGTGTATATCAGATGCAATTCACCTATGGGAATAACATGTAAAGAAAATCATTTCTGTATTGCTGACATTCTTATGCATTTATGCTACGTATATATGACAATCTGTTGTAAAAGTTGACAATTCTTGATTCTTTTTCAAATAATATTGGCATCTAGGTAGCAATGAGACTTAGTTAGCCAATGTGGTGGTATTTGGGTGGACCAGTGAGTGTCTTCCTG
This sequence comes from Erythroxylum platyclados, assembly GCA_027563515.1. Lineage (NCBI taxonomy): Eukaryota > Viridiplantae > Streptophyta > Magnoliopsida > Malpighiales > Erythroxylaceae > Erythroxylum > Erythroxylum platyclados. Next base: position 7,717,406 of record JAOQMM010000002.1, read on the forward strand.
CTCTATAGTTGCTCTTAAAATGAAACGAAGAACAAATGGGGCTCCCAGAGGTCAGCTGGCGAAAGGTTTCCAGAGTGAGGGACCAAATTGGATTCTTATTGCAGGTGGGGCCTTGTTAAGTACCTTGTCAATTCGCTTTGGTTACAAGCTGAAACAGACACTGGATTCAAAGCATCAGCCAAATGCTAGAAACACTATAAAAGGTTGGTAGTATCAGTTGCAAACTGGCTTTGGTATAACATCTCTTGAAGTAGTGCACTTTTCATTTCAGGAAATGGTTTATCGTCTGACATAAGATCACCTGGTTGCCATGTCCATTCAAACATGCATTCCTTCACACAAGATGATAATGCTTGCTTCAACTGCATTTTGGGTATGATGTTAGAGAAGTATTCTGAAAAATTGCATATTCGAGCATCACCTTTTTAAGTTGATGGTAGGGGATCATACTGCTTGGTCTGATTAGTGGGCACTGGTAGCATTAGTGCTTTGTACTTACATTCAATGCTTTTAGCATCTTCTCTTCTTCTTTCATTTATGTTATTTAACATAGTGAAAGTCACAGATGCTTGTTTGTAGGGTTTTACATTTTATCTTGACAGGTTTACAGTATTGTGAAGGATGAACACAAACAAAACAAATCCCCTCACAAGCTCCTCAATAGTAGATCACTGCCGAATTAAAATAAGTACTTGCATTTATGTTTTGGTTGCTCTGTGGACACAGTGAAGGAAGATAATTTGCGTAGCTGGCTTTCTAGGAATTGTGAAGTCCTATTATTTCTTAAAGGGCCTTAATTAAAGGACCTTAATTATATGCTTAAGTTTCAACTTCCAATATCTGAAGCCACCTAGCTCTTAGGCCTACTTCCCTTCATTATTTTCCAATGTTTACAGAACTTGTTGTTCCCAGTGATTTGAAGGCCCTGTTCAGTGCCTAATTATTTGTTCATCTATAATACCTTCTCCAAACCGAAAAATTTAATATTGCAAAGAACCTCATTAGTTCACACCCTGACTTTCAGTGTGTTCTGCATGTGAAACATTATTTCGCTTGAGTGAAATTCTTGTAAAATCAGACGATGGTAGCATAGTTAAAACACCTCATGACTTGGTTATTAAGGCTTTAATATTATATAAATAACCCTTTTTAAGCTGAAAATTGAAATTGATGGATCAACCTACAGAGTAATATATTTGTTTTTAAAATTCCCTGTATCCTGCAATTTATGTTATTCAAACTGGAACATGGAATGAAGATATTGTTGTTAATCTAAGATTTCTGTTGAAGGTAATTTCATATTCAAGTTTTACTTGAGCAGGGAATGAAGGGATTGCAGAGATGAAGTTCCCTCCAAATCCCCACATATTATCTGAATCTGAAGTTGCGCTCCCTCTAGTGACAGTTCCTTCCCCGGAATTTTCCAAGGAGAATGGTGTCCCCTGGGTATCTTCTCCTGATCGCCTTGAGTTGCCACCAAAGCCATTTCACCATTCAAATTGCTCTGATTCACCATGTGTGTCAGAATCTGGCTCTGACATATTCAGCAAGCGTGAAGTGATACAGAAGTTAAGGCAGCAATTGAAAAGAAGAGATGACATGATAATGGAGATGCAAGATCAAATTACAGACTTGCAGAATTCACTGAGTGGTCAGCTGGTGCTGTCTGCTAATTTGCAATCACAGCTTGATGTGGCGAACAGGGATTTGTTCGATTCTGAGAGAGAAATTCAGAGGTTGAGGAAGGCAATTGCTGATCACTGTGTGAAACATGCAGGCAGCAACGAGAAGTCCGCAACAATAATAAAATGGCAATCTGAGCTGAGAAATGGCCACACAAATGGTTATGTTGATGAGGATGACAGTTTTGAGCCAGCAGACAAGGGTAGGGGAGATGGGGATAAGATTGATATGTTGAAGAGAGAAGTGGGAGAATTGAAGGAATTGTTGGAAGGAAAAGAATACTTGTTGCAGAGCTACAAAGAACAAAAGACTGAGCTTTCATTGAAGCTTAAGGAGTTGCAGCAGAGATTAGATTCCCAGCTTCCTAATATTTTGTAGGCAGTATTAGGCTATGTGCATTCTTGCTTGGTTTCTTTTTTTTTTTTTCCCCTTCTTTTCTTAGATTTTAGGTGCAAAATTGGGGAAGTTTTCTCATTGCTTCTTTCTCAGAGATTGGTAATGTAGTTTGACATGCTTGATGCGTTTTTTTTTTTACTTGTTCAGAGTGTGCACGGTGAGAATGAGAGTAAAGGAAAAAGAAGCAAAAAACAAAGCTTTGGAGCCGAGTCTTGCTTGGTTCTCAAGTTCGTGGGTATTTTCATATAGAATCTTAAAACTGAGTTTCCATGCAATGTTGGGGGAAACTATCGCTTTTTCCTTTTTTGTACGGTTTTGTTTTCTTTATTCCCTGTTAACTTGGTCCTCCATCCATTTCTTAAGGAAACAAAAAAAAAGACCATTATTTTGGTGCTCTTTTAATTTGGGATTCATAATAATTACCGTAGTGGAAAAGAAAAGAAACAGTAGAAAAGGATCGTTTGAGCCCACTTATCTTTTGGAACCTATCCCATGTGTACAAGTGAGTGAGTGTGAGAGAGTGGCCTAGGGTATCTGCATGTGCATGCATCATCAGTAGCAACAGGGGTTGTGGGCGGCACAAAATGTCGTTAGTTCTCACCTCCACCGTTAACTAGGCTTCGGCTGCCCAGGTGGTCACTCTAGATGTCTTGTATTTTTAAGTCCCGTCTCTAGCTGGTGCTTCTGAATCTCAGAAGAGCCTCAAATTGTGGGCTCAGTTATTTCTTCTCTTGTCATTGTTGGGATGTTGCGATTCGTTTGTACAGCATCAGGGCCTTAGAATTTTGATAGGGTTAGGATTGGGACAAACAAAACCAACCCAAAATGATTTCATTCAATGGGTTCCACTTCCACATCCAGCGTTGCCTTATTGAGCCATCCTTTCAAGTGATTCCATTCGACACTTGCGTGTGATTGTGAATCGTGGCGTCGATGTCAGGACTCGGGATCGTCCCCTTCTCCATCAAATAGTAAAATTTCAAGTCCGGTCCAAGGGAGGTTTAGATTGAATCGGGTTCAACATAAAACAAGTCTTGTTCCGTTTTATATATTTTTCTAATAAGAAGAATTAAGGCAGAAAACCGTAACCGTTGGTTCTCATGTCTGCTCCCAGACGAACACATGGAAAACCTAAGGTTTTGTTTGGTTGGGGGTTGAGGATGGAATGGGATGGAACGTAACACAGTTCCATCCTTTATTTGGAGGTTTCATAATGGAACGGAATGGAAGCGGAGGGTTTCATGTTACGTTCCATTCCATCCTAAACAGTGAAAACAGGAAACCTCCAAATCGGAGGTTTTGGGATGGAACGTAAACTAATAAATACATACTACCTAATATACCCTCTATAATTTTTTATAATATCAAATATTTCGTTTTGTTCCGTTACATTAATTAACATCCAACCAAACAGGGCCTAAGCGCAGAACGAGGGAACATTTAGAGGACACTTTAGGACAGATCAGGCCCGAATCAGAAGAAGAATAAAAGACATAGGTGTAAATCTTATTACAGAGGCAGAGCAAGGTCTTGAGAGGTTATAGACAAAAGAGACAATGGATCAGCAGCAGCAACAGCAACAGCAGCAACACATACTCTTACAACAACAGCAACAGCAGCAGCAGCAGCAGCACCAACAACAACAACAGCAGCAACAGCAACTGCTGTTGTTACAACAATTGCAGAAACAAGCCCATCAACAGCAGCAAAAAGCGGCGGCGATTTCCGAGTGTGCTTTAATTCCTTCATACGCTTCCTTGCCTCGTGCGTCACATTCTCGGGATAGAATTGCTTCTTTAGCTCACTCCTTAATTC
>JAOQMM010000002.1:7771773-7784727 GCA_027563515.1 Erythroxylum platyclados
TATATATATTTGAAAGATAAATGAATTAAGCATAATGAAATACATTACTTTTACAAAATGAAGCATAATGAAATACGTTGCTTTTACAAAATTTCTAGGAAAAAGCTAGAATCAGAGACTCCCCTCTTATATATTTGTAAACAATTAATTTTCAAATGGATATCAATACTTTAAAACCTCCCTTTACATATAAATGGTCGTCCTTAGCCGATGGAGAACAATTATTAGGTTGTAGAATTGCTAATCATAAGTTATTATCTTATTTTAATGATGGCTAATCATAAGTTAATTAAAATGGTGGCTTGTCAGTTTTCAAACAATATAAATAACAATCCCATATAAACAACAAATTTTTTTTACCTTTAATCTTCATAATCAAGATCCTGAAATTCATCATCATTAATTACATTATGATTCGACTCTTCATCACTATTACATTCAACCAAAGTATCATCACTGTCATATAATTCATCCTTAATATAGTCTTCATCTCTTTCTACGATAAGATTGGGTTGTACATCATCTACTTGTACTATATTAGGATCAACATCTCTCTTATGAAATGATGATATATTTGCATCTTCTATTCAAATAAATTCATTATTCAACTCCAATTCAATCTCTTGATATACTTCATCACCATCCTCGTTGATTAGACCATTATCCTTTTCAAAAAATTCAAAGAGATTTCAGTGTTAAAATTTTTGAACAACCTCCCAATTGCTGCCCAATACAGTATCGTTGAGGTAGAAAACTTGTTTTACTTGACTTGCAAGGACAAAAGGGTCATTATCATACTATGTCTTACTAACGTTGATGTTAGTAATATTCCCATTCACCCTTATATCAGCAAGATTAAACCATTTGCATATAAATAGAATAACCTTTTTATTATTGATGTAATGTAACTTTATTATTTCAGAGATGACACTGTAGAAGTTAATAAAATCATCATCATGACATCCCTTATCAACATCCCCACAATTTTGGCTACTTAGTTGACTATCTCAATCTTGTATGTGAAATCTAAACCCATTAACAATATAACCTATATATTTTTTCCCACACATATGAGGCCTATATGCCAAAGAATATAATGCTGTTGTCATCTCTTGCATGTTAAGATTATGTAACCGTATCATCTGTAAGATAAAATGAAATTAAAAGTTAATATGAAAAAAATTGTCATAAGTTCATAATATTCGATCAATATATAACTTACTTGAGCTGTAAATCATGATAAGAACTTAAGCTTATGTTGTTCTTCAACATTAACAATCCCTTTACTTCGAATAAACTCTTTGTGCTCTCTATTTAAAAAAACTAAATAGAGATCAGGAGATATAGATTGAATCACAAAATTTAAATATGAAATTTTGAATTAAAATAATATACATATTCCATATATATGTCGACTTCGTCGCAATTGTTCAAAATATACTAATGGGCAATTTCGAATTCATCTTTAGTTAACTCCATATATTTTCCGACACCAAGTGGCTTAACTCTTTGGAAGAAAATTGACAAGCCACCATCTTGATGAAAATTAAAGTTACGTTCTAGTCTATTAAATCTTATCTCGATGTCATTTAAATACATCAAACAAAATTTCAAGCATTCATTTGTTGCAATAGACCCTTCAGGTCAAGCTCTATCATATACATAATGCTTAAGAGAGCATAAAAACCTAAACAAAATATAAAACATTAATAATTGTTACTAACTAATAACTTTAAAAAAAGTATAAGTTAATATAAATTACTTTCAATAGGAAACATCCATCGAAATTGAATCGGTCCATAAAGTTTTGCTTTGTATGATAAGTGAATTGCCAAATGCACCATAAAATCAAAAAACAATGAGGGGGAATACTAGTTCAAGCTTACATAGAATCAAAGCTATGTATTTTTCCATTTTGTCAAGCTCTTCAACTTTAAGTGTCTTACAAAATAATTGTTTAAAAAACTCACCAATTGACCCAAAGTTATGGACATATCCTTTGGCAAACACCCACGTATTTCAACAGGAAATAATCGTTGCAGAAGTACATGACAATCATGGCTTTTCAACCCCAATACTTTTCCCTCTTTCACATTCATATAACGAGCTATATTAGATGCACACCCATCAAGAAACTTGACTGATTTAAGAAATTGCCAAAAATCTTGCTTTTCCTTTTTTGACATGTTGTAACAAGTAGGTGGAATAATGTATGACCCATCATCTCTTCTTTTCAAATGAAAATCTTTTCTAACATTCATGTCTTCTAGTCTATTCTAGCATTAATCGTTTCTTTTGATTTGCCATCAATTCCCATCATAGTTTCTAAAATATTCTCACAAATATTTTTTTTCAATATGCATCACATTAAGATTATGCCTCAATAGCAATTCCTTCTAATATGGCAAATTGAAAAATACACTTTTTTATTCCAATTGAGCTTAACAACATTTCGCTTTCACTTTTTATTACCTGGGTGTTTTCTAAGTGTAATGTCACCCAATTGTGATAGCTGGTAAATCATATCATCACCAAATAACTACAAAGGAGCTTCAACTAATTCTACTTTGCCATTAAATAATTTGCTTCTTCGCCATCTATGCTCATGTTCCAAGTAACGATGATATCTCGTATAACATATTTTACTTTGTAGCCTCATTGAATAAGTTTGATGGTTACACGCAAGACAGGCCATATACCCTTTAGTGCTCCATCTAGACAAATTCTCGTAAGCTAGAAAATCATTTATAGTCGACAATACAGCCGCATGCATTACAAATGTTTCACCTTGAATAACATCAAAAGTTCTAATCCAACCTCCTATAGATCGTTTAAGTCATCAATTAATGGTTGCATGTATACATCGATATCCTTACCAGGAATAGTAGGTCCTGGAATAAGAAAAGACAATAATATAAAAGGCTCCTTCATACACTTCCATAGAGGTAAATTGTATGGTACTAGAATTACTAGCCACTTGTTGCAAGATGTACTCATATTACTAAAAGGATTAAATCCATCTGAGACTAAACTAAGTCGAACATTACAACAATCATGTGCAAACCATGGAAACTTTCCGTCAAAGTCTTTCCATGCCAATGAATCAGCTGGATGATGCATAATGTTATCATCAATGTATTTCTCTTTATGCCACCTCATATTTATGACTGTTTTTGTTGACATAAAAAGCCTTTGTAGTCGTGGTTTAACAAGAAAGTATCTCAAGATTTTATATGGTATCTTTTTCCCTCTCCCATCATCCACTTGCCACCTTGATGTACCATAAATGGGACACTCTTCATGATCTTTACTGTCCTTCCAAAATATAGCATAATCATACTCAAAAGCATGTATTGATATATATCCTAATCTAAGGTCCCTTAATAATTTCTTTGCATCATAGTAAGATTTAGGTAATTTGTGTCCAATAGGTAATGCATCATTGAGCATGTCAATTAACATGTCAAAAGACTTGTTACTCCATTTATTATAGACCTTCAAATGCAACAACTTGACAACAAAAGATAGTTATGAGAAATTCAAGCACCCTGGTTATAATTCTTCTTGAGCAACTTTCAATAACTTTCCAAAATTATCTTCTGTAATACTACCAATGTTAGGTAAACCAGTTTCATTCATAGTCTCTATATAATTCCCATAATCGTCTAACATCTCGCTAATCCCATCATCATCATCACCATCTTCTACATCATTATTGTTACTATCATCAACACCTGTACTAACACTTTTACTACAACTTGCTTCCTTATGTTCGCCATGATAAAGCCATGGAGTATAGAATTTATCTATGCCTCAAATTAGCAAGTGATTATATACCACATCTTGACTTTGAATGTTGACATTTAAGCAATCTATCCATGGACAATGAATACGACATTCATCACCCATTTGATCTTTTACAAATTGCATGAAACTCTTAACTCCTTTTATGTATTCAGTGGACCATTTCTGATGAGACATCCAAATTTTATACATCTAACTATACAATTAAAATTAAATAACTAAATTATTAAATGCAATCCTAGTTCTATATAACATAATGATAAATTAATACAAGTTACTACTTCTCAATTAATCAGTACAAGTTCGTATACTGAGTTTGAATCTAAACAAACACTAAGGTACATGACATTGTTTACACCTGTGAATTGAGAAAGGGACTTCTCGCTGTGACTCCTAAGCTCATGGAATTTTTCACTGATTAGCCTCATGGGAGCTGCATCATGGGTTTCCAACCTATATCCTAGGGGTTTATTATGCCTCAAAACATCCATAATTATACATGAGTTTATAGGTTACTACTTCTTAATTAATCGGTATAAGTTTGTGTACTAAGTTTGAATTCAAACAAACACTAAGGTATGTGGCGTTGTTTACACCTATGAATCAAGAAAGAGACTTTTCACTGTGACTCCTAAGCTTGTGGAATATTTCACCGATAAGCCTCGTGGGAGCTGCATCACTCGTTTCCAACCTATATACCACCCTATATACCAAAAATAAATACTTAAAATATTAAAGCAGAAAATAAAAACTCATCAATGATTCTAAGAATATTGCAAACAACATCAAAGTACAAAACCATCAACTCCTTTGCATTCACACAAAGCACAAACCCAAATACTCGTACTATTAAAGCAAAACATATAGTAGACATTAGTTGGACGACTTACCTGGACGGATGGATAACCGCAGACTATAAAAAAGAAGAACAAGGATGGAAAATTATTGACACTCTTCAACACAAAATACGACCTGCAAAAAAGACAATTTCATATTTAATATAATACACTTATTCATAGAGTTGGGTCTTAGGGCTTCAAATGTAGAAAATGCTTATAACTAAAGTTTTTGGACACATAACTAATAGTTTACTGTTAATAAAGTTTTAAAGACTTTGTGGCAGTGATAGGCTCATGATAGTTTATGAGTGATGAAAACTTTGACGGAGAGTGAGAATTCAGAGGACTATGATCTAAGAGTGACATTAGAGATTTAAAGAGAAATTTAGTCGAACATCTTATAGGCAGTCGTAAAACAGAGTTCCTAACACATATTCACATTCAATCAACCCATTCAACACACATAACCCATATTGAAATATTCATTACTAATCACTACATATATTCACCGCAGTAACATATTGACAACATACATGGGTAGAACAAAAAAATAGAGGAATAAACACTTAAAAATTCCATTAGACATTTAAAAATTTTCAATTAAGTATTAAATTGCATTAGACGTGTAAACTTTGCAAAAAGAACATTACGCCTTCCAATTCATATACATATTGTAAATCACGTGTTTTTAAACTTTTTTTTTCATTTAATGACCTCGTGTTTTCGTAGGAGCCAAATTTATACTTTATAGAGTCTCATCGATTATCAAAGGAGAATTAAGAACATCAAAATTTAACAAATCTTTATAATCTTTTTTGTAAATAATGATGAGGTATCCTATAGTTTAAACACTCTATGCCCATGTGTGATTGTATCTACTAGCTATGAATATAATTTGATATAAGAAGAGACATTGAAAAGCAATTAATTTTCTCAAATATTCATCGTCTAAGTTCACTTTAGCAAATGAAAGTTTGAATTGGAGGCCAAAATATCTCTAATGATAAGCATGGAATTGGTTTCACTTGTAAAATTGCATTATCCAATACCAAGATAATTTTGATCTAGGACAAAAAAATTGGATGATTAGCATATGCCTAAATTATCCATGAGCATATAATATCGAATTCTGGACATAAAAATTTTACTATTCATGCATCATCTTCTAGGTCTTAAGCTAAAAAGAAATTTGTTACATTTATGTGTGGTTCATATTTTAAACCTAGAAGACATGATTCACAAGAAAAAAAAAAGGTACAGTTTTATACAAGACCACACCAAAAGAGCATGTAGTATATGTCTCTTTATTATCAAAACATCATAAAAATAAGCTCATAATTATCATAACCTATTATTTAAGCACTTAGAAAATGTTCACAATTTTTATAGGCCATATTTACACTAAAAGAGTATGTCATATGCTAAATCATTTGTTAAGCTTTATTATCTTACAAGAAGAGCTTATTATCTCCCACATATATAAAGTAGAGCTCCCTAATTATTGTTACATCTAAAAGAGACCTAAAAATGCATATATGTCACATTCTTATAGATCTCACTTATATACATACCTTCAAATTATCCTATATAAGATGTCAGTTTTGTGAAGATTATGGACATATATATAGAAATTACATCTCAACTTACATTTGTCAAATCCAAATCCATCAATTTTCAGTCAACAAAACGTGATATATATACACCAACATAAGCAAAACACTCCTAACACTTAACACAATCGTAACACGCAATTCATCGAACACTTTACATACATGAGAAATTCATCCCAAGATAACCACGAAAATCATGTGTTTTCCCTTTCAACACTAACATTAAGACATTCCAAACAAACTCCAATCAAAGACAATCCAAACCATTGTAAACAACTTAATAAAACCATCCTTAACCCATCTAACATTACACGATCAAAACACGTGAAAGGAAGCACAAAACGAACCAAAAGAAAAAGCGTTGACGACTTACCTCGACGGAAGAATATAATGACAATGATTGGAGAACACAGAAGGTCGTCAACTATAGAGAGAACAAAGAAGAAAGCAACGGGAGAGGAAAAATTAGAGTACGAAAATTTTTGGGGGGCGGGGGTGGAGTCAGGTATTTATTAAATCAGATAGCAAAATGACATCGTTTATCATCAAACAAACGACATCGTTTTCTTTATAAAAAAACATTTAAAATTTTTTGTGACGGTTTTCAAAAACGTCACCATATGTTTACACACCCTTAAACTTCTAACAACGCTTTTCCAAATTCATCGCTTATCATTTTGCGGCAAATTACTAAAATAGTCACCAAATGTTAATACACCGTCAACCTTGTAGCGACGATATGAGAAATTCTTCACTAAATATCACATTTGGCGATGAATTACTAAAATAGTCACCAAATCTTTATAATTTTTATATTTTCCATTTTTTGGTAATATATAAATTATATAAAATAGTATAGAATTTATATATAGTAAATAGAGTTTTGTGACACTATTTATATATTGTCAAGTCATATATTTTAAAAGATACTAATAAGAACAATTAATTTATTTTGAATTTTATATTTATAGAATTTTCTTTTTTAATATAAAATTTATAGAAAATGTAACCCAATTTATGTATAGTAATAAGAGTTTTGTAACACCACATAAAATTGTCAAATCATATATTTTAAAAGACATTAATACAAAAAAATTATTTATGTAATAAAAATTAATTTTGTGTTGTTTGTCATATAAATTTTTAAAATAATGTTGTTGTTAACTAAATTTATTTTACACTTACAATCATTGTCAATAATATTTAATTTGATTATTAAAAATATCATATTAACAATTAATATTGATTTCCATTTTTTATTATATTGTAATTATTTTTTTAATTACATCGCAATAGATACAATTATATATGGTAATTAATATAATGTTATCTTCATGTCGTTACCAAGGGTGAAGCCAAATGGTAATGGCCCACCATTTCGAGATGGTTTTTTTAATTGATGCCAAATGGTATATTTAATCGAATACAAGGTCGTTTTGTTTAACAAGAAATGACGTCGTTTTCTACTAGGTTATTAACACCAAAATGAACCTCTCTTCGTTTTAGTGTTAGCCTTCAACATTCCTCTTTATTCACCATCTAATATGCATCGTCCCCTCTGTTGTGGTCGTCTCTTGTGTTGTGGTCGTCATCGTCGAAGAAGTGTCATTACCTGTGTTGGTAGTGTTCTTCTTTTCTATTTTCAAACCCTTCTTTGGTGCTCTGTTTTACTGCTACGTTTAGGAGTTTATTGTGAGTTTTGTGTTCTCCTTATGGTGTATAGGTTTTTGTTTGTGTTTAAGTTTGGAAGATGGTTTCTTGTGTTTCTGTGTTTGATTTTTATGGGTCGACATTTTTTTCCGACCTTCCATGCTTATTTGACAAAAGCCTCCTAACTGTTTGATGAAATGTTTGAATGAAGACTACTTCTATAAGGGATGTTTATGTACATATTTACATTTGATTGTACCATTTATAGTATACAGATGTATCCATCAAAATGACTTAATTTCAACGTGTAATGAGACTGTGACTGCACATAACAATTAAAAGTCAAATAGGCAAAACCAGAAATATGGTCAATTGTGTTTTTGTGTTAGACATAACAATTAAAACTCAAAACTAACAACCTATTACTCTTATTCTTAAAAGACCAAATCTTTTAGAATACACCCATTTAAAAACATATATATAATGGAGTAGCTTAAAACTAGTAAGCAAATTATTAAGATAATTTAAAGCTAAATCACAATTAAACAACTATTTTTATTAAAGGATTCTGCAAGGGATGTTTATGTACACAGAAGCAATCATATTTCGGAGCTGTAAGGGATGTTTATGCATCCCCTAAACATAGTACATACACATTTAACATTCTCAACCTTATCATCAAATAAAGTAGTCTCATTTGATAGATCACAATATTAACATTGCTAGAATGTTGGAACCTTCAAATAATAATTCTTCTATTGAACCATTAACATTAATTCATCGTAGAATGTCGACGTGGCGACTAATTTCTGATGGTGGAAATGAACTTCTCTAGGAGGAATGTAGCAAAATTTTCCTTAATGAAGAACAAATCAAAGCAGAACAAACCCCCTTATCAAACACTAATCACCGCTTGCCTTTTATGGTCGATCTTCTTATTCAAGGTTTTTAGTATCATCCAAACTACCTCTCTTTCCTTATTATCAGTATCTCATTTTCTGTTACGAAGCTATTATATGAACGTCTGATTGTATATGCTATATGTTGTGTTAAGTTTCCTCGAATCTTCAAGAGAACATATATGGAAATGGTGATGGTAGTGATGTCCCAATGGTACGTACAAGATTAGGGAAATCCGTTATTTTGGAACAGTGGTCGATTGCAAAACTATGTCTATTCATCGTGACGATCATGGAGTTTATCAGTCAGGTATGCATGTGTTCAAATTTGACTTCCTAATACTGTTTGATTTAGCTTTGATTATCCTATTCTCTTTGCTCACTAGCTGAAATTCTTAGTACGTGTGGTTCATCTAATACCATCGTCCATAATGGATTTGGGAAATCGTTTATTGTATCTTTTACAAATTTAGTTAAAGCAAAGAAGTTGCTGGAAAAGGGTGTCAATTCATTAGACCCTGAGGGACAATCTTTAACTGTTTCAATTGATGGCTTGGTACGTGCAAGGAGGCTTCTTAGGAATCCAGACATTGGAAACCCCTTTACCATTTTTGCCGACTCTAATGTCATTTAGGATCCAAAAAATAATTATTTCTTTTCCTTTTCAATGGAATATTAGGCATGGAATTTTATTTATTATTATGTTTGTAAGAATTGTTAAACTTCTAATTAACATCTTATACTACTTACCATATATATATATATATATATCATTATATTATATTACTTACCATATTCCAATATTTATATGTATTATTATTTTACTGTTCATAAACATTAATGATTAAGAATAGTAGTCAACTTAAATTTATGACAATTTGATCTTATTAACATTAAAATTTTAGGTATGTTTATCTTTTTATATCCAAAAGATAATTACTTTCCAAAATTTAAATTACCTACCATGCATGTGTTTTTCAACAATATGTTTAAAACATTGAAAACATTTTACAATTTTTAGATTTAATAATAGTATTCAACTTAAATTTATTATTTTTATCTTATTATTATTAAAATTTTATGTATGTTTAGCTTTTTATATCCAAAAAGATAATTTTTAGAGTTTTAATGCTTTAACTATATATATATATATTTAAACAAATTTCTAGAGAAGGCAAATGAAAAAAATATGAAAAATCATATATAAATATCAATTATAATTAACCTTAGGATTATTAAGCACACTTACCATTAAATATCAAATTAACATAGTTAATTATAAATTCTTTAATATTGACTTTTGGTAACGAATTAATGGTTTAGTGGCAAAAAGTTTACCTTTGGCGACGAATTATTCATCACAAAAAGTTCGTGGTTTTTGCAATGTTTCCAATTCTCGTCATCAAACGCAAGACCTTTGGCGATGAAATTCGATAGTTTGTAGCAAAATTAGGCCTTTTTCGCGACGACTCCAAAATCTCGTCGCTAAATAAACTCCTTCAGCAAAGATATTGTGTAATGTCGCCAAAACCATGACTTTGTTCGACAGATTTTGAAATCATCGTTAAAAGTCTACATTTAACGACGATTTTTAATTCATCACCAAAGAAAACGTACCTAATAGTCTGTTATGTTATAGTGAGCTCTTAAACTCACTAGGAACCTATTCAACTCATCAAACCTTACAAGAACCTCCAAAACAAGTAACATGAGAGAATTAGTAATTTTCATTCCTAATTCTTCCACAGAAGAAAAAGAAATTCCGTAACCTTCCTTCGTATACTTATTTGCAAGCAACAGTCTTCACTAAAAAGTAAAGACGCTCAACTATTGGCTTGGTGGTCGATTAGGACTCAAAAGCCAGTTGCTTTTAAGTCACAAATATGGTAGTCAGTTAGCTATAAAGTAGTGCAAGTAGTTTTACAACAATACTTAGTTAATCGCACATCTACTCAATTAGTTGATAACAATTTGCGGTGATTAAATGTTGGATAACAGGAAACTTTCACTTCCTTTCCAAATGGAAGCACATCCATTTGTCTTGGTTGGAAGCGACAGTTTGCATTAAATAATTAACTTCTTTGTTGTGTTCTTCGGAATATTTGCCTTCGCGATGAGCAATGTTCAACTACCGACAAAACAGATAAACCGATAATTCTGAGACGTAACCAAGCTTAATGTCCCGTTTGTGAGACTGCCTTGTTTCTATTCAAGTCACCTTAATCAAAGGTTCAAGGAGTTTCTTTGTGTAGGTTTTATTTGAAATATCCTTGAAAGAGAATTTAAAATATGTTATTATATCAAAGATGGGCTTCAGTTACTAGGTTATTCTCCAACGTAGGATACTATGTTAAAGAACAAGGCATTGAAATGAGACAAACAGATTAGAATCTTCCTGTATGTAACAAGGGAACTCACCACACAATTGGTACCGATGGCTAATACCACGTTGACTATTGACGTTAATTACATCAATGTCTCTTATCTTAGTGTTTCTTATTAAATACTTTTTAACAACAAAATCTATATTCATTTATTTTTAAATACACATTAAATAAAATTTTGAGTGTATACAATAAATTTCAGATAAATTACTTTTAAGTTTTCAAAATTATGTGACTGATCCTTATAATCCAATTCCAAATCCAAATAATGAATTATAAGGTATTTCAGTTTCTAGGTGTTCTATTATACTAGGTCTTAGAGTAGTTTAATTGTTGGCCGGTCCTCTTCATTGTCAAGAGCTATGGATTTAAATTCCTAATTACTTTATATAACTCCAAATTAGCTCTACAGATTATAAAATTACACTCCAAATTAAGTGCATGGTATAAGATTTGTCCGCATTAATATTTTCTGTGAAAAATACTTATTTATCGATTACCTTGATGCTACCAGTGTAGCTCTCTTTTCCTTTGGTTCTATTTAATACCGAATTCATTGTCTTTGCAACCCATGTTTGGATTAATGGAAAACAAAGGGAAACAAAATACAAATCCGATGAAAGTGATACATGTTGTCCACACCCAAAAGGTCGAAGCACAGCGTGCCAATCAAGAAAAGAAAGAGAATAAAAGGCAGATTGCTAAATCCGTCTCTTATCACTTGAAGAGTAATGGAGACCATATGCCTTATACTAATCTCTCTCGCACTCTTGTTGCTTGTCAAAACCATCTCTAACCTAATTTTCCATTCCAACAAACCAGCCCTCAGACTCCCTCCAGGCCCTCCTGCGTTCCCTGTCATCGGCAACTTCCTATGGCTTCGCAAGTCCTCCGATTTCGAGCGCATCATTCGCAGTTTACACGCCAAATTCGGCCCTATGATCACCCTCCACATTGGGTCTCGACCGGCCATCATCGTGGCCGACCGCTCTCTCGCCTACCAGGCCTTAATCCACAACGGAGCTGTATTCGCCGACCGTCTTAAAGCCGATGCCACACTCAGGATTATGTCTGCAAACCAACATACCATTAATTCCGCACATTATGGGCCTACTTGGCGCATCCTTCGCCGAAATCTTACCTCCCAGATTCTCCATCCTTCTAGGGTTAAGGCCTACTCTCATGCCCGTAATTGGGTTCTGCAGATACTTGAGGATCGGTTGGAATCGGTGTCGAAATCTGGAAATCATGTTAAAGTTGTGGAAGAGTTTCAGTACGCCATGTTCTGCTTGTTGGTGTTTATGTGCTTTGGAGATAAACTTGATCAAAATCAAGTGAAGGAAATAGAGAGAGTGGAGCGTGCTCTGCTGTTGAATTCTAGCAAGTTCAATACCCTGAATTTTTGGCCGAGTGTGACCAAAATCGTGTTACGAAAAAGATGGGCAGAGCTTTGGCAGTTGCGGAAAGACCAAGAAGATGTGCTGATTCCTCTGATAAGAGCAAGGAAGAAGATATATGAAGAGAGACAGAGTAAGGCCAAGGAGGACTTTGAAAATGAACATGAAAAGGATAAACTTGTTTTGTGTTACGTTGATACCTTGCTAGATCTGCAACTGCCTGACGAGAAAAGGAAGCTCACTGAAGAGGAAATTGTGTCTTTGTGCAATGAATTCCTCAACGCAGGAACGGATACTACTTCCACGGCTTTGGAGTGGATCTTAGCAAACTTGGTCAAATACCCACACATACAGGAGAAGCTTTTTACTGA
>JAOQMM010000002.1:7796143-7807331 GCA_027563515.1 Erythroxylum platyclados
AAAGAATGTTTTGCAAAAAAATGATTTTCTAAACCCCCCTCCCCCACCACGACGCTGCTACTCTCTCACTCAGTCACTCTCTCTCGGTTCTCCTCGCCAGTAACTCTATTCTCCAGCGACTCTCCACCATTGTCTCTTCCTCTACCGCTGTCACTGTTCCACCTCGATATTGACATTGCTGCTTGTCACAAATAAAGCAAACAAGGTTGAGCATTTATGACATGCTGAAGAGGAAGAAGAGCATTTGTGACATGTACACATGTTGTCAAATTACAGCTTAATAAAGTTTC
Source organism: Erythroxylum platyclados (assembly GCA_027563515.1). Lineage (NCBI taxonomy): Eukaryota > Viridiplantae > Streptophyta > Magnoliopsida > Malpighiales > Erythroxylaceae > Erythroxylum > Erythroxylum platyclados. The sequence continues at coordinate 7,796,434 of JAOQMM010000002.1, forward strand.
AAATGTAGCACTTGGCTTCTCAATCAGTACTATGTATTTTGTACCATACTAGTTAAAACCGACCGAAAAGTATTGTATAGGCTGAAAAATGGTACGAAATTGGATATAAATATCGGTCATCGATACTAATCGGTACTAAAGATTTCGAGTAGTACTAGCTGGTATTTAAAACACCAACTAAATAACGATCGGTACTATAAATTTGAAAATTTTGAAAGAATGTTTTGCAAAAAATCGATTTCCTAAACCCCCCTCCCCCACCGCGACGCTGCTACTCTCTCACTCAGTCACTCTCTCTCGATTCTTCTCGCCAATGACTCTCTTCTCCGGCGACTCTCCACCATTGTCTCTTCCTCTACCGCTGCCGTTGTTCCACCTCGATACTGCCATTGCTACTTGTCACAAATAAAGCAAACAAGGTTGAGCATTTGTGACATGTATACAGTTGGACCAAAAGTCGGTAGAGGAAGAACCAAAGAAGAGCATCAGAATTAATTAAGAGCCATAATACAAGATTTTAAGTGTTTAAAATGTGGAGAGCCATGAGCAACGTAGCATTTTTATATCCTTTAAATTTTTTAAAGTTTTATTGTTTTAAATATAGTGTATGACGATAGGTTTAGTTTTATAGGTTTATATACATGGATTTTTTTCATTTTTAATATATTTTATAAATTTTATAAAATTGAAAATAAATTGTATATTGTAAAATTTAAATTATTGAATAAAATTTAATATATAATTAATTTATTAATTTATTTATTTATAAAATATAATTAAGAAGACAAAATTTATTTATTTTTTTAATTTATAATTATAATTATGATAACAATATTTTTATTGTCAAAATTAAGAATTATTGTAATAAACTTTTTAATGGTGTCTGTGTTACTTTTAATTAATTGTAATGAAGAAAATATTTTAATTTATATGATTTAAATTCTTATATTTACTATCCATTTGATTATATTTATAATGTAAATTTGCTTTAAAAAATTTTTAAGTAATAATTGTGATTATTTACATATAGAACATGTGAAAATAATATTAAAACAATAAATAAATTGTTATTATTTTAAAATTTTTTATTATGATTTTTTTAAAATTAGATTGATGTAAAATTATAAATTATATAGTATAATATATTGAAAAATTATTTTATGATTTTTAAAAAATTCAGAAATTATTTTATAAATTTAAAAAATTATCTAAAACAATTCACAATATTAACTAGTATTAGTATAATTAGTTTTGATATTAATATCGGTACGGTATAACCGTGTGATTAATTTCAATAAATATTTTAACATGGACAGAACAAAAGTACAACTTTTGAGTTTGACTACTGGAATCTCAAGTTGTTATATTCCAAGAGGACCACCATTAAACAGATCCAACAAGTACAACTTCTGAATTATAGCTGCACTACAAAGTACAACCCCCCGTAGAGCACTGGAACTACCGTGTTAAAGCAAACATGATGCGGGATGCCAACTTATTAAATTTACTAAAAGTACAGCAATCATCAATTTTTTTACCTAAATTACGCATGAAATCTTACCATATTAAAATTTTAAGATTATTTTTTATAAAAACAAAAAACTTTTTTTTTAAAAGCTATTATAATTATTTATTTATTAAAAATTTTACCTAGATTCGAGCGCGCACACATATATATGTAGACATGATCTCAGCAAGATTAACAATACGAGTTAAGTCATAGGTTGTATTTGCAGCAAGTCAGATTTCTTAATAATCTCAAAAGTCTCCATACATGTAATCTTCTATAGATGTGAGATCCCATTTCCATATGTGCCGGTGATTTGGTTGGGATCCTTTTTTTATGTTATCACGTGATTCCGGCGCTACTCTCACTGGCATCAATTGCTAATGAATATCAAGCAAAAAGAGTAAAAAGCATGGACAGAATTCATACTTGTATAAATATAAAATACTTAGGGTAGAGGACTCCGCGAGTTACGTAGATGACAACTACATCTTTGTTACGAGTTTGTTTGAATTTGTTGATTATCGAGGCATACACATCAACACAGTGGCTGGAGTTGGACAACTGCACTCCTCGTCCTCCAAGTCGAAGCCTATCTATGCCAATTGGCAGGTGTGTGGCCGGCCGCTGCTGGCAAGTGGGAAGATACTAGCAGAGGGTTTAGTACAACGTAACGGCTTGGAGAGTTTTCGTGTCAATTCAGTTGTGACTTGCCACTTGTCACTTGTCATTTTTATTAAAAGGACTAACGATGTCGTATGCAGTTACGTCATACCCAAGAGTTGACTGTTGAACTTTTAATATCCGAGTTCAAATCATTCGTTACTCTTTGCTCAACTTGGTGTTAGAGTACTTATTTATTCAATTTCTGTAGATTTATTTATTATATAAATAGATGCTTGTAAAATAAAATAGTTACAAAATAACGAAAATAGATCATTTGTTATCATAATTTATCTTTTATCTTTTGACGTGAAAAAGAAGATCAAAATTATATCTCAAATTTTAACATTTAAAGTATAAAAGGCTAATTAAACCCTTAATTAACATAATCTTTAGTGTTATTAAGACTTTATTAATTAAGTATTACATAAATATTAATCTTATTTTTTTCCCCAATATTAAAAGTTCATATGATATTAATATTTCTTGACCAAAAATGAGTTCTCAAAATTAATTCCAACCTTTCTTTTATATACGTCTTGTGTAGCTATTCAAATAAAAATGTAAAGATAAAGATTGATGGTAAGCGCAGCTATCCTCATCACTTTTAACTTATGTTATATGGTATCAACAAGGGACAAGGGACATCGTCGCTGTCCATCAATGTGAGGTAGTCCTTCCCATCTTTTGTTTTATATGCAAATGTGACTGCGTCTTCTATACATTGATGCATTTTCTTTTGTTACTTGTAGATTCAAAATTTCGTATGCGAACACTTGGATCGAAATTTATGGAATATCGTGGACAACTAACTCATCGTCCAGTAAACCCTTGTCATTGAGGATGCTGTTCAGTGGTGCCAATGGAAATGAAACATGTGTTGTTCCTGTTAACAAATAGCAATCTAGAGAAACATCTGATAGGAGTGCAAGTCAATGTTTAGTCTATATTTGATTCTCTAACTAACTTCCTGTTTAACTAGTTCTCTTAGCTTAATTTTGTAATTTGTGTGGTTTGGAATAATTTGATAGGAATTCATGCATGTAATAATTTCGTTGCAAGGAGGAGATCCCAGGCAAGCACCTTCATCTTTATACGAGTGAAGGAATACCTCGGCTGTTCGTATATGTCCAAACTCTCAACACTGGTATATTAACAAAATTCAGGGATGAAGTTGAAATATATATTTTAATACAAACTTGAAGTTATTTTTTTACTTTTTAAAAAATAATAAAATAATATAATTTTTTTGTTTTGTTTTAATAATTTAAAAGTCATAATAAACATTTAGGATATCTTAATTGGTCCCACAAAATCATTCATTTTTAGAGAGTATTACACTACTCAATGGTCTAATGTTCTTCCTCCAATGATGATACATTTTCTGGAATATTCTGGATAAGCGTATACTAAACTAGTAAATTAATCTATACACCACATATTTCAAAAGATATTCAGAGAGAACGTACCTCACTCTCTAAGACTTGTAATTAATAATTATACATAATCTCTTTCTAGAAACTAAATCACAAAAAGTTAGGTGAAAATAAACCTTTTTATAACATATAAAAATCGTTATATTTCTTAATTTATTATATTATATTGAATATTTATAATATTGAAAAAAATTAAAATTTTCCATCAATTTTATTATGTATAATCTAATTCACCTTGTATTTTTTACAAATAAGTTGTTTCCGTAATTCAAATTTATAATCTTCTGGTCATAAAGGAGCAACTAGTAAAAGTTGCTCCAAGGTTCTCCCTCATAATAAATTTGTTGTGTATAATCTGCAGTACAAAATTTATTACCATTTCTAATTATTACAATAAATTTTATTTTAATACCTTAGCATATTACTTTTTATTAAATCTTTTTATTATTAGAATATGATAATAAAAATCAAACGATTGTTAAATTTGTAAAGATATAATTAATGAGCTTATCGATGATGATTTTGTTTTAACATAGCTCAAATATGAAGAGAATTAAATAAAAATAAATTATCATGAAAAATGAAATAAAAGAACTAAAAATAATTTTTTTAGTATATAAGGGAATTATCTTGGCATAATTCAAAAGTGATTATAAGATTTAGGCCAAAGAAATAAGACTTTCTTGTATTTTTAGTAACTTTGAAAATTTTCATCTTTAAAATTTTTGACAAAACCTTTTGTGATTTTTATTTTTTTAAATTATCTTAAATTTATATGAGAAAATAATAGCAAAACTCACATGACATAAGCATCACATGTTACTAATATGACAATTCAATTTAACTCTCAAGTTATATTTAAAAGTTGGGTTGAGTTAAATATTTGGTTGGTTTACGCGTGAAGTTTATATTACATATATTTTGCCATTTTTTTAATAAAAGTTCAAGAGAAAGAACATTTTCAAAAAATTAAAAATCACAAAAAAATTCTTTGAACATTTTAAAGATTAAAGAGTTTTTAATAGTTATTTAAACCAAAAAAACATTATGTCTTTTATCCTAAGATCTAATGCCATTCACTGGAAGGCAGGCATACTTTTGGTCCACAAGGCACAGAAGATTTTGCACGATTCAATTCATTAATCAAAGTGAAGCCATCTATACTCATTCTCAAAAGGAATATGATGTCGAATGGAGTGATAATGTTATTGCATCCCAAAAGTTGAAGCATATACAACAAATTGATATAGTTTTGTTCTTTTTTTGTTTTATTGTAACAATTTAGTGAAATAAAGCAAACATACGTAAGAGATACTTTCAATTCTAAAACGAACTAGCAGGAGCCAATTGTTGGAATTTCCTTCACTTTCATGATTGTTATTTTCTTTTAAAAATGTGATTTTAGAATTTCCTTCACTTTCATGGTTATTATATACTATTGCATACCTATTGCTGGAATTCTTTTGGGCTCCTATAATGTTTTCTAATTTTTCACTCATTTGGGTAAACTTGGACAATGAAAGTTAGAAGGAATCTAGTTCCTTCTTCAACTTTTCATTCTCATGCTTTAAGGTGTCTAATTCATGATTATCCACTATAGCTACACCTTTAGAAGCCTTAATATTTTGTAATTCACTCTTTATCTTTTCATTTTCACTCATTCATGCATATAAATTCTTTTGAACTTCTTTGAATTTAGAAGATAGCTTTTTCCTTTTCATGCTGATAATTTTAAGATTCTCAATAAGTTCATCATATATAAAATCAATGTCCCTATTATTATCATATGATTTAGAGTCAGAGGATACCACATCATCATCTTTTTCCATAAAGCATATATGAGCTCCATCTCCTTTCAAATGCTCATTTTTAGAGTCACCTATGTCATTTCAAGTGGAGGCTTTGGGTGCCTTCTTTTTGCCTTTATACCTCTTCTCCTTGTCGTCATTTCTTTCATGTTTGTCATTTTTTGGAAGAGGATACTGAGACATCATTTAAAGAAAATATTATTTGATTTATGTTTTGAATCTATCATGGTCCTTTCTTTTTAGAGATTCTTCTTCAACAATTTCTTGAATTTTCTAGTGATTAAAGCAATATCTTCTTCATCATTTTCACTAGATAATACTTATTCCTCTTTGCTTGATTCTTCTTTTGAGGCTTCAAACATTAAATTCTCTTTCTTTAGGAGCATATTTTCTTCTTTTGTCTCTTAGAGTCTCATTTCATATACGAGGAGAGATCCAATAAATTCCTCCAATGGTAATGTTGTTAGATTCTTAACTTCTTGCATAATTATCACTTTAGCTTCTCACGTCTTTGGAAGTGACCTAAGCAACTTTCTTACCACTTTGGCATTAGTATAGGTCTTTCCAAGACCTTTGAGAACATTAATAATATCAATAAATCTAGTATATATGCTAGATATGCTTTCATAATACTTCATCTGAAACAATTCATATTGATGTGTTAGCATGTTTACTTTGCTCTCTTTTACTTGATTGGCTTCGTCATGTGTAGGTTTTAAAGTATGCCAAATTATGTGAGTCATTTCTCATATTGAGACCCTATTGAATTCATTTATTCATAAAATAGTAAACTAATCTCTTATTTTGAGATTCCAATTTCCCTTTAATTTGGGCACCTCTGGTTATCTAAAACTTTCATAGAAATAAAGGGACCATTTGAAAATATTTCCTATAGGTATACACCTTCGACCATTAAAAAGAATCTCATCCTAGTTTTCTAATAAATATAATCATTTTCATCAAAGGAAGATGGTCTACTAATGCTTTATCCCTCTTCATTGAATAATGATAATGATGCTCCTAAATATGTCATTATGATCTTTGCTATAAAATTTCACTAAAAATACTAACCTAATAGATACTCTCTGATATCACTTATTAGTCCCTAATGATACCTAAGGGGAGCGGTGAATTGAGTGTTTATAAAATTCAACGATTTGTCTAACCAATAAACTAAATATAACAACAATGAATGAATAGATTGCTTAACATAAACTAATTAAATAGTTGAATAATAGTTTAAACAACATAGGGAAGAGAAATGCAAACCAATTTATAATGGTTTGTCCAAAAACTTTTGTCTATGTCCACTCCCACGACTCTTATTGAAACTCCATTATAATTTTTCTTTTAAGTTGAAGAATAATCTTTGTACAATCTTTCTCAGTAAAGAGAAAGTCTTCTTATAATCTTTTTTCAAGATGAAGAGGAACCTTAATCCCATTTAGAAAACTCTCAAATACAATATCCAATACCCCAACAAAGGATTACAACATCAAATTATCTCACTTAGCCACTTGATAACTTTAAAAGGGCTCGCTTATACAAATATGAAATGATGATGCTCAAATGATTGAAAATCGCTTTAAAATGTGTGTAAAATACACCTAAAAGCCTATTGATAAAATACACCTAAAAGCTTATTGATTTTAAACCCAATGAGAAAATACCCATAACAGTGTTTTAGGTTCTTTTTTAGCATTAGAGCTAAGAAATAAATGTTACAACATTATATGCAGTGCATTAGTCAACCAATATAGCATACTGATCAATCGGTATCCATAAAAAGTTTCAAATTCATTAGCTGTTAGAATATTGTTTGACCAATACATCAACCATTGTTACAACAAACTCACGGTATATCAAATTTAATAATTTTAACCTATATTAGTAGATTACTAAACTATATAGTTGACCAAAAACTCCAAAAATATGGTTTTAATGCCTTTAAATGCTCAAACTCAATTTGATTAATGCAATTATGAGTTAAGCACTTCCCAAAATATTCCTTAAAGAGTGTTTCAACAATCAAGAGATTTTTTATTTAAAACAAAAGCATCAATGCGTCTTGATAAATGTAAAGACTTATGCAATAAAGTGAAATGAAATGTTTGTGCATGGCCAACCTTTTAGAGTATCAAATTAACAAAGTAAGATTATAATTAATATTATAAACTAAATAATGACCTTGATAGGCTTTGATCTTCTTTTGTTCTTAGTTTAATTTTTATTTTGACGGCCGTAAAGTTCAACTTCTCTTTATCAACTTAACAAGTTATCTTCTTGAATGTATTACTCCATTTTTTTATTATATTACTTTTCATCAAAATAATAAACTCATTTGTAGGAAGTATGTTTTGTTATCATAAAAAATCCAATGGAAAGCTTCCTTGGTTCAACATTATATAAAATAAATATAACACTTTAAAAGAAATTGGGTAGAAAATAAGTTACACTATATGCATTTGAAAAAAGGGGATTCTATTTATTCTATTTGTTTAAGTACTTATATAGAAAAATTAGAGAGTAAGAGAGAAAGAAAGAATAGGTCATACTTATCCAATGAATATAATGAGGCTCAGTAGCGATATATCCAATTAAAAAATATGAATATGAAAACATCATTTATAATAATAAAAGAACAAGAACATGAATGCAAAATGGATTACGTCAAACTAAGCAATTAGAAAAAAGATGACACAAAAGATCAGACACAAAACAGAGACAGAAATACCTAAGATTTCGAAGAGGAGGTGACGATGTGGTGGATATAGTGTGACGATGGCTATGGTGGTTTTGACTTTTGATGCAGTGGTGTAAAGAGAGAAAATTCTCTCTTATTTGCTAAGTTTATGATTATAGAGAAATTAACTCAAAAATTTTAATTAATTTTTAGTTTTATTTGATGTGTCACCACCACTGACATGTATCCCACTTGTTTAATAGTTCCACTGATGTAGCGTACCACACCAACACCATTAAATTGGGAGTTAAATGCAGGCTACTTTTTTATAAATTAATAATGCACACACATTTTATTTCTACTTTTAATAACTATGACTAGTATTGTAAAATTACTTAAAATTTAATTTTTTTATAATTATGAAAAGAGCTTGCCAATTAATATTTTTAACAACTTTTATATTAAGAAATAATTTAAACATATAAATAATCATAATTGTAAAATTATCAAAACAATCACTATACAAATTTTTTTTAGTAACTTAGCCTAGAACTTTCTATTAAATCTTTTGTTATTAAAATATGATGATAAATTCAAATGATTGTGAAATGTATAAAGATAATTTAATGAGCTTAAGATCATTTATACGTATTTCAAATATGAAAAGATTAAAATAAAAATTAAATTATCATTAAAAAGGAAAATAAAAGAACTAATTAAAGTTTTTAGCATGAGGGGAATTATCATGTTATAACTAAGAAGTGTCTGTAACATTGTCCCATCATGCACTGGAAGGCAGGCCTGTTTCTCATCCAGAAGGCCCAAACTATTTTGGGCTGTTTAATTCGTCGATCGAATGGAAACTGTCTTCATGCATTCTCTTTCGTAGCCACAGAGACCTGACCTCTGAACCAGAATTCAAAAATTTGAAATTGTAGATAGAAGTTTGTTACCCAGATAAAGACAAGAGATAGGAGTCATGGCACCAGCTTCGAGCAACATGAAAGGTTTCTACAGGCAAAAGAAGAAGACGAAAGCAGGTGTTACAAAATCATCTCCTATAAAAACTAAAAAGAGGGACCGTGTCATAATTTCCCATGCCTCTCTTGACCTTCAAGGTTCCCCTCTTCTCCCTCTCTGTTTTCAGTTCTTGTTCAAGGAGTTAGTCGGTAACGTGATGAAACCCGTTCAGATCCGTTAATTTTCTTTCAAACTTAAATAAAGGGTTGCTGTAGATATCTTCAAAGGCAATAAATTTTGGGACTTTCTTGTTTATGTATAGAATTGCCGCTTGTTCTTTATTTGTAGTCGTTCCTTTGTTCATTTTAGTTTTGACTATTGTTGCTGGCAGATGATTGTGACAAAGGTGAGACTGTATTGAAGCAATTTGACATGAACATGGCATTCGGACCTTGCATTGGGTTGACTCGGCTAGCGCGTTGGGAACGTGCTCAACGACTAGGCCTTAACCCACCGAGGGAAGTTGAGGGACTGCTTAAGGATGGAAAGATCCCCTCAGGATGCCTTTGGGGTGACCGTGTTTAGATCACTAGATGTTATATATTATGCTCTTGGCGTAGCGTTAGGATCTAATGTATTGTTGTCCGTTTAGCTTGGCCTGTTCAGCCTCTGGTGGACTGTTTCTCAATGTTGCAATGCCTATTTCTATTTCTTCTAACTTTTCTCCATAACATATGGTTTAAAAGTTGGCTCAGCAAATTAAAGAAGCTGTTTTGCGGTTATATCTGTATGTATACTTTGGCTAGTAACATTAGATGATGTATATTTTATAAATACATCGAATGTTTGTAATGATGAGCGAAAGAAAGATGAAAAGATTCCAAAGAATCTACAAAACCTACCCAATTAATGGAATCTATTATTTCTATTCATTTTTCTTTGTCGCTGCTGGTCCTCTGTCATCAGGAATTCTTGAGGACCAGTATACTGGTACCAGTGTACAGATTGCCTGTATTAGAAGGGCCTTGGTAAAACCGGAAAAATCGTTTCCACCGACCCCAACACAAGAAGCAAGAGCAACACCAAGATATCCACTCACTATAAGAGAAAGTGCAATGGCTGATGCAACAAATGCCATCAGGGATCCCTCGCACCCTGGAGGACAAAGCTGCGTCATCAAGACCATGAACGGCAGAATCTTAACCATGAATAGAACTTCTGATAGCCCTGAAAAAACCACAATATAAACTGGGTCTGGAACTCCCATGTTCCGATAAATTCCTTTGACAAACAATGCATCAGAAACCATAAATACAGCCATAGTTGCTTGAATGGCTGCTATTAATTTCCTTGCCGGAACAGACTTCAATCGCCGGTTGTAGATGATACTCCATAAGAGCATCGCTACCTGGCCAAAAACCTTAGAGATGCCCAATACAGATGAATTGACCTTTAGATATTGTGTTTGATAGAAGAACATGGTTCCCGTCAGTGCTGGACTTATAGTATAAGAGGCTGCCAACCATGTTATCGAGTGAGCTATCTCAGATTTACGCAAAGCAACTGAGAGCTGTGAAAACTGTTTTCGGATCCCAACGTCGGATGAGCTTCTAGGGAGGTTAAGAGAGCTTTCACGGACAGCAATGGTTACAAGAAATTGGACAGTAAGGATGAGGCCAAAACATAGAAACATAACTTGGGGTGAATAGCTTGTAACGGCAATACCGCCAAGCAAGTTCCCAAGGACACCACCAGCAGAGGCAGAAAGTTCTTCAACCTTCCATACTAGTAGTATTTACCAAGCCTCTACAAGTTCTCAACTAATGAAAGTAGAGTTTGCT
>JAOQMM010000002.1:7835326-7845675 GCA_027563515.1 Erythroxylum platyclados
AAATTACAGCTGGAAGTTTGTTATGCAATATTGTTATTTAGTTTGTTATTAGCAATTCTTGCATGAGGATATGATGTGGGTACTTTCCTATATAAGGAACAGTGAATGAAGGAACTGGGTAACAAATATTACCCCAAGAATCTTTTCTCTCTCCCTTTTCTTTTCTATCTCCTATTTCCCTCTGTTCTCTGACCTATATTGTTCCCAATCATTGACTCCTTATCCATCAGCTACAAGTCATGATGAATCTGGACATTAAACTTTCCGACCTTGAACATGCTTTGGTTTGCTTCTTGTGAACATGCTTCAGCAGGTATAGTGGTAGGAGTTGATTTGAAAACCATTGAAGAAAATGCTCTCATTTAGGGAAAATTTGAACTTCAGATGCAAGCCGGCACTAGGGTCAAATATTCTTCTCGAGTCTTGATACATAAATCGAGTTTATGTTCGTTGTCTTTGCATTTGGTGGAGTTGCACTGCGTGCTTGTTAAGGAAATCCCGAGTCCTCATCTACGGTATCCCAGTCTCCAAGACACCAATATTAAAACGTTTCCCGTTCTTATTAAAACACTTTATGTCCACTACTGCAAATTTCTTACAGGATTGTGGATAAAATTTACAAAATTAATCTACCTGGTGCATCTCGGAACACTGAAGAATGTGTAGCCTTCACTATTGTGCCGCATGGGTTTGAGGAATAGAGCACCTCGAGGATTAACTTGATTTTGGCGAGTACTAGAGCTCCCAATGTGCTGGGTTAGTTGGACAAGACGTCATGACCGTAGTACACATGTTGGATCAAGAACAATGAGGAAGAATTTAGAAGGCCTTGCAAACTTATAGCCTTCTTTTCGGGATAAAGGATTTGTCTTTCCAATTCTAATATTTTTACTAAAACGTAGATTAGATTATAATATTTAAATTAAATATTAATATTTTCAAAATATTCATTTTAAACTTTAAAATAACGAATAATAAATTATACCTTTATCAATTATATGCTACCTTAGTGTTAATGTAGTATAAATATATTATTTTTAATGTCTATATCAATTTTATTATACCACGTGAAAGTTATACAATGTAAAGGATTAAAATATTTTAATTAAATTTAAATATTCTTAAAATTTTAATTATATATGATAAATTGTAATTAAAAACTAATAAACTTAATTTAACCAAATTAATTAGTTTAACTTTAATTAATTCAATTTTAATAAAAAAATAATTACTTCGAAATTTGTAAAACTTGTCAAAAAAAATTAAGAAGAATCAAGTGAAAGGTGAGTTACGCCGTCTCAAATGGGTAGGAAAAGAAAAAAGAAAAAGCGTCTAGAGACAGCCTGGGCAAAGTTAAAAAGGGGCCCCAATAAATTGACAATATATAAATTTGTAAATTTTAAAAACATATTTTTATTATTAAAGGCCACTTTAAGTCTCTCATTGTGGATTGTATTAATTCTTAACATTAAGATTAAGAGAATAACTATAAAAAATCCAATGAAAAATACTATGTAAAGAAAAAAAAACTAAGAGTATTTACCTCATTTTGCTCTTTATAATTGTCAAAAGTGAGATGAGCCCTATTTTGTATCATTTTGCTCTTTATGAAGGTCAAGAGTAAGTCCTATTTTCTTCTTCATGAGAGTGAGTCTTAGGCAGGTGCTCTTCTTGCCGTTGCTTGGGGCCAAGCTTGTCTTAGACTAAAAAGAAGAAGGAAGAATAGTAGAGGCTAATTGAAGAGGATGCTGCAATTGCAAAGGTATTGCTTTGCATGTCTTGCTAGGTGAAGACTTTGATGATTTATTAAAATTTGCTTTAAACAAAGAAGGGTTCAACTCTCGGCATTGTAAGTACAATATTGAGGCAACAGTTGAAGAAAAAGCATGCCTTTCTTATCAAGACGGTATTGAGAAATTAATCATGATCTAATCAAGAATATAACAAAAAATAAAATTTAAAAATTTATGATTATATCTCGATAATTAAATAAATTGAAAGACATGAACCATAAATAAATAATTGAATTGTACCTGATTCGAATTTCTTTAAAAAAATTCTTAGATGTGTTAACACAAGCTATCTACATATCCAATCTCTAATAATATCTACATAGTAAAAAAAATAAATCAATTTTTGAGAGGAGAAGGCTAATTCTATTATACCTTCCTCGTATTTATAATAAATTATCAAAGAGTTTCTTTCTCATTAAAATTAAAATTTTAATTATAATCAAAGTCAAACTCTAATTATAATTACAATGTAATTTTAATAAAATCAAGTATCTCATATAATCTTTGAAGTTTCTCAAACTTCACAATTAAATCTTATTTAGTCTATTCTCTTTTAAACTATTCCTTTACGTGTGACACATTAGGTTTCTAAAATATTAACAATGATTATATAATTAAAATTAGATAAACCAAAATCTAATTCGTAATAAGCAGGGGTTGAAGTGGCAGCTATAAGCAGTGACCTTCTCTTATAATGCATTAATACTACCTTGAGGGGGCGTGACTTAGTTTTTGGAGTTTAGTGGTTGTCTATTATGATATTATCGACAATGTCTTATGCAACTTTGGCAAGAAAATAATGAAGTTCTTATGGTGAACAAGTAAGGCTCAAAGGAGGTCCTAGAAGTCAACCTAATATGGTATTCCCCAAGAAGTTTACGAGGCTATTAACCAAAACACAACTCAATAGTTAATTTTGCATGCTGAGACTCTACCTAGTGGAACGACAGTCTCGAGAACTTACTATAGAAACTAAAGCATTGATGGAGGAATAATAATATGAATTAGATAGATTCTTATCTGAATTCAGTTCCTTATTCCCTATACCAAGAGGGTTGCCTCCTCCAAGGCCTTAAAACTATAAAATTCCTCTTAAGGAAGGAATTGAAGATATATGGAAGTCTACAAAAATAGCATTATTGAGGGACCGATTCAAGACATCTTCAAATAGGCGGTCATTAGGCACAGCTATAGCCCTTTTTTCTCCCGAGTAGTGTTGATGAAAAAGAAGGATAGCTCTTGGAAGTTATGTTGTGATTATACGGAGAATACCATTAAGGAAAAAAATTCCAATAACTTATTGTAAAAGAACTCTTGGATGAACCCCATAGGTGACATAGTTTTAGAAACTTGAGCTCTAATTTGGTTATCACCAGATTTGAATGCATTATGAGGATGTTCACAAGACTACACTCCAGACAAACGAGGGACATTATAAGTCTCTTGTGATGCCATTTGTACTCACTAACACTCTTTCCACCTTTCAAGGTTTGATGAATGAGTTATTCAAAGATCATATGAGATGATTTGTATTAGTATATTTTTTTAATGACATATTGGAATATAGCAAGACAATTACAAATCTTGTAAAGCACCTTATTGTGGTCTTGGAACTTTTGAGGCATAATAAGCTTCTCTTCAAAGGTCCAAAATATGATTTTAGAGCTTCACAAGTAGAATACCTCGGCCATGAGATTTCTATTTTAAGAGTCTCCACCGACGTAAGGAAGATATAAGCTATTTCGAAATGGCCTCTTCAAATGAGTGTGATAGCACTTAGGGGCTTATTAGGCTTAACCAGTTATTATAGGTAATTCATTAAACGTTTTAGTATAGAAAGCAAACCACTGATGGGGATACTTAAGAAAAATGCTTTCACTTGGACAAAAATGGAGGAGCACGCATTCTTGAAACTGAAGGAAGCTCTCATGTATGCACTAGTTTTAGCCTTACCAAACTTCTCTAAACCATTCTCCATAGAAGCAGACATGTGCAAGAATAGGCTTAGAGTGGTATTGAACTGTGAGGAACACCCTATCACTTATATAAGCAAACCTCTTACGGTCAAACATTAGAATTTGTCTATGTACGAGGAGTTTTTAGCGATTGTCATGGTCGTTAAACACTGTAATTAGTATCTAAGCGGAAGGGCCTTCATATAGATCATAAGATTTTAAAGTCTATATTAAAATAAAGGATGCAAAATCCATTCCAACAAGGGTGGCTTCCCAAATTATTGGGATACAACTTTGAAAAGTATAACAGTTGACACCCGTGCACGAATCTGCAGTCTTGAGTTGTGCACTATAACATTATCACATGTTCAGACTCGATTATTAGAAGAGATTAAAGAGATTTAGGAAAAGGAGTGACTATCCAAGATTTAGTTAAGAAATTAGTAATAAGAACTTTTGCGGGAAGCTCGTACTAATGGATAAAGGGAGTATTAAGATGGAAGGGAAGGCTGGTAGTTAGATATGACCAGGACCTTTAAACCATAATTGTGTCTTTGATGCATGACATTCCACTAAAAGAGCACTCCAGGGTACTGGGAAACACCAAGAAATTACAATCATTGATCTATTGGAAGAGAATTCAACGGGAATTTAGGAATTATCTCAGAGGCTGTTAAACCTATCAAGTTAACAAATGTGAAAATATATCTAAGGCTGGCTTATTATAGTCCTTGCCAATTCCAAAAGGGTGTTAGATCAATATACGTACGTATGGATTTTATAAAGAGGCTATCAACTTCAAACCATTGCTCAGTGATCTTAGTGGTGATTGGTAGGTTCAACAAAATGCCCATTTCCTGGCTCTAAAACATCGTTATATAGCTCAAGTGATCGATAGTGTCTTTCTCTATAACATATTCAAATTGTATGGGAAGCTAGAAACTATCATAAGCAATCAAGATCCATTGTTCTTGAGTCAGTTTTGGAAATAATTCTATAAGTTACAAGGAGTTAGCTTTCAATTCTCCTCCACTTATCACCCACAGATGGATGGATAAGTAGAGGTACTAAATTGATCATTGGAAACTTATTTACGACGTATGACATGAGAATATCTACAAAAATGGTTCCAATGGCTTTCCCTAGTAGAGTGGTGGTATAACACCACTCACCACTCTGCCATCAACACCACCCCTTTGAGATTTTGGCCTTGTTTGGTAAATGATTGATTGGTTATTTTTTGGCATATTCAGAGGTATTTGGCTATTTGACCATGTCAAATCGCTAGTAATCATATTTGGTAATTAGCTGATTCAGTTGACAAATTGAACTCAATCTGCTGTTTTAAAAAAAGCTCCTATAAGGAGTGTTTACTCTAACAGTTGAGAAATTAAGGGATGAAAAGATAATTGTGCCTAAAAGTTATTACAAAATACTCAAGCTGTCATCTTTTATTATTGCTTTCCTTTCACCAAACACTAGTACCTTAAACTTCACTGATATGACGCTAAGAGGAGAGGCGAGAGAGAGAGAGAGAGAGAGATAGTAAGTTTGTCCTCTCCCTTCCTCCTTTCTCACCTACATACTCAGTTTTTGTTTTTGTTTTTGTTTTGCTACTAAGTTAACCTTGTCTCTTGTAATGGCACATTGGCTGAAGTTAGTTCTATAATTTATGATATTTTGATAAAGACATAAATTTCATTTTTTTGATTGCGGATACAAATTTAACTTTGTTTCATAACTACCATGAAGTAGAAATTAACTTCTTGTAGATATGATTTTAATCAATCTTCCACTGCATGTACATCTTGAGTATTCATTTCAGTTCTTTTAAAGTTAAATTACACCAAATCAAGTAAGTGTAGCCCATTTTTCTGGTGAATACTCTATGTTATGATTGTAACTTTACTCAGGCTAGGTATATGGTGTGTGGAGATCCCTCACATCAATTTTGACTTTGTGTTGATAAAAAAAATGTGCTTTTCATGATATGCCTTTTAGATCAGTATGATGGTTTTTGTACGTTAAATGTCACCAATAAGCAAAACAAATGCTATCATAGTGATATCAATCCGAGTGCTAGGATAGCTAACTTTTTGTAGCACTATATCAAGCTTGACTCTTGTCTCCTTTGAAAGAAACCAATAATGTAGTAATGATGTGTCAGATTGTTTTGCTTACACTGTTTTCTTCATCTATTTTATTCATCATACAGTTGGATTTGGATGATCAAATTTTCTATATTAAACATAGAAAATCAACATTTCGTTTCATACAATGTTGTACTCATCAAGTTTGAGTAGCCTCATGAAATCCAAATTTCAAGTCTCATTATAATTTGAATATGCAAAGCATATCTGTTAATAGCCAAACTTTAGCTATTAATCCATCAGTTTTCGCTACATCAAGTAACACAGGGATGATAGTTCATTCTAGAACTACCTTGGCATACCTTGCTGAAGAGGTTTACGATTCTTTCGTTAGTGTTGTAAGTCACAATGTATCATTTTGTATGTTTCAATTAACAAAATTCACATACTGTTACGAAAAACTCTTGAGATAGATTAGAATACACATACCTGCATGATTCTCCAGTAACTTTCTAAAAATTTGGGGTTGTATAACATGTCATTCATTCTCTTCACTGCATTTTGCTTATACTGCAGATTACAAATGTTGTTTCACAATCTTTGCATCCAATTCTTTCCAAAGGAAATCAGTGTTATCTGGTCACATCCAGGTTTTCTTTTAGAATAGAATGGTCTTAACTCAAACTGCTTTTACATTTCCCTTTTGTTTTTTTTTTTGGATAATTGATTTTACTTGATTTGTATGAGCTTGTGATATTATGATGATTTTGCCTAGTATTGTGGATTTGATTTGTATTAGGTCATGCTTGCAAAAATAATAACCAAATTAGCTAGTTAGATATGATTTATAAGCAAAATTTTCATTTACAAAAATAATAACCAAATTAGGTAGTTAGATATGATTTATAAGCAAATTTTCATTTTTGCTTACTATTTTTTTTGGATAAAGATTTGTTTTGAATTGTACGAGTTTGTGATATTAAATGATTTTGCCTAATACTATGGAATTGATTTGTATCAGGTCATGCTTGCAAAAATAATAACCAAATTAGCTAGTTAGATTTGATGTCATTTCGTTTTTACTCTTAGATAGTTCTACACTCTTGCACTGTTTGTGATTTCAAACAGTTATAAGTGAGGTGGAAGGGTGAGGCTTATTTTTAAGTTTTTACTATTACTTAAGTGTACAAATGAATATGCATTACAGATTAGTTCTTTGGTAGAAATAGGGTCATTTATTATCACTTTTTATATAATTTTTATTTGTTTTATTATATGATGAAAGGAACTTGGCTTGGTTGTGATCATGCATTCAAGTTAGTAAAACTAACTAACTAGTGAAACCAATTGTAAATTGATTAACTAGTATAATCTTCTCTCATCTTGTATGATTAGATGACACAATCGCAAAAAGGAAACAAAGGAGAAAGTCAAGGAGGAATGATATAGGTAGGGTTCATTAACTAAAAGAAACACTTCTTATCTTTTGTTACATTTGAAAACAATATATGCAAAGGAGTAAGGGAAAACGTGGTGAAGTTATTTGTCAAAGGTTATCATGGGAGAAGGTGGAGGAAGAGTTTCACAAAGCCACTAGCTTACCATGGGATAAAAATAAACTTAAAAATAAGTTTGATTTGATGAGAGCTATAAGGTTTTTGGAAACAATTGAAGGGGAAAGAAACATGATTAGGATGGACTATGACAAAGGAACAATCGGTGTCAATGAGAAGTGGTGGACTTTGAAGATTAAGGTTAGCTTTTTCCCCCGTTCTAAGTTATTTTCCTTTAATTTAATGCTAAATAGTTAGTTAAATAATTTATATTTAAGTTATTTATATTTTTTATAGGAGAACATCAATTTTAAAACATTTAAAGATCAAGGGCTTGAACTTGAGTTTGAATATAAGTTGGATCAACTTTTTGGATATTTAGCTTGGGGGGAGATTAAATTTTGTGTTGTGACTGACCCTTCACAAGGACAACAAGAAGTTAAGGAAATATATGTTCCTTCTCCACCTCATAGTCATAATGCTCATCATCAACCATCAGTCTATTGTGATCATGACAATATGGATGAGACTAGTGGTCTAAACAATTACCGTATAACTAGTGATTGGGAAGAGGTGTGAAGCGAACCTACCCCAACCCCTACATCTACTCCTGTTGCTACCCCTTAAGCTACACATGATGGAAGGAGTGACAGACGAAGATGCAAAAGTGTTTTGGAGAGTGATAGTTCACAAAGTAACAAGAGTGTAATAACTAATTCTACTAAAAGGGTAGGAGGATCTACAGCAATGTATGAGAGGCTTGGCAATATGATGTAATTCATTCAAGAGAGACAAAATGCAACAATAGAGATGAATATTTACATTATGAAAGTGTTGAACATGATGACTAATGGTGCATCACAGAGTATTGATGTTGGTGCATCACATTATGATGTTATTGGTCGAGTTGTTGAAGCCCTCAAAATAATTTTGATTCTTCAAACTTTTATAGTAGTTATGGAACTAGGTCGAATCCCTAGAAAACTAAACAGTAGAAGTAATAAAATAAACGAGGAGTTTTTGATTAAATAATTAATTAACTAAAATTAACACGAAAACAAATTAAATCAACTAAATATAAAAGTGAGAAAGTCAAGATGATCAAACTCTGATTCACGGGAAAGATCTCATCTAATTGTAACATTGATTATTGGTCTAAAAAAGAATATTTTTACGATTCAAGCAGTTAGCCCAAAACATATTAGGATAGTCGTAATAAGTCTCAAATTTTCCTAAATTAATTGGTTCAAACCCAACATCCAAACCAAAACTTATCATCTACTAACTGGGTGTGATAACATTCCATATTAAATAAATGATAGCAATAAACTCTTTGAAAAAGTCTAAACCCTAAATTAAATAATCGAGATAGCTACAACTATTCAATTTAGTTTTCTTGTTTATCATAAGTTAAATATGGAAATTCATAAATCAAATATTTGCTACTTGTACCATTCCTTCATGACAATTATGGATCATTAAATTCCTCGATAGCAATAGAATAATCAATATTAAATTAAATTGTCATATTAATCAAATATTAATTATTCATGAAATATGAGAACTCAAAACAAGAAATACTTGAATTAAAACGTAAATAAAAGGTTTAGAATAGAAAACTTCACAAAGTTATAACTAGAATATCGAATCCCTTTGAATCAGAACGATGATTTTAGCCACACATGGCTTTCGCTCAAATAACAAAAATATAAAAAAGATAAAGAATTGCTAAAAATGTAAGAAGAGAGAACCTTTTTCTGTTGTAAGGAACGTCCCTTTTATAGGATTTTCTAATCTAATCCTAATCAACTCTATCTTGTAAAGATGTCCATCTAAAACGAATTCAAACTCCTACATGATAAGGATAAGAAGAAGTCTTCCAGTCAAACTCTAACTCTTCAAGTGATCAATTTAACCACTACAACAATCTTTCTACTTCATCCAAAATTTATGATTATCATCAATAGAGTCCCAATTTGTTGTAATCTTTACTCTTTATCTCCTAAAACAAAACAAACATTAATTTTAACATTTAAGCACTAAAATAAATCTAAAACAAAGGAGATAAATAATATAGCAAGATAAGATCTTATCAGTTACAAATGCTATGGGAAAACTATGTGCTTTTCCTTATTTAGAGGCTGGTACCCTTGAATTTTACTTTGCTTGCGTGATGCTTAAAGATTCGTAAAGAAGGTTCATTTTTTTCGGTTCACCAGATGATACAAAGAGAGTTACATACATTAAGTTTATGTATGAGCATAAGGAGCATAAGAAACGTTAAACATAGTTTCTATGCATTACCATGTTTAGTTTTATTGTTCTTATGATTTGTGCACTTATGTTGACATGGTGTGTTTTGAGACATTATGAATTTAGTTAATTTATTTTATTATATTATGTTATCTTGTTGGTAATCTATAATTTTATTACATGGTATATTATTTATTTCTTAATATTTAGACATATAAGTGTCTTGTTTATTTAGAATATAACTTTACTTGTTGATTTGTAGGTATAGATGATAATATTATGCAAATTATGCAACTCGAACAAATTAAGTAATTTTTGGACAATGATAATGAGTTTTGGGATTTGATGGCTTGTGTAGCGGGTTACATGGGTATGTATTTTTTGAAACATATATACAACGAACCATGCATGACTTCTGTTAGAGTAGTGCCCTAAAGGCAATCACCTTTAGGACATTTTTTTGTACAAACTTTATTTTGATTAATAAAGTGAAAGGCATTTTTCATTAATTTGATGTTCATTTATTTATTTAATTGATATGTATCTTAGATCGAATTAATGAAGTCTATGATACAAAACATAGCACGAAGGAAACCATGATAAGATCATGATAATGAGATTCCTATCGTGTGCAATTATGTTAATATCTAAATTTTCCCAAGTCATAGGATTAATGAGACAGGACATTGTTAATCCGGATAGACT
>JAOQMM010000002.1:7863970-7877291 GCA_027563515.1 Erythroxylum platyclados
AAGTCCTAAATCAGCTTCTTTTTACAACTTGTTTTAATCAAATTAACTAGTACATCTCTTTCACAACCCAAATCAACATGTCCTTGCATGTTTTTCTCCTAGGTGAATCACTCGAGACTGTCCTCTCAAAAGAAAGATTCCACTGCTTTTCCAGCATAGACTTCTGCAAGAGAAGAAGAGCCTCCACCGAAAAGTCAAGTTCAGAACTTTCCTCTCCGATGTCATTGAATATCTTAAACCATTTCGCTGCTGTTGATGAAGTAGCATCCACATGTTCTTTAAGTGCCCCAGCAGATTGATTTTTTCTGGTGGATGATGGGAAACTTGGGCCGTAACTTGATTGCTTTTTGTTAACTATCACACCCTTCATTGCAGGTATTTGGTAGTAAGTTGGTCCATGCTCTGGGAGCTTCTCTGTGACATCAGAATAATAATAGGAGGAACCCAAGAGCCTCTTTCCTCCGTTAAGTCCAATAACTGCAGCTGTGGCCATCATATGGCTTCTTTTAGAGTAGTGTATGGTAATACCATCACAAGCCTTTAACTGGTTAGTTGAATTAAAATTCGTCTCAAGTGCGTCAACTGGACTCAATTACCAAGATAGCTTCCTGGTGAAGAACCTAAATGCAAAGACATTAACAAATAAATAATTAAAAGGGAAGAAAAGATTCTCGAGTTTCTTTCCTATAAACAGGTAAAGAACCATAAAAGTATGATACAAGAGCATGACAGCACGATGCAGTACTAAGCAGATGGCAAACCACAACCCGAAAGATGCATTGAATTGGGTAATTCAAAGAATACATTGCTGATGATATTGGAAACGTAAAAAACAAAAACAAAAACTAACCACAAAGTATAGAATACCCAAACCAGAATTCAATTGTAATGTTATCAGCAATCAATAAGGGGTAAGACAATATGCCTCTCTACGCTTGTCAATATTCAACTCGCCAACTACCAATTCTACAATTTTATTAGATGGAGTGAAGGATAAATTTACATCAAAGCGACTACAACATAATGGTTTTACGCTGTGCCTAAAAACTAGTGTGCTTTAGCACAACAAGAAGGTCCAAAGAAGAGAGGCAGATGTACAAGAATAGAAGTAAAGAACAGAGCATTTTTACAGAGAAACAACCGAATTAAACTAGGCCCATGTAACAGAAAGAATAGGAAATTTAAAAAGAGAAAGGGTTAAAACAGTTAATAGAAGAAAAGATTGAACCTTTTTATAAGAACATAAATGAAAAGAGGTACTTTTGCGAAGGTTCATACCTGAGCAGGGAAGAAAAAAGAAGACGAGAAGAACAATAACTAACAACAGAAAACGAGAAATGAAGAAGTAGAAGGGAATGGGGAAAAGGCGGTGATTCCAAAGTGAGCAATACACACTCCCCCCCAGTTTTGGAGAAACAGAACCTTGCACCCAGGCCCAGAGGCTATATTGTCTGTTTGCATGATTTTTTGGAGATTTTTTAAAATATTTTTCATTCCAACAGTGATCTTTATTTTGGTTCATTAGAACAAAAAGAAGAAAAAAGAGCAGGTAGAGAGATATGGGAAGGACTAAGGAGAGATGGCATTGGCTGGAAGAGATATTGGGGCCATGCATGAGTGGTGCAGAGGATGCCAAGCTGACACAAACTCTATTTCATTTTCCCCTTTCTCATCTCTGCTTTATCTTTTTCTATATCTTCTTTCCTTTCCTTTTGCTAACATAATAATAATATATATAATTCTTTAATAATTTTAATTTATTTAAAACTAGATCTCACTTTTCAGTATAAACTTTTTATATTTTTATAATAAATATTAAAAACTTTAAAAGACTTAAGTTGTAAAAGAGTTAAAATGATAAAACAAGATAATTATGATTCTTAAATTTATTTTTCAAAATTCTAATTATAATTTATAAAATTATTCTAGTCGAGTTCTAGACTTTATATAATTAAAATTTTATCAATAATTTCAAGAATCTGTATCCATATTTATAATTATAACAATGATTGTTATAAAAATTTATAATTTTGTGACTAATAAAATTTCTAACATACTGAGTGTCAGCGCAAAGTATGAACATGATTTTCAACAATATACAGGTAACATCGTAGTCATTGCATTCCAGTGGCCCTCAATCTTACATGTCATCCCTGGCATTATGCGGCGAATAAGAAGTTATGTTTGATACAGCCACATTAAAATGGAAGAGATTGATTGGGGATAACATATTTCTGCATCGATTCCTTCCATAGGAACATAAAAAGTGAAAAAGCAATATTAGGCTAGTACAAGCAGACAAATAAAAACAGAAATCATTATATTAAACTTATGCAACCACAAATGAATGGACATGTCTGGATGATGATTTTCTTAGCATCAGCCCACTAGGCATGTGAACTATTTGAGTACAATTTTTTTTTTTGGGGTTTTTTTGGAAGCACAAGGCACACCCTCACAGTAAAATAAACACATCATAAGCTCATTCATTCCAAAACTAGGCAATCCTTCCATAATCTTTTCTTCCACGGGGTGCTGCCGGTAGAATGGTTGTGACGGGATAGTTTCCTCTACGCCCTACAACAGAATGCCAAATACCAGTTAATGATATTGGATCATAAAAATCATATGCCAAAGAATTGGCAAATTTGAATTGAGATCTAGTGTGTGTGTGTATGTGTGTACCCCATGGCATGCCGTTGTTTAATGAAGTCTTTCTGGGTGAATGCGGCTCCCCTGAAACAAAGCTGGCAGGAGGGTGTTGAACCTTTATATGATTCCATTCACGACCACTAGACCTTCCATGATTAAACCTGTTCAGAGGTGGCTGTCCTAACCGGCTCGGAGAACCTTGTGAGATGTGAGGGATAAAATGAGAAGGCTTTGAGGTTACATGGCCATACCCAGCATGCAAATCATGAGCTGAAGTAGGGCTGCCAATCTCCGCATGCGGAAAACCTTGCATGGGTCCATTTTGTCTGGCATACACCAAAAAATGGTTCGTATGGAAAGGTTTTAGCAGATACCATTAAGAAAGAAATGGCTGCTTCAAGTATCAGCTCTGATTCTTACAACTTCCATCTCCAACGAATCTAAAATTCTATTATTAAACATGAAAAACATGCACCATTTGAAACCCCAAATTTTGCTTTCTAATTTACGGAAAAATCCCCACAAGTTGTTCACTCACTGCATTTTTCAAACCGGATTTAAAATATCCAACCATAATCATTTGCAAATTCTTAGACAAGTATTTGATCTACTCCAGAGAGTCCCAAATGATTTACTTGTGAATGTTCCAAACCATACCTGTGTATGGATGAACTGGAGCCTGGGTTTAAAACACGATTACACCTTCCAAGACCAACTGATGGATCTCCTGAACCAAGGTGCATGCTTTTGCTGAACTCAGTGCTCATGGAGCCAATATCTGAACCATCCTCCTCTTGCAGAAGTTGTTCATCGCTGCAATGCAATGCATGACATGCCAAACAAGTTAAATATGTTGATGAGTATGACAATGATTAAAAAGGAAACAGATTGAAAGTGCAGGTCCTTAATAGGCACATAAATTCTAGTTCGTGTAAGAGCAAGAATATATGATTAAGCATATGAAAGTACTCTGTCGTAATCTGTCAGCCAATTAGTAGTTTTCTACCACATATGCAAGCAAGCTCCAATACCCTAGAATATAGGATTCATAAGGCAGGCAACTTCCTGACTCAAGTCAAAGCTGCTTCAGAAAATTACATTAACTCCCAAAAATTCCAAATTGAGAGTTTTGGTATAGCAAAGCCATATGGCAAAATCTAACCGAAATCAAGTAGAACAAGAAGAGGCAACCATTATTTCTTTTCATCAATGCCAGGCACCAATGAAACAAACAGGGATTGTTGTCCACAGTAATTGTATCTTCAAATGCAAAGTTAATTGACATTCTAGTTCAATCTATCAATAAAGAATACTAAACTCTGGAAAAAGAACTTAAATTAATGTAAAATACACTCTATGATTTTGCTATATCTAATTGCAAATATAACTCAATACTGCATTACTTGTCCACCAATTTCAATTCACTATTGTTTTGCGTAACCACTTCAGATTAAAAGTGGACTTATTATTTCTTTCGTTTATCCATCTTCCTAATTTTTCAAAATTATGCCCATAAACTTTTAATCAATTTCCAATCTAATCGATGAACTAGTTATCCTCTCTCACATTACTGTAAAGGCTATCTGAACTGTGATCAAACAGCACAATCATAGCCAGTTCCTATTTGAGCAAAGATAAAGCAAAAGCCACTTCAATTTCCAAGGATTAGTGGTTTGCTAAAATCAAATAAATGCATCCCTTTGTCAACAGAAACAAAATGCCGAGTAAGCTTTTGTCAGTATGAAAGTTGTTCTCTTCACCTGTAATTGGGATCCCAGTCTCCAGGGTCTGGCACTGATAGGCTAGCCTCAAACTTGTCACAAACTCGCCCTGATTGGATGCTAGGACAAGGTTTGAAGGACCCAGATATATTATGAATAGATCCATCACCTCCTTGCTGCTGCATCCAGCTTCCAGAACTAAAGTTTGCATGTTGATGAGAGGTTGACGTTCCAAGTACAGAAGGATTTCCCTCACCTTGGCTAGAGCTCATACCATCATTAGTTTGTCCTTGCCAATGCAAACATGAACCCTCTTGAACTTGACAACTTCCAGGGTACCCCAAACTTTTCCTCCTATTAAATTGGGTAGCAGCTGCCATTTTTCCTAATGGTGATCCGTGACAACTATTTCTTGCTGGGGAAGTTGGGCCATAATGTCCAGGAGAACCAGCCGAAACTTGAGAATACGAACTTGGTGGAGTGAATTGCGATGGACTAGTTCCAAGGGGTAGTGCTGCAAAATTTCCTGCTGATGGACTGATACCAAGCCCATTTCCATGTGAATAATGCATAAATCTCCGTCTTGCATCAGGACTAGTTCCAAGCATAGACATACTGGCTTGGGGATGCATGTTCATTCCAGATGGAGCAACAGGTGAATAATAAGTAAACATATGATTGCTATCACCATAACTTCCATAGCTGCTCCCATGACCAATACCATCATTATAGCTACCATGGCTTCCTACACTCCCATAACTATTTCCATGTGCATAAGAAAAGACCTGAAAGTGTGGACTGTTGTGCGGTCTAGTCCTACCTGGAACCTGCATAATGTGAAAATGGTCAGTCCTTTTCTCTTGTCTTCCTCTTCCTTTTTGACATGAGCCTTTCACAGACACGAAAGCTAATGTCCCAGAGATTACATATTAGCAAAATAGCATATCCTAATGGAGACAAGTAGATGCACTGACTCAAAGAGACACAACCACAGCAATTACATGTTTACAATCTACATAATAGTTTATGTACAGATGTACATACAGAGGGGATAAGGGGGAGGTTGGTAGGTGACACAAACTCCAAAACCAAAATATGATAAGAACAGAAGAACCGTGAGCTCACATTAGGAGAGAGACCAGCAGCAAACCAATGCCCTCCACCTGGATGATGGTCCACCTTAGCATTTTGAGCAACAGGCTATAAAAACATGTATAATAACAGAGACATCAGCATCATTTTAAAAAAGAATACAATAGTTTGATACGTGATCCTCAAATTGCAGAGAATTTGTACATGCCTCTAAAGAAGATAAAAGGTCTATATACTAGGAAAACTAAAAGATGACAAAGATTACTAGTTTTTAGAATGTAGCTTAGATCAAAACATTTATAAAATTGTTTTTAAAATCTAGATGTGTCCTCTTTTTCCCTCTTAATGTGGAATCCTAGAATAAATACATTTGCTACTCCCTGACACATTCATTTAGGGAGGAGAAAGGAAAAGAATGCCAGGACCAACATTCTTCACAACTGATTACATCTTCTTATCTATTAACAATTAAAAATCAACATGAAACTGGAAAAGTAATGTAGACAGAAACCTATTTTCAGAAGCCCTCCTATTGATTCTTTTAAGCTGCACATTATTTAGACTAGCAAGTCAACTGTGTAAAGGTGACTAGTACAGTTGGAGAGGAAAATGTAGAAAAAAACACAAATAAATAAAAACAGGCGAGATTTACTGAAATTCCTGTATTGCGGACAAAGCTGTTGAATCTGTTAGCAACCATTAACAGTAAAGAATGACAAGTCCAAACACTTTTAAAATATAAGACTAATCCTTGATTGTTATTGTGGACGGTTTTAGTAAAAACATTAAGGATACATAATCATCAACATCTAGATGAAAAAGTTGGACCATCACACCAGAACTGAAGCTTCTGAAGTAAGTTCAACAAGTATGCACACTTACCATGCGAGGTGTTTCTGGA
This sequence comes from Erythroxylum platyclados, assembly GCA_027563515.1. Taxonomy (NCBI): domain Eukaryota; kingdom Viridiplantae; phylum Streptophyta; class Magnoliopsida; order Malpighiales; family Erythroxylaceae; genus Erythroxylum; species Erythroxylum platyclados. Next base: position 7,870,337 of record JAOQMM010000002.1, read on the forward strand.
GGCGGCTTGTAAGGGCATGTGAAAGGCTCGCCTGTAACAAAAGGGTGTTTTGAAGCCTGCAGGAGGAAGATCCATTACTATTCTTATGCACAATTACGCATACTGCTTAAGGAATCAAGTAAAAGTTGTGATAAAATGATGAAAACTGGAGAAAATTCACTACCTGAAAAGGAGACCATCGCTTAGCCGGGTCAAACTCTACAAGTCCTCTCAAGAAATCTATTAAAGCTAATCGTATTTGACTTTCTGCCATACAAAAGAAATACAACAGATAGTAATTACTTTAAAAAGGTTTTGAGTCATACTCTTCAGACAAAGATGCAGCACATTTGAAAACAACCTTTTATAACATCTTCCGGCGGCAAATTCTTCCTGTAAGGATAATTTGTAACAATTGCCTCAAGGTTCATATGATGGAAATATTCTTTCCCAATGGATGGTTTTTTCATCTCTCTCTGAACATATTAAAAAAAGAAAACCATCACCACCAAGTAGTAGTAAATTCATCATAAGAAACAGAAAAGGATGTAAATAACCTAGACATCAACATATGTAGTATGGGAAAGATAAATATGGAAGCACATTCATAAAGAACTCTTACTTCTTTAGTTATAAATTCCTCTCTTACTTCTCAATCTATTATACTTACAGCTTCATATTCTTCCACTGATAATGCCTGGTAAGCATTTCTACCACCAGAGCAAATTTCTCCATTGTCTATGTTATGGACACTACGAATGCACTTAAAGAACTTGCTTGTATTCTTTGCCTCCTTAAGTACATAATCCGGAGGTTGTCCCCTACAAAAATTGAACCACGTATAAAAGATTGTTCAAAGCAATGGAAACACATACATCTAGCTAGTTGGAATAAGTACAAAGTCCAGTCTTGGCTAAAGTAGCACCAGAACTAAATCTTAGATGACGTCACCTTACCACAGAATTGTCAGTTGAAATGGACAGATTAGATAAACTTGAGAAAGAAAATTTTGCAGACAGCATTCACAAAGGAGCTGTGGCACAGAGACAAAATCGCTGCACTCAATGATTTCAATGGTTCACCAAAACTTTTGTAGATATATTTTTCAATCATAATAGTCATCAACTCTACAGGTTCCTTGTAGAAAAAGATAAGAACAAAAATTGAAAAAAAAAACACTGAAATCTCCAGACATTTTTGTGATTCTTTATTTTATCTCAAGAGATCCCACAAAACAGAACTTAGATTTCCAAAAAAGTGTGATACATCACCAGAAAATCATAAGAAGTAAGCAAATTCAATGTAAACAATAAAAACTGAATCACAATTTCATTCTACAATGAAAAGTAACTTACCCAAGAATTTCAATCATTCTCCTCAAAAGATCAAACTCTGAAGCTCCAGGGAAAAGCGGCAATCCTAGAAATAGTTCTGCAACTATGCATCCAAGGGACCACATGTCAATGGCTGTAGTATATCTGGATAGATTAAGGATTTCAGTCCACAACTAAATGGTCAAGCCTTCTCCTTCTAGTTTGGAATTTTCATGTGATTAGTCATTAGAATGGCACAAAAGATATACAAAACGAAATTAGATACATGTTAAACAACATTTAATCATGAGCCACAATTAAATTATGATTATAACATAAATTCATCCATCTTAAAGAAATCAATTTCTAGTGAACACAAAAGATCCAAACACCAATGTAACATAACAAAACAATCATCCAAAGAATTATGCGTCATTTTATCCAATTACTTTCAGTGAAGACAACAGAATTTGATGAAACTTTATATTTAGCACACCCATTTTAGTTCTGAGGGAAGGAAAAAACATTCACATATGTCCAAATAATTTTGGTATAACAATCAAAGCAACTTCCATTGAAGAAGTCAATAGATATTAGCTACAAGGAGATGCAAATAAATTTCCAATGATAATTTAAACCGAAGAATAAATATCCAAGAGTAGATCATTGGTTGAGTTGATAGGATACTGATAACCAAGAAGAACTTCAGGAGACCTGTAGTAACGGCTCTGCAGAATGACATGAATTAGCAATTACTAAACTTAATATGGAAGATATGGAAAAGAAAGAAATAATGTGTAAACATTGCAACCTGAATGTAGGAGTAAACAGTACGATCCTCCATGCATGCTGATCCAAAGTCTATTATCTTAACCTCAGCTGGCTTCACACTGTATTTTTCCAAGATAAAAAGAAGTTCGAATTGAAGAACAAGAGCAGCTGCTGAGTTTAAGTCCAAAATTCACCACAAAAAGTCATTCACCTTGTGCATAGAAGAATGTTTTCAGGCTTCAGATCACAGTGAATAATTCCAGCATCTTTTAGCAGGGCTAATCCATGTAAAATCTTTTTAAAAACATTGAGAGATGAATGAGAACACGAGTCACTCCAAATATAATGCATCATAGCAGTAGTCTAACTGCTGATCTAAATATGGCATACCTGCTTAGAGAACATTTGGACAATACTCAATGATAAACCCCTGAATTGATTTATCTTGATAAGCTCATACCTGAATAACTTTATACCATCACTAAGATACTACATAAACACGTACTTACTTGGGAAGCAACATAAAATCAGTTGTTCTAACTTACAGATTTGTGTCAAGTAGTTCAAAGCAGATGCATAAATGCCTTTGATGCACAAAGTAATCATATATGCGAACAATATGATGCTTATCCTCTGGATCATACTTCTTATTCAACTGCAACAAGGCAGCAAAGGAAACAAAAATATTAAAAGAAAAAAATCAGATATTATATGAATTACAGTGGTTAATTAACACTTGAAGGACAGTTCAAACCGTTGTCAAAATAGATACTTCAACCAGAGCTTGCTGATAGTAAGCAGGTTGGTTTTTAATTATCTTTACAGCAACGAAACAGCTGGTGTCTGGAACCCAGCATTTAGCAACCTGTCCGAATGTTCCGTGCCCGAGAACGTCTTTAACAATGTATCAATCAATGTGATATGATCAGTAAGTCACCATTGTGCAGGGACTATATTATGACTCCATGTACAATTGGTTTTGTTAAATCAAATGATCAAGCATAACCCAAAAGAGTTATCCCAAACAACCCAAAGAAAAAAGAGATACAGTCCGGTTTGCAATTCCTAAATTCAAAAAGTCAGACACTAAATGCAAATGCATGTTGTAGCTCCATACAACAATTAATATCAAAAGTTGTGACAATACTTCCATTTATCCCTGTTTAAGGGCCTCTTCACTTGAATAAATCTGAGATTAATCAAATAGATAGTTCAAAGACCTCAAATGCCTTTATTTAGTTTATCCAATAACTTTATAGTCCATCAAAGACCTCAAATGCCTTTATTTAGTTTATCCAATAACTTTATAGTCCATATCCATCTTTCATGTACTTTGCTCCATTTTCCCTTTTAAGTAAATACCATTGCCTACATCAAGCCCAACTCTTATCCCAGAAAATGAAGCTGGTATTGATTAACCCCCTCCAAACACCCTTCCTACAAAAGATAGCCTCCGATATCTCTATTATTATGGTTGACAAACTCTATATTGAACAGACAAGAATTTCAGAGACTATGTAATTAAAAGCATTATTAAATGAGAAGCTTGTACAAACCTTCTCTGTGTTTCTTGATTGACCAAGGAATAATTTACGGTTAGAATAAGGTCTGAGTTGACATTATCACAGCCATCATTGAGGACCCCAGTTGATGGGGTGGTCAAATATCTTTTTGGATTCAACTCTTCTGAATATTTGAATTGTGGGTTGCATATTTGATATGTTTCAACTAGGCCTTTAGTCAATTTTGTCACCAGCTGCAGAATAAAGAGCTGTCAGTCAGAGCACGACTTATCATAAACTCAATTCTACAGCAATCCAACCAGTTGCAGAAAATAACAAAATATTCAAATGCAACTTGGATGGATTGCACCTTAAGGAAATATGAGATCTTACTGAAAAGTAAGTGCCAATGCATTGTAATCCATCAACAAGTACGGTACTAGAATGTAAAACAGCAATAATATTTAGAAAAACACATCTAGCTTGGCAAGTTTTCATATTCCATAATGGCAGGGACCCAGAGGAAAATGTAGAACTGCAAGAGAGTTACAGTGACTTGCATATTTGCGTAAGAGGATGCTTAATAACTGTCAAGTTTTGGCATATACAAGTAAATCTTATTTGACTGATAGAGTGCAAACTGAAGGAGAGTGTTTTAGATGCAATGGAAGAGGTAATTATGCCTATGAGTGCACAAGTAAATATATCCATTTCTCAAAGAAGGAACACCAAAAGATTGCGAAGAATGTGAATGTTAACTTGAAGTGGAGGCGTTATCAGGAGAATCCAGTGAAGACCGGTTGACAAAGTTTAATCATCAAGATCGACCCTCATCAAACTAGGGAGAATGATGGAGCAGAGGAATTAGTTTTGGTGTTAGGCAGCTAACAATATTCCATTAATTACATCACTATTGATGTTATCATTATCCTACTCTTTTCTCAATTCCCCTTTTTAACTAACTAATTTTTTTCATACAGTTTATGCTGAGAAAAGTAATGTCTAGCGTTTGGTACAAATAAATCTTTCACTAAGCATAATTTCCTGCGAGTCCATGAAAAAGAGAAGTATTTGGTCTCTAAACCAGCTAGAGCAAAATCAGTTGCTCTTTTCCAGTTCACAATTAAATTCTAAACCTTGTTCACTTCAACACAGTACATCATATCCAAATGGCTATATTTAAAAGTGCAATCTCAGAACCGATTAAAAAATCTAATAACTGAAAGTATGCAACAGATGATAAAACAAAACAGACCCGAAAACACTTACAGGTCTTTTGACTACAACCCGCAAAGCTTGCGCCTTGTCAGCAGCCTCACTCTTTGACACAAAAGTCCGAAATGCCATCTGCTTTGGACGCCACCTAATTGAACAAGCTTCCAATTCTTGCGCCTCATTAGTAGTTGCCTCGTCCATCGATTACCAAATCAGAAGAAAAAATAAAAACAAAAACCCAGCAATCAAGCTCTTTTGCCCAATTGCTTCATTGGGTATTTCAACAAACAGCCTAAACAACTCGGGATTGATCACCGATTGTAGCGCCCTGTTAGATTACCAAATTGGTTTTCAGTTGACAACTCGAAGAAGCCACCAGCAGATTCCAATCCCATATCGCCTTGTCATTCATTCGCTCACCCCCAGGAAGTCAAAACCACAAAAAATCATCTCTTGATCCACGGAACGAATCAAGATTCGATCTTCAATTGACCGGCTCGAAGAGACTCTCCTAGGTTCTTATGAATAAGAAAAGACCATGCAAGGTTTGGAGGTGTTCAAAAGGGTGAATAAGACAAGACAAAAGTACCAGAAGTGCGTATAGTACCTCGGAAATATATGTTAAAAAGCAGCAAAAGATTAATAAACGGATGTAGACAGACAGGAATAGGAGATGGAGAGAGAGAGAGACGAAGAGAAATTATTTCTTTGAAATTGTGTTTGGCCTTGCTAATTGCTGCGGATGGGTGGGACTTCTTCTTTTCTCCAAAGGATTTGTTTGTATACGACCCAGCAGCAACAGCAACCGTGTTTATTTTTGATCGGCTTGTGCATTATTCTTGCCTTTACTTTACCTTTTTTTTTTTTGTGTTTTTCCTTTATATGTCATAACGTGCACGAGACTTTGCTTCTGGAGTTAGCAATTTTTGCTTCTGTTTACATAATTTGTTACGTCTCTAAATTTCCATTTTCTCCACGTCAGCTTTTATCCTACAATTATGTTATGTAAATTGTAACCTCTCTACAGAGCAACTTAAGAGGCAATTTGCCCTATAGAATTGTTATCATTATACAATTATTTATTTCTTTATTTTTAACTAGTTTTTTCCATTTTCAATTTTTAGTTATTATTTTTAAATTTGGAAAAATATATTTGTTTGAATTTATAGTATCTATCTTTTTATTATATTTTTTTCAGTTTTCATAAATTTTGAAAATCTTAATTTTTGTTTTTATAATATGATTTACTATCAAGTAAATATATATTATGTAACTATTTAATATTAATTATTAATAAGAATCATAAATAATGTAATTTAATTTAAATTTTTAATTTTAAAATAAATAAATTTTCATTTAATGTTTCTTAATGAATACAATTTTAATTTTAGAAAAATATATAAATTATATAAATTTTAAATAAAATTTGTATAATAATTGAAAATATATTAAAATAAATATTAATTTATAATACAAATTTAATTATTAAATTAAATATTATAATACAATAAAATAAATTTTTTTGATAATTTCTAATAAACACTATATAAGAGATTAAAATAAATTTACCTTTATTTATTTATTTATAAAAATAATTTATTTTTTAAGTTTTATATAATATGTAATTATTAGATATTAATAATCAAATAATTTTTTGTTTTTATTCGAAAAAAACTTAAAGAAAACAAAGTAAAAAATTAAACAACCTAAATTTTCTCTTCACTTTCTTTTTTATTAGTTACAAAAGTAATTTTAAAATTTTCATATCATAAAAAGGTAACAAAATCTAAAACCTCTTAAATTTCCATAATTTCATCATAATTTAATATTTTTAAAAAACTTTAAAGGAATTCTTATATTTTATTTTTTTGTTATGTTATTAACTCTAAATGACGTGAGAGCATAAAGCACTCCACATAAACAGTTACACCGTAAAGAAGTTACTGAAAATTAGTAAATTACAAAAGATAATTAGAAATTTGAAAATTATGTCAGTAATATATGTTAAATATATTGATTTTGTTCATTTATTGAAGTTACCATATTTAAATATCATTATTTATAACTAAATATATATTCATATGTATTATTATGTTATTTTATTACAAATTATTAATTATTAATGATATATTTATTAATTGAATAGACAATAAATTAAGTATTTTATTAAATTCT
>JAOQMM010000002.1:7992274-8013979 GCA_027563515.1 Erythroxylum platyclados
TGATGAAACATGGCGCGCAACTGCAACAAGTCAGAATTCTGTTAATGAGGATGATGGTTCACCTTGTCAAGATGGAACATGTGACAACTTACAGCATACCCCCAGTGAAGCAAGTAATATGCTTACTTTTAATGCAAATCATGATTCCTTATCTGAGAATGCAGAAAGTAAAGCAACTGTAGGGTCTTCCGATATCGCTGATGCTTCAGTTGACTCCGAGAAACTTCCAAAGCTCTCTTCTATTGCAACTGTTGCTGAGAGTCAGCTTTTGTTGGAACCACTCCACCTTTCAGACCAGAAAATTTCAGTGGCTAAGCATGAAGATACTGAATACTTAGAAGGCCAAAATGCCAATTTCCATGGTGATAGAAAAGCCAATATTGTGGGCATTGCCAAGTTGGACCCACCGGAGATGGGTGATGTCAGTGCTGGTCGTAGCTTACCGAAGGTTCAGAATTTAGGTGGTCTGTCTCCTCATGTGAAGTCTGAAAGTACAATGGAGTATTCTAATCTGTCATTAACAAAAGGACAAGGATCTTGTATTGATAGTAACAATTGCTCGGCTGCACTCGAGAGCTCCGAGAAATGTGGTAGAAGTCCTGCTATGGAGCCAAATAAAGTTTTCCCGAAGACACAGGCAGAGACCAATAGCATGGACCAAACTGATGAAGGTCCTAGATGTTTTAATAAAATTGAACAGAATGAGACGTTGGACAAGCCAGCAGTTAAGTTCCCTGACATACTGGAACCTCCTTTTCAATCTGTATCGGGGGATGAGAGTGATGACTCAGAAATTGTGGAACATGATGTAAGTAATGCACTCGCTTACAGAGATAGTGTTTGCGTGACTATTAAGTTGAATGTGTGCAATTTTAATATTCTTTTTTGGTGAGATTAGCTGCTTATATTTTTTCAATATTTCTTGCTCGTCACTTATTTGGAGAATCCTCTCATAAAAAGTCCAGACTTAAAAAGGTTTGTGAACTCAAGAAATATTTCTTGCTCATATTGCTGTATTTCCTTTGTAGATAGCAAGTGTTTTCCTTTTACTATATGGTAACCTTTTTTTTTTTCCTTATATAGAGTTTATATGGGAAGATGGTAATGCCATTTTTTAGGGTAATGGGGGTGGATTGTCATTTCCCATGATTTATCACGGGCGTTGATTTTGGGGCTTATTTTTTCAGTTCTTTTGTTAATTAACGCCTGAAATAAAACCCTTGCAGTAGAATTAACTAATTCAGTAAATTGTTTAATTTTGATGATGGAAGTCCTTAAGAGTTAATTGTGGTAATCGAGACAAAAAGTTCATGAGATTAGCATTATTTAAGGAATAGTGGTTTAACATTGTAAGATTTTTCAGATTATGCTTTAGTTTTGTAGTCTGATTTTTGATACTGAGGGCTGGGTCTTTGGGTGTATTGGGGATGATTGTAGTTCTGTCATTTTCCAGTGTTTGTTTCTCTTGGCCTTTTCTTGTTTCTTAGGTAATAATCTCTCATTAGTTTCCTGTTGATCATCCTCTTCTTCTTTTGCTAAATTTTTTCTTTGCCTGAAAACAGGTTAAAGTGTGTGATATTTGTGGGGATGCAGGCCGTGAGGAACAGCTTGCCATATGCAGTCGTTGCAGTGATGGAGCAGAGCACATGTAAGCCCATATATGTTTATGTGGCTTTTGGTATCTTAGCTTGTTTTTGTAATCAGGATTCACTAGGTGTAGTTTCATACATGTTTTGACATGCTATTACACTTAATTAGCTATTGCATGCGAGAAATGCTTCGTAAACTTCCTGAAGGAGATTGGCTGTGCGAAGAATGCAAGTTGACTGAGGAAACTGAAAACCAGAAGCTAGGTATAGCTTATATTGAATCTTTAAATACCATTTTCCTTTTCGGAAATATTCCTTTGTTTAGTTGCAGACATATCTTATTTTTGAACGTGACCTCAAAACTCAGATGCTGAGGGGAAAAAGACAGACAAAGCAGTATCACGAAGCTCTGGCAAGAGGTGTGCAGTAGCTGCAGAGGTGACATTTTGTTCAAAGAGGCAGGCGATTGAAACAAGTTCAGGATCCCCCAAACCCTCTAGCCCCAGCAGAATTGCTGCACTATCACGGGACACTTCATTCAAAAACTTAGAAAAAGTGAAAGTAAAACATTCACATTACACATCATCTGGTAACCAATTAAGTACAGATAGTTCAGAAATTGCTCGCTCTTGTTCTACCAATGCTCGTCTTCAATCTCCAAAAGGTAGGAAAAGAAGTTGGCTTGCTTTCTATTTTTGTTAATTCTGTTTTTGATGTCTTTTAGTTCCCATTAGATGTAAAGTTTCCTGAGCATTTCACACTATAGATGGAATTCTTGGTATCTTAAAGCTCTGAAATTCCAGATTCCTCGTCAAGATTTATTTTTGTATATTAGCTCCTTGATCTATTTGCAGTGAAAAAATCTCACGACAATAGAGAATAATATCTGGTTGATCAGATATTGTATACTGAGGGGTATTTGATTAAAAAGCTGCGATGACTATGTGACCATTGAAAAAATGATCAAAGTAAAAAAGTGCATTACATGCCTGATGTAAGTTAAATTAGCTTTGGTACCATGTGAAAGTAGAGAGAAGAATATATAGAATAGTTTAATCATATGTTAAATTAGCTTTGACACTATGTGAAAGTATATAGAAAAATATATAGAATAGTTTAATGTTGTTTGGTTGTGTACAAACAATCAAAGATCATCAGGTTACTAAGTAGTGTACTTATTAGGCTTAGTCCATTCATTTATAATAATAGAGCAATAAATATTATAAAAATCGGTTTGGTTGTGTACAAAGATCATCATGGTACTAAATGTACTTATTAGGCTTAGTCCATTCATTTGTAATAGTAGGGCAATACAATATTGCATAATAAATAATAAAATATTCCTAAATAATATCTAATTATTCCATTGTAGGCGTGCACAAAATATCCTTTTATTGGATACGTATTATATTAAATATGAAATCTTTCTAATCTTTAACACTCCTTCTTAAGCTAATAAGTGGATGGTTTTCATATCTAGCTTGCATATGAAGTTTTGAATATGTAAATAGAGAATTTTGCAAATAGATAAAATAAAACATAAAAAATATATTTACTTTCTTTTTTTGGATGTTTTTACTTCTTTCATTTTTTGACCATTCTCTCTTGTGTTTTTTTGGGTAAGCCCTAAAATCACACACTAAAAAGGAAAAACATAACTTGACAGTAAGGAAACAACATTATTTTGGAGGGACTTGCTGAGAGAGAACAGTGAAGGTGGTGTGATTGGAACAGGGACTGAGAGTAGAAAAGTGATATGTTGGAAAAGAATAAAGGAGGAAAAACAAAAACAAAAGCTTGAGAAAAAGGTAAGATAAGAATAGAGGTAGTAATGCTCTCGATGGACTGTCGGAAGGAAATTTGTGGAAAGAAATAGAGGTCATGACGCTCTCAATAGGCTGTCAGAAGAAATTACAATATAGAACTAGTGGCACTCTCGATGGGCTGTCAAAAGGAAAGAAAAACGAAGAATATAATAGAGATAAGGGCCTTCCCAATGGGTTGTCAGAGGAAAAGATAGGGTATAGGTAACAATTCTCTCAGTAGGCTGTCTGAAAGAAAGACTGAACAGAGATAAATGCACTCTTAATAAGCTGTAGGAAGGAAGAACAATGGTTCTAAAGAAGAAGAAACAAAGAATTTTAGGTTCCTTGGATAGGTGCTTGGTTCTAAAGAAGAGATTGGAGGTTAGGGTCCCATAATTGTTAATTGGTACTATGTGAAAGTAGAGATGAAAGCGAGGTAAAAGAGTAAGAGGGGAGAAGAGAATGTATAATTTTTACAGTGGTTCGGCTGGGAAGCCTACTTTTATGGACAAAAAGATAACTAGTGTACGAAGGTGTATTATTCATTAGCCTATCTGTTTATAAAATGCAATAGTACTGATTAGAGTTCTATATTGTTAATTAATCCCCAACTATTATATTTTAGGGATGCAATATTCATATATTAGATACATAACAATATTTTTATACTAAAAAAAATCGTCATGATTTTGAACAGTAATTAAAATCCATACGTACACGTTTGCATTTGTATTTTTATTTTCTTATTCTGGTATCCTCATAAGCTGAAGTGATTTTTGATATCTGTCATTGTCTTTATACAGCCACTTTGTTGAAATCTAATTCATTCAATGCCTTGAGCTCCAAACCAAAAGTGAAACTGGTGGATGAAGTTCCCTCAAAGCACAAGGGTATGCGAGAAAGTTCATCTCTAGATGTGAAGGAGGAGCAGCCTGTTAGGATAATAAGCAAATCTACGTCATTTAAATCAGTGAACTCCAGCCGTTTTAATGCCACCGAAACAAAGGTTAAAATGCTTTCTCCTAAGTTTTCCCATAATCAAGATGTACAGGGACCAAGACAAAAACGTAATGCATTTGAGAGAAAAAATTTGTCAAAATTGGATCGTCCTTTAGTTAGTTCAGTGATAAGAAGTTCTGTGATTGCAACCCCCAAGGTTGATCCAAAAACCACACATCGTGGTGAAAGTGCTGTATCTTCTTCCAGCAACAATCGAGAGATAAAGACTGTGCAATCAGATGTTAAAATGGGTTCTTTACTGAGGTCAACCAGCAGTATTTCTCGAAAAGGAGTGGATGTTCCTGTTAGTTCTGGTATGCTTGCCCATATATTTCTGCTGTTTCTTTTCTTTTTCTTGTCAGTCTCTTTTGGGATTGATTATGGGCTTTGTTTGTCATTGTAGCTCGAGCATCACCTAGTGGAGCTGGTTGTGGTGCTTCAGCTGAGCAAAAGTTAAACCATGTTGCCCCTAAGGATGAGCCATCATCTAGTTCTTCTTGGACCTCTGACAGACCATCCAATAATGGTATTGAGAATTTGCAAGATTGTTTGGATAGGCCATGTGAGGCATTGAACCAGGGTGAGAAAACTAGGGAAGGTGCTGTCAATCGTTTGAAGTCCACTGAGACTACTGGTCAGAAGAATATTACTGAGACTACTGGTCAGAAGAATATTATCTGTCAAAAATGTAAAGAAAGAGGTCACACAACAGAACATTGCACTAGTATTATTCCTCAGGATACTGATGCTGATATATCTACTGCAAGAAATTTTAAGGTGGAGAAGGGGAAAGGTAATAAGTTGAAGGCTGCAATTGAGGCTGCTATGCTTAAGAAGCCTGGCATATATGGAAAGAGAAAAGGAAGCGAACAATCTGATGTGTTGTCCTCTTCAAATTTTGATTTGAGTTGTGATACAACTTCTTATGATCAGTTTTCGAAAGTGAAGAGTATGATTTCCAATGATCGTATTATTGAGGGCCAAATGAATTATGGGACTTGTTCTTCTGGCTCTTACAAACAAAATTGTAACAGTGATAAGCAGCTTAATTTGCAATTAGGTGATGTTATTCCTTCTGTTGCAACATCCAATCATGCTTCAGCAGGAAACTTTGTCCTCGGGAAGATGTCATCCATTCCAGAGGATGAGTATATCTGGCAGTAAGTTTTTCTTTTACTCTCTCTAGTATCTAGTAAGTTTTGGTCAAGATTGAGCATACGGAGCCAACAATGAATTAGCTTTCATCCTTCTCTACTTTGTATGTCACTTTCCTATCCTCCAGTATGCTCCGACTACAGAAATGGAAGAACTTGTTTCAAGTGTTGTTAGAGTCACATTTGTGTTTTATAAAAACTTCTGTTTATTTGAAAACTTTTCTATAATATCCCAGTGGGAGCTTTGTTATAAAAAGACTAAAACCATATTGTACAACAAACGTTAACTTGGATCATATCTATTCTTCCTCCCAACTATTGTCTTCAGTTGAATCCTTTGAGAGAATAAGATGTATACACGTTATTTTGGGAAATTTTTAATGGTACAGTCAAAAATTGTAATAAGAGTTCTGAAATAGGAAATCAGGATAAGAGTATTTCAAATAATTTTAAAATCTTATTACAATTGCATATATGAACCACAATTTGAATCTGGATATAACCAGATTCTATTTACACATCAGTAACTTTGGATTATTAATTTCTTTTTTATTTGGATACAGTACTTAAAGATGGAGAAAATTATTTGATTGCACTTCTCTATTAATTATTATGTTGGTGGTATATATATTTAATCAAAATTACACACTTCTTAGATATGCTCTAGAAGGGCATGACTAGCTTGAGTGCTGCCCCATCAAGTTTGAGGTTTAGTAGTTTCTTCTTTGAGGGTAAATCAGGATATCTATGGTCAAGAGTAAATAGTACTCTAGATTTGGATGATAGACTTGAAATTGATAGAAGGCAATGACATAAAGGACTTCTCTCTCATAGCAAAAATCTCTTAGTACTAAGAAAGATATTGCACTTATATAATAAAATAATTTTAATGTGAAGTTTTTTACTATATAGATTTTAATTTTCTACATTTGTCCATGTTCTTCATAGTTGTATGTCCGATACTTGTTTCTATAATCCTTGGCAGACATTTTGGACATATGAATACCGAACCATATCTGTATATGTTTTTTATTTGCATTGCATTTAAACTAAGGTTAAATTTTTCATCAATTTGCGTCTTTTAAGCATACTTCCCAAGATGTTGATTTGGCTAAGCTTCTGTAACTATGTAGGGGCACATTTGATGTGTATAAAGGTGGGAAATCTGTAGACGTTTACGGAGGGATTCAAGCACATTTGTCTACTAGTGCATCGTCTAAAATTCCTGCAGTGGTGAATAAGTTTTCCCATAAAATTAGCTTTGAGGAAGTATCTCGCTTGAGCACATGGCCAAGACAGTTTCATGATAATGGTGCAAAAGAGGAGAATATTGCTCTTTACTTCTTTGCAAAGGATCTTGGATGGTAAAGTGTACCAAATCCTTAACTTCTACTTTATAGTAGAGGGTTGTCTTTTTGACACACTTCTCCTTTACCTTCATTTATTTATCTGGTCTCTTGCAGTTATGAGAAGAGCTATAAAGGCTTGTTGGAAAAAATGATAAAAAATGATTTGGCCCTTAAAGGATCTTTTGATGGCGTTGAACTCTTGATATTTCCATCGACCCAACTTCCAGAGAGCTCTCAGCGTAAGAATCTGCTGCACAATCTTTCACTGTTCTACTAATTGTTGGTCTTTTTATTATTCAACTACTGAAAAGGATCTTATGGGATAAGGTTTGCAGGGGCTTAATTAATTTTCTATTGGATTCCCATGACTTTTTTAAGATCGTAGTGCATGCTTGCTACTGATGAAATATGCTATCCAAATTTATAGGCTCTATTTTTGGAGACCTTAACCTGTAACCAAATAAAGTTTTCTGAAGTTAAATTAATGAGCTTTGATTTTGGACTTCTCCAAATATTATGCAATGTTATCTCTCATTTGTTCTGTTGTTGCTTTATCATGTTTGCTTTGGTATTTTTTTTTGTGTCTTCATTGCTTTCACAGTTCTAAAATCAGTGACCCTATGCCCTTTGAGTTCTGTAAACTGGTGATCTTTTGTCAAGTTTTGGGCTTGTTTCTTTTTTCGAAGTTAGATTGCGTGCTGAAATACTTTTATAAGTTAATGATGATTAAAGTTTAATAATATCTGATTGCACATGCACTTTTTAAGGAATTATGTGTCTCGTAATCAGTATTGCTCTGATATATATTATAAAGGATATATACCCCTGAGATACTTTTGCTTCTTGTTTTTCTTTCCAGATTGATTTTTATTCTTTAAATTCTTGTCTCACATGGGATGTTGTCCTTTACTTGGGAATGCTGTTGTAGTTCCATGTCATCTGCGTTTTTCTTTTGTTAATGACTATAAACGGATCAGAGATTTTGCTTACAGTGTTGTGTAGTTACTGGTGATTTCTTCATGCAAGTTGATGTAATTGTGTAGCAAAATATGGCGTATACTTCAAATTCTTGGAATATTTTATTTTGCTAAGCAGTTGTGGAATATTCTAGTATAGCAAATAACCTCCACAATTTTGTGATTATTTTCTGTAGGTTGGAACATGCTATATTTCATGTGGGGAGTATTTAGGGGCAAGAGATCAAATTGTTCAGAATCCTTAAAGAAGGCGGCAGGAACTAGTTTGAATGCTCCCCATGCAAGCTTACCTTTGCATGAGAATTCGTCTTCATTGAAACATACAGATAAGGAAATGTCTGTATGTGACAGTGCTCACAATGTAACTCTTGCATCATCTGTTACTCCTGACAAGACTTGTGTTCCATTAGAGGTGAATGATAATAAATTGTCTAGTTTTTACTCACACTTAAAGAAGCAAGATACCAGAATTGATCCCAAATCCATATCAAGAGTTATGAGAAGTTCACCATTGTGCCAAGAAAATAGATACACCTGTCATGCTAAGGTAGTGTAGAACTTTTTGTAAATCAGATACACCATAATGCTATTTTTATGTTGTGAAGTTCATGAACTGGCTGGCAGAGAACAAGTAAATCAGAAATGTCCATTTACAAGGAGAGAGAGATAGAGAAGGGTTGTTGGAAGTAAAAATTGGTTTTATTTTGTCTGAGTGGAAAAAACTGAGAGTAAAAGGTAATTTGAAACTGGGATCAATTGGCAATAGGGTTTGTATACTTGAACTTCAATCAGGGTCACAACATTGTACTATGGTCAAATGTATATGGTTGGTGTTTTATTTTGAGTGATGGGAGTAGGTCCAGGTTTGGGTATGTGGTTTTAGCTATACATCCAGTTTCTTCTGTACTTTAACAGGTAAATGAAATGAATCGGTAGAGTGACCATGAGATTTTGCAGCTTATGTACTTCGTAGTGTATGTTAGCTATGGAGCAAATATTGGCTGTTTGGCTTGACAATATACTTCCGAAGATGTTTGATAACACTTATAGTTATGGATGTCCTTATCATATGAAGCGATCCATCAGAAAATGGGGCCTGAGCGATGAACCATGCAGAATTTTGTCAAAATATATGATGGCGAGCTATGTAATCCTGTAGTTTGCGATGGATATTCTCTTTTATATACAACCTATTACCATCTCAGTGTCTTTTGCTCAGGTTTTATTGATGTATTCTCTGGTGGCCTTTCTAGTAATAGTTTTCAAGTTTTGTGCGTACCATATTTATGGGATGCATGTGCAGATATTCATGTGATTTGGCATTGATTCAATATGCTACGTAGTAGTTCATGAAATTTCTAGTACATGATCCAATAAAAGTGTTTAAACATTTTTTTTCTGTTATCCCTCTTTCTTTTTGCTTTTGATTATGCTTTGTGTTGTCTTGTTTTAATGTAAATGTGTAACCCTTAAGGTCAACTGCCTTTGCAGAGCACATGATTCTTACCATTTTGTGTCTTCAGGAAGAAATGGTTCTTCAGGAGTGCAGACTGGAAACCAACTTAAAGGCATCTTCAGCTTATGGAGCCAGTGGTGCTTCTAATGGTGTCCAGGAGACTCAAGTAGTGGGGGATGCTTCATGTGCTAGGGGAATCATTTCATCTTTTGATAATTTTCAGGCTACTGATAAAAATTTGCATGTGGGAGGATGTGCCCATGAGGAGGAAATGATGGATATGAACAATACTGATCGAGACAAATGTAAAGATGAAGGGGACTTGAATGAACGCAATGTTAACATGGACTTTGAAGCGCCCATGGATAGAGACTCAACCATTAAACGGCTTAACAGTTGGCAGTCAAATAGTAAGAAACGTCCATATTTGGATCTTTCGAAGACAGCTCACCAGACTTCTGATAAAACAAGTAAGAAAGTACCATGGAGTAAGGTAGATGGGATGTTTACAGACGGAGAAATTAGTAGCAAGAAAGCAAAGACTGATGTCCGGTATCCTGATTTGACAGACGAAAATCACGCTCATGGAAATTTTGCTTCGCAGCTATGTGATTTGGGTTCTAGCTCCTCAGTTGAGGAGAAGATACATGTCAAAACATCAGATGAGGAGGTTATTCTCGAGGGGGCCTTTGAAGCTGCTGAAAGGTACTTCTTTCCTGTGGAGTCACATCATGTAGACGATTTTTGGGTGGGTGGAAAGTCCATGTCTCAGAAAGAATACTCATCGAGGGATGGGGCTAGAGCTCATGATGGGACTCCAAATCTTGAACTAGCGTTAGGGGCTGATACAAAATCCCCAAATAAGGGAATCCTACCTTTCTTTGGAGTGGAAGAGGAAAATAATAACCTGAACAAGCCTCCAGAAAAGATGGAAGATAAGGAAGAGGAGGATGGTGTGTCCGCTTCCCTCTCCCTATCACTTTCCTTCCCCTTCCCTGAGAAGGAAAAAAGTGTGAAACCCGTTCCAAAGACTGAGCTTATTCCTGAAAATCACTGTGTGAATACTTCACTGCTCCTGTTTGGGAGCTATTCGGATAAATAATTCCGTGGTGATTCTCATAGTATCTATATTACCATGGCCCACATGGCTGTGGTAGTTGACATCATCATGCTCCATGATCTTCCATGGGCGTTATACAGAAACCTAATTTCTCATCTGTTCATAATCCACACAGGAGTTACTAATAATTTTACCTACTCCTTTAGTTCTTATGTTTCTGGGTGCATATTCACGGCTACTTGTATATAAAGAGGATCTAAGCCGGTTTCGCTTTTTAAAATGCTACTATATTTGCAACAAATATGTTGAGCTTGATGAGCATAGTTCTTTTGATCTTTTTTTATCGTTGTTGGAGTATCTATGAAGCTGTATGTTAAATTATGATTTTCATTTAACTATAGGTGCAGTTGTGTCATACTTGGACTATATTCATTGCCAGGAAAATTCAATGAGAGATGGTGCCTGTGATGCTGGGAAGCATTAGGAAATTAGAATAAAAGGCTTTTGCATTTCTTTTGAAGTACACTGATGCCTGGAAACATATTGTGGAGTAATGCCGTTCTGATGCTGGTTTTGTTTTCAAGGACTACTGTCTCTGTCTGTATGACAACATGAAGCGGTAAAGCATTTGTAGCCAAAGTGGAGTGATGTCAAGATTATGTTATGTTGTTGTGCATGAGCTGGAGCTGGAGCTGGAGCTCTAATGGTAGTTGTAAGTAATCAATGGCTGCGTCTCTAGTCCCTCAAGATTTTGCACTTTCTTATTGAGGGCATGAAAATTCCAAAAGACGAATGCCATTGGATTTATGTATCTTGATTGTTGCTTCATATTCTTGATTTCATCACATATTCCTGGTTCACGAGAGTACATAACTTCTCTTTCTATATCATAAGGCAATACCTGCCTTCCTCCGCCTCTGCTTCCTCTTACTCCTCCTAAGGAGAGTAGAGGATGAAGTGCCTTGCCTTCCTGAATTCTTTTCTTCTGATTTAGTTTGTCAAACTACCAAGTAGCAGGCAACCAACCAAGCAAGGCAAAATAATTTTTTAAAAAAATCAATTTTCGCATCTAAATAGTTTGTAATTAATTAGGGTACTAATAAGCCTTTTCCAGGTTTGAGCCAATCAGATTAGACCCATAGTGCTCATTTGAGTTGGAAAAATTTCTTTTCATCAACTTCAATCTTATTCATAATCCATCCATTCCACGCTATTTATGACGACTAACAAGATATACTAAAAATTCCCCATTTTAAATACACGTGTTACTAGCATAGGCAAGTGTATGATTTTTTTTTTAAAATTTAAACAAATAAAAGTCTTGCAAATCAACATTATTGAAATGAAAGAAAAGAAAATTGAGGATCGTTTCGTTATTGCAACATTTTCTCTGACTGAAATGTTTAAATATTTGAATGGTAGAAAAAAACAAAAGTTAAAAGATTGGAAGTTACCTGATGGCGGAGGATCCATAGCTATGCCATCAATCATGATTCATGATCCCATCCCATCTTTTTCTCTTGCTCTATGTTGCTTTGTTTTCCCCGTGTAGTACTTTTCCTCCTTACCAAATTACCCCTTTCCTGCATCTATCTTACAGAAGTGCCACTAAAGCCTGTCATCTGCTATGTAATTCCCGTGAGAAGAATCACGCAAGTAAAATGGAAAAGGGGTAAAGAAGTTAATTTCTGTATGAGTCAAGGATACATTCGGAAATGTAGCATAAAAGGACATTTCGGAATTGAAACCCATTCCAGATATAAGGCTCGTCGCTGCTGCCACCAACTGTTTCTCTTTCTTCTCTTTTTTCTTTCATTTTCTCTCTCAAGATCTCTCTGTTTATCTCTACTTCCATGGCTACCTGTGTATCAATCTCAGGTATTCTCAACCTCTGTTACTTATTTTACTCTTTCTTTTGAAATTGGAATTTTAGGTGTGTTGATGTTTGGTCACTGAACATGCTGAGCCTCCGAAGATTTTGTATTACACCTTTTTTGTGTGTTATTTACTTGCTTTTGTTTATTTGTACATTTATGTGATGTTTCTTGGAGTTTTCTTTGCTTCTTTCTGTTCTCAATTCAAGAGATTTACGTGAACGATGTATAAATTTGATTGATAACTAAGGAAGAATCTTCCAGAATAAGAAGTGAGTATCTATCAAATGCTTCTCTTTTGTTTACTGATGGGACAAATTTTCATGCTTTAAGTTTTTGTTTTGATATATATTATTGAATAAAAGATTAAATCAATTAGGTAACAGATGTTCACAGTCAAAAGGAATAACATGTTTGCTAATTGCTATTCGTTCCTTTAACAGTAATGTTTTTATTTGGTTATAGGTGGATCTTATCTTAGAGCACCTGAGCTTACCTCTTCCAGGTCTAGTTTGTTTGCAAAAACACCAAAACTGGCAGTTCAGAGGAACTCAAAAGCAGTGAGAACCAACCGCAGTTTTTCAGTTTGTGCGCAATACAAGTATGCATTCTTCACTTCTATCATGTGAAAGGCATCTAAAGTTAAGAGCTTAGAAGCCCTAGGATTTTGATATGAACTATGTTAATGCTTGATGGTTTTTCTGTTTCTATTTTGGGCTCCCCATTAACCTCCTCATTGTAATGTTCTGCTTTTTGCTTTCTTGTTGATATGCCACTTGAAAGGACCAAAAAAATGAATAGTACCTAAGTTCCTTCACATTTGAGATATATATGTTCCTCTTCTCCTTTATTTTCTCATCTTGTTTCCTTTCTATGAACTGTAATTCTTCTTTTGGTTCCTTAGTGGACTAAAAACTCCTTGAGATTCTCAAACATGGGATTTAAGTTTTACCGAGACGTGCAATTATCTTGTTTATTGTGGAAATTATCTTGTACATGGAAAATTAAAGTCTACCTTGGTAGGCTTTTCTATTGTCCATGTATGTAAAGGCTGAATGTAGATTTTGCTACTTTGATTTCGGTTTCTATTTTTATTTGGTTCTCAAGGTGCTTATTGTCATCCTAGATCATTGATACAGTTACAGTAGATTGTGGATTTGGTGTTTTTCCATTTTCATATTTGTGATGCGCCTTGATTATATACTCTGGCTATGGATTAATTGCATGCTCATATTTTGTCAGGTAGAAGATTTTTAAAGATAGCTTTTGATTCCTTTGATGGGCTCAGTTGCCATCCGTTGTAATTGAGAAATTTCTCTCCAATGGAACCTATTTATGGAACCTACATGAATGCTGTATATCGCTTTATTTTAAATAGCGATGATGTGACGCCTCTTTTATATGATTGATGGATATTTCAAATTTCCACCTCCAAATATTTCTCTCTAGGAACTTTTCTGGATTACGAATTAAAGATTTCCTCCTCTTTAGCTCAGTCAGTGTTGTGGCAACCTGGAGTGTTATCTTTTTGGCCTATCTTGGTTCATCTTTTTATTGTTGATTAGGCAATTTTTCCACAAAGTTTTCTTTTATATCATCAAGTATCTTATCACTTCACAAGGTTCTATAATTCTGTTACAAGTTTATTCAACTCTTGAAAATAAATAGGTTATATACAGGCCTATCTTCAATATTCGGGTAATTGAAGAATGGCTGGAGGAATCTGGGTTTTATCTGATTTCGTTTTATTTCATTTCTGGATTTCCTTTTTGGCAAATTCTTTTTCAGTTCAAGGACAGTTTCTGGTGCTGGAATAACTTCTTAACATAAAAGGTTTTGTGAATACTCGATTTGAATTGGTATTAAGGGCAATTGTGTGTTTGGGAAGAGCTTAAATCACTTATTCTTCAGTATTGCTTACTTGAATACAACTTTCATTTGTTCCATGTTTGCATTATGTCCTATAATAATCTACACAGGTAAAGACCTATCTCTCAATGTTTTCATGAAATATAGTTCCTTAATAGCCTTTTCCAGAAGAATTGTGATTAGGAGCTATGCTTCCTCATCTCGCAGAAACCTTACGCTTAGGCACTCTGTTGACTTATCTTATTTTAACCAAGGCCATTCTGCTTTCTATGGAAGTTTATATGATAATGCACTTTCTAAAAATAATGATGCATTTTCTAAAAATAGCTACGGTTCTCTCAAATGCAGTGATGGCGGCAGGGGTGGGGCTGGTGATTTTGTTGCTGGTTTTTTTTTAGGAGGTGCAATATGCGGAACCTTAGCATATGTTTTTGCTCCTCAGGTTTTTAATTTGTTGCCTTAACTTTTAGTTATTCCTGTAAATGTCTAGATGGTCCATGGGAAAGTTGAGAGGCTAAAAGTCTGACTTGATAATTGTATTAGGTAAATTAATGGTGTAACATTTGACTGATTCATGCTTATGTCCCATTTAGTTGCGTTGTTTTTTGATGGCCAGACATGTCTTGTCGTGCTCTACTTGTGTATTTGTGACAAGGAACATAGTTTTATAAATAGTTTGTCATTCTTTCTGAACAAATACAATGCTATTGGACAATTCTTTTTGCTTTTCTTTTAATATGTCTATTGACCAACCTAATGGTCATCTGTCCCCTGTCTCAGCCGCAGGGAACAGATGGTCTATGTTTTGGTAAATGATGTATAGAGCCCTTCATTAGCTAATCATTTAGAGTATAATAGTATTGTTTTGTTGTGAACTGCTTTCTAAATATATCTGTATCTTTAGATATCTCCTCACGTTCATGAGCCATTATTAATGATTTATTATGCTTGAAGGGAAGTTGGTCATATAAGCATCATGCATTTTGCGGTTGTTGTGTGAACTATGGAGTCGATGGATTTTTCCATTTTCTGTCACGTGTGTTTTGGAAAAGGTTTATAGTTTTCTGTGCTTGTGTTTAACTAATAGGTTACTGCATTGGCTGATTCTCCCCCTTTCTTCTCCTTCAAACTTCCTCTCGCAGATTAGAAGATCCCTACTAAATGAAGATGAATATGGGTTTCGGAAGGCTAAGCGACCAATCTATTATGATGAAGGTTTGGAGGTAATAAGCTTTCTACTTACTATGGATTGATCCAGTTAGAATTCGCTTTACATAAATACAATCTGTAACTCTTTTCTTTACTTGGAAGCAGAAAACCAGGCAAACCCTGAATGCCAAAATCAGCCAACTGAATTCTGCTATTGACAATGTCTCTTCACGGTTGAGAGGTGGCAATAGTTCCCCTCCTGCTCCTATGGAGACTGATCCTGAGGTGGAAGCTACCATGTAAAGATTGTGTATGTTCATCATTTCATGCATGTAGTTGTGTTGGCCTATAATGGTTGGAGGTTGCCTTTTGATTTCAGTTCTGAATATAGTTAGGTTATTCAAACTCTGTGCTGCCAACTTCAGTTTGATAAGATTAGTGGATATGTATAACCTCTCACAAATGTTCCCCATTTGAAACTTTTTCTGGGAGCTACTCTGAAAAGTTTAAGTAACCTATGTGATTTCGCCGTGAGATGGCACGGCACCATATTATTGATAACGAGCCTACTCATTTCATCATCTAGATTCCACAACCCTATGATGATTGCTTGTAGATTCTGAAATGTGGTGGAATAATATAAACATCAGAAAAGTACTCAATTAGGTCAATTTGAGATGCACATCAAAGTTCTTTCCCGACCTAGTAACCTGGTACGCGACGTGGATGGGGTTGGAACTAGAGTTTCTTAAAGCTTACTGTTGGTAGGGATGATATTTTGGCATATTTTGACTTGACTCAATTTGATTTTAAAATTAGTAGTCCGAATTTGAATTAACTAGATTTTAGATTGGGAAGGTTAATTTGATCTGGTTTAAATGGGGTCCAAAAGATTTTGAATTAAAATAATATTATTTTGTTAAGTTGTTTTATAAAAATTGTAGTAAATCACATCATTTTGACTTGAACCAGGAGCAAGTTGTTCGTATCAAATTCTACTTTGGCCCGGAGCAAGTTGTAGTTGCTCATATTCCCTTAGTTCTGCTCTCAGTCTTCCTCTCCATCTCTTTTGGTTAAGGCTTTCATTATTTCTCCCTATTCACTATAACTCTTTTTTTTTGTGTGCATTTTTCCTTTTCTAGTAGTGGTCTCCTTTTCAATTTTTTCACTCCTAGTAAAGTTGTTATCTTGCGAATTCTCTAGTACGAGTTCTTCTAGTTCCAGAACACCTTCCATAGCAAAACAATCTTTATCCCCTCCTCTTTCCTCAACCGAAATGTTCTCTATCCTCATCATGCGAACCACCAACCAATCTTATTTTTCCTCCCTTAGAAACTCATACCTAGCAGCTCCCTTTATTGAGTTGTAGCACCAGTACCTTACCCCTTCAGATGGGATCGTAAACTACAAAAGCAAGAACTAATTGGCGCATCCTTTCAAGTCAAATTATGCTACAAAAGCTTAAAGAAAACATGTTTGGACGAAATTTTGATCAACGAGTAAGGCTTATTTATATTTAAGTTCAAGTCAAAATAAGGAATGATCAAGATTTTGGAGTTGGGATATTAACACATTAAAAACAAACTAATTTTCCTCCAAAAATAAAGACCGGCTTAGATGTGAGTCTAGCTTAACTTTCATAATATTCCATTGGAATACTGATTGAGTTATTTGGCTAGCTTTATTGGGAAGCCTTTATGCTTAGATGAAGCTAAAATAGATATAAAACATATAGGATATGCTAGACTATGTGTGGAAGTGAAAGAAGTAATTCCATCCCTATCCTGAAACTTGATGGAAATGATAAGATGATAGAGGAAATGTTGATTATAAGCTATTTATGGAAACCAACTCTAAAAGGAAGAAAAGTCAATAGATAAAACCTTTCAAATAGGAGATTATGAGGAGCTTATGAGAATTGGAACAAAGGAACATGAGGGAGTTGTTGAATTACAGATTCAACCATCTATAATGCTTGTAGAAACTTGTAAAGGAAAGTTTTGATGTTCAACCAAGGTTAGACATTACGTAAGAACTCTTAACCGATAGTAAGGATAAAAACCATGGTAAGGAGCAAACAAGTGGGAATGCACGTAAAAATATAAAGTCTGCCCTATTGGAATTACATTTCGAGGAAGAACCTCGAAGCAATAACATTTGCTTAATTGATACCTTATAAAATGATACAATTCATTTAAAACTCAAAAAGGAAATCATCAAAGAAAGCAAAAGCAAGGGCTAATTTCGTTAAATAAATTTGGATTTCTTCAACTTTGAAATTTGAATACTCATTCTCTCTTTCAATTATTCTGACAATGGCGTTCAAATCCTTGCTTTTATTTAATATATATCTTTCTCCCTTCCAGTATCCATAATTTGACTGTACGACGTCTTCCTAAAAAAAAGAATGAGATTCTTGGTCATTTTCTCAATTCTTACTTGCGTAAGAGGATCTCATCTATAGAGAAAATGATATAGAAGATCTCATCATCTAAAAAAGTAACATATCTTTGTAAAAAAATGATTGGACTTTAGATTAATTTAAGAATAATTTTAAAATATCATGATTGTCATATTAAAATTTTTAAAATGATGTTTTTATATTCAAAGTTTTGTGTAATTAATTCAAAATTTAATATTTTTGTCGTAAAAATTATAATTTTAATTTCTCAACATATTCTAAAAAATGGAACAGAATTTGTTTTTGGAAAAGATCTATTAAACAACTATAAACTTATGATAATTTCAAATATTAAAGATTTGAAACAGTGACTTCTTAAAAGTGAAATTGCAATTCTAATTCAACCAAACCAGTTAATCAGTGTAACTTACTTTTCACATTTTTGTGCATCTTTCTCCTAAAAATTAACTAACGACAGTTAAATCACAAGCTTTTAATTCAGATTGACTGAAGTCTGTAAGTGGCCAATATCCAAGTTACTATTAAACTGACAAACTTATGAGAGACACATATCATGAATTGCAATCTGATATGTTTAGTAGAAGATTAATTAATTTCTTCTTATTATTTTGTATCCTGTATGACTACAAAACTAATAATATTTTTTTGCATACGTATGTAGGAATCCAACCGTTATCGAATCACGGACGTAGCAAAAAACAAAACTTTTACCAATTCTGAGCAGATCCCAATAATTGATTAACTTGAATAAAACAATATACAAATCATAAGAAATCGTACCTTGTTCGTATTCCTGTTATAAATTCTTTGAAATATTTTCTGAGTTATCAACCAGAAGCCATTCAAATGTCCGGCCTCTGATAGTATTCATAGAGCAATTTCTCAATACCTTTTAAGAGAAAGAACAAGAAGTGCTAGCCTCTCATATGTTCTTCCTATTTATAGAAAATCATTAGGAATTTTAATTTTTATTAAAATTAAATGCTTTAATTATAATTAAAATCAAATTCTAATTCTAATTAATTTAATTTTAATAAAATCAAATATCTTATATTTGATTCCTAAAGTTTCTCAAGCTTTATAATTGAGTCCAACTTAATTAAATTGATTTTTATTTTACAAATTGCTCTTTTATGTGTGGCCCATTAGGTTCCTAATATATTGGCAATAATTATAAACTATAATTTTAACTCGTAATTAGAATCAGATAAATTAAAACTCCTTTTTAATTTATCTTTAATTCTCTCATTAAATAATTTATAATCATAGATCAAGATTAACGTCTAGCAACATGCCATCACGACCCAAATATCAGGAATGTCAAAGTGGTTGACTTAACCTTTTCATGCATAGTTATGATGTATAATTTTATACTTTCGTCATTGAATGTTCCAATTGGATAGAGTATGGACACAATATCTACTATTTTCATCCAATCATGTTCGTTCTTGCTAATTAGTAATTGATTTATAATTGAAATTTGAAAACACTTTTCAAATGTCAATTCACTCTGGCCAGAGAATTCCATAAATCATTACTAATCAAGAACAATAGAAAATTCTCTCTAATTACTTTAGAGTGATGAATCCTTTATTGACTTACTCGACTATCTCTGTATGGTTCATATTGCATCCAAGTACTATCGACTGAATTATCCTATGACAATTCATAAGTAACATCAAAACACAGTAATTCCCATACGAGATACCTTGGTAATCTCAAGTCTAAGAATTAATTATACAACCATCATTATGAGAAAATCCATAGATACATAAGTAATATTCCATTTGGGATTCTCATAGTAGGGTCAGTTCAGTGACTTATTCTCTAATAATTACCCACACATTAGTTTAAGTATCTCTATACTTTAATTTATGAAATCAATTACTTTCTTCATAAGAAAGAAACATAATGTGTGCTAATTTTACCATTTCAACAATATCCCGTCTTGATGAAACTACAACTAGGAGCATTTAGGAACAATACATAAATGTAAATTGAATCTCACAATTATGATCTTATCATAATTTCAATTACATAGCAATTATTCCAGGGATTTTACCTTTAGTATTAAAACATCAAATGTAATTAAATTAATACGAAAAGACAAAGAATGCCTTTTTTCTTATTAATAAAAAATAATGTCATACATTACTTTGCATCCAATTGATTGGCTGCAAGGGTATAAACTGACAATCTCCCACTTGCACTAAAGTCAATCGCCTATTTATCTAATACCATATCCATTCATATGTCGATCATGTCTCTTTTGAGACAATGGCTTAGTGAAAGGATCTGCAAGATTCTCTTCAATGGGAACTCACTCCAATGATATGTCTTTTTGCTCCACTATCTCCCTGATCAAGTGAAACTTTCTAAGTACATATTTGGACTGTTGATGAGACCTGGGTTCCTTTACCTGCACAATATGACCGTTGTTGTCACAATACAATACTATAGGCTCAACAATGTTAGGAACCACTCTAAGTTCAGTGATGAACTTCTTGATCCAAACCGCTTCCTTTGCCGCCTCTGACATTGAAATGTACTCTACTTCGGTTGTTGAATCTGCATTGGTTGGCTGTTTGGAACTTTTCCAACTCACCACACCACCATTAATAGGGAAGAAGTACCCTGACTGTGATCTACTATCGTCGGGATCTAACTAGAAACTGGCATCTGAATATCCTTGAACTCTTAGTTCTGCTCCTCCATAGACCAAGAAAACATCTTTAGTTCTTCTCAAGTACTTTAAAATGTTTTTCACAGACGTCCAGTGACCCTCACCTGGATTGGCTTGAAACCTGCTCGTTATGCTCAAAGTATAAGAGGCATCTGGTTATGTTTTCTTCAACTAAACAAAGGAATAACTTTTTACTAGGAATAGATCAAGAATGGAATGGTTATTCCAGTCAACCAAACACTCTGTAACAGATTCGGAGTATTTAGAGCTTATCTAAGAGGCAGAGTACTATCAGTTGCTTATATGCCATTTCATATCGTTCTTCTCTTCTTCTTCTTTCTTTCTTTTTTTTCCAATTCTTTAGTTGAGAAATCATTGAGTTTTCAACCGTTCTTAACTTCAACGTTATTGTGTGTTCATTTCATTTCAAAGGAGTAAGCATCTCTTGTATATAGTTGTAAGCTTGTTTAAGTTATATTTAGGAAAGCCTCCAAAGAGCATTTTTTGGATGTATCATGTTTGCATTTATGTCAACTCATCCCTAATTTATGATAATATGAATACTTAACTATTTATATGCATTGGTGTGATCAAATAATTATGATTGTTGGACTTGGAATTATTTATCCTTAAGCAGTTTAGATAGGTGTATGGATCAATAATCATGTATCCTTCTTTGCAGGAGAAATGGTAGTCTGCCTAATCTTCCATTTAGAGGAGCCATGTTTATTTATACAAAAGATTTAGTCATCTATTTATGAATATTGTACTTGTGGTACTTAGCAATTGTGGCCCAGATGTTGCAGATCAAACTATTGTGTTTCTGAAACACGATTGTCAATTTTAATGGCAGAAAATGTCTGCAGTCAATAGATCCTTATAACCTTAAGGATTACAGGGCAATTAAGGGCTTATCTTGCAACCAAATCGAGGGAAATCGATTTAATATCTTGATTACGAAGTTCAATTCTATGAGTTTCTACCTAAGTTGGGACTTCCAATGGAATACACCCCCACTGTAACTATTATTAACACACACTTGGAATTGATTTTAGGTTCTTGTAATTTCTATTCTTTATGAACATTTTTTAATTTGACAGATACCAGCTGAACTGGTGAAACATTATGGTGGGATCCCGATTTTAATAAACAAACAATCGCTCTATTTTCTACTCTCAACAGTTCAATACGCAAGCTATCATTCTTTTCATTCCTTTCAGCAATAGTGTTTTCTAAAACCAAATGGAAAAAACAGAAGGAGCCAATTCAAGCCAGCCCGGTGGCACGGGCGCTCGTGCGATTCGGCGAGAAAACAGCAC
>JAOQMM010000002.1:8079707-8101260 GCA_027563515.1 Erythroxylum platyclados
ATTAATTAATTACAATATTTTAATTAATGAATGAATTATATTTTAATTATTAATTAATTAATATTAAAAATATTTTTTTTAAAATAGCTACTACTAAGGAATGAGTTTCATTCCTTTACTAAATGGAAGGTATGGGAGATTCCCCAAAAGTGGGATATCAAAGTATTACCTCTATAATGATAATCAATAACCAACCACACACTTTTTATTTCATACCCATTAACCCCTTCCCAAACCCATCAACCAAGCACCCCCTAAATGTCTATAATCGCTATGGCCACATCTATTTGATTTCTCACAAATCAGAAGCACTAAATTATTTTATAAAGTATATGGATTTGGTAGAGAATTAATTAGACAAGAAAATAAAAGAATTAAGAATTGATTAAGGACAAGAATACTTGTCTGATAAGTTCAAGATGTTATAAGATAAATAAGAATAGAAAGATAATTAACTATTTCTAAAACCCCATAATAAAAAGGCATTGCAGAGAGACAAGAATGCTAGTAGAAATGATTAGGTCTATAATGACATAAACAAATTTACCAATCACTTGTTAGAGTGATGCATTGCTTACAATTACTTATATACTTAATCGAGTGCCCACAAAATTAGTTACAAACACTCGATATAGATTATAGACAGATAGAAAATATGACATGAAAAATTTAAGACTATGAAGGTGTGCTACCTTCATTACGGACCTTTCTCTGAGATATAGGAAACTAGGCCTAAGAGGGAAGGAAAGTATCTTTATTAGATGATCTGAACAATCAGTATGATATATGTTCATAAGTGAATAAGGTAATAAGAAGTAATAAATTTTAAATCACGAGATGTCTTTTTTTTAGAAAATGACTTTTCAAAGTAAAGTGAAATAGGAAATTACCTATATTTATACAAAACTCTTAATTATAATAATTCTATTATAGGCAAATATAATGAGAGACTTTATCTTAGTAGGAGTAATCTAGAACTTAAAGAATCATCTCAAATTCGATTTAGGTTATAATCGGTTGAAAGTTTACACTGTATTTTATTCAAGTGGGAGTAATTAGGACATTTATAAATCTATTTCTTATTAACCTCATTAATGTCATAGTACTTATAGAATAATTTCCCAATATTGTTTTAAAATAAAAGAGGAAATTCATATGATTATCCTATAAGAAGAGGATGAGAGAAGGAATGTACATGAGATTCTTACTAATCCTATTAAATAAGAATAGATTAAAGCAATGAAAGAATAAATGACTGCTTTAAGCATAAATCAACTAAGAGACTTATTTAATCTCCCTAATGGGAATAAAGATATTATGAAAAAATGGATTTTTGAAATAAAATGAAAGGCTTATGGCAAGATATAAGGCAGCCTCATAGCTAAAGGATATACACAATAGGAAGGAATTTATTATACAAGACATTTTTACTTTTATGAGATTTGCTTCAATTCATCTAATCCTAACTATAGTAGCTAGTTTGGTTTTGAATTATATCAAATAGATGTAAAGACTACTTTTCTAAATGGATAATTAGAAGAAGAAATCTACATAGAGTAACCTGTAAGTTTCATTGAAACGAGCCTAGAATATAAAGTGTTTTGGTTATTAAAATTGATTTATGATTTGAAGCAGTTATCAAGGTAGTGGTACATTCATTTTCATAACACAATTTTCTTTTATGAATGATAAAGACCACTTTGTATTTATTAAGTAATCCAAACATAAATTTTCAATTTTATCTTTATATGTGGATACATTTTGATTGCTTATAAAGATTGTGAGTTTGTTATACAAATCAAAGATTGGTTGTCATCGGAATTTGAGATGAAAAACATAGGTGAAGTTGTATATATTCTTATAATCAAGATTTTAAAAGATTGTTAAGAAAGATTTTTGTCACTTTCTTACACGACCTTTGTTGAAAAGATCTTGGAGAGATTATGTCTATAAGATTGCAAACTAATTAATAATCCTATTACTAGAGGGAAGACCTCAAGCAGTAAGTTTTGCCAATTAACATTATAAGAAAGGGAACAAATTAAAAAGTTATCTATTATAGTGTAATTGGAGGCCTCATTTATGCTACGATGTGCATAAGGCCAGATATTTGTTATGTTATTGGAAGGGTGAGCATATATTAGTCAAATCTAAGATAAGCACTAGAAAGCAGTATAGAGAATATTGAGGTATCTAAAAGATACTGCTAATTATGCATTGGGTTATTAACAACCTACATGTACAAGAGTATACATATACAAATTGCGAAAGAGATCTAAATGAGAGCAAATTTAGCTCTAGAGAGTCTCAATTTGTTTTCTTACTCAATAATTATATGATGTTATAGATAAGTAAGAAACAATCATATATTGCATTATCTATAGTAGAAGCTACATTTATAGCATTTTTAGTAGAAGTACAAGAAGTCGTATGGCTTAGACAATTCTTGGTTAATTTTGGGGTCAATAAAATCAAGGTTGATCTAACAATTGCTTATAGTAAAGACTCTAAATTTTATCATAAAACTAAACATATCAATATTAGGTACAATTAAGTGAAAGATATAGTTGCACAAGGTGAAGTGAGCATGAAGTATATATCTACGCGAGATATAGTGGCTGACCCAATAACAAAACCAATTTTCTGATATACATATATTAAACATGTGAAGTCACTAGTATTATATAGATATTAAAATGTAATTAATAAACATTTATCCATATATGTTCATTCATTATATTGTCATGTTTAATGTAATATATGCTAACATTTTTTATTAAATGATAAGTTATAATACTTGATTATGATATTAGTTTATATGACATATTTTATGTATAAACACAGAGTGTTAGATAGATAAAACATTGATCATCTCACGCAGACAATCACCTCTGGTATTTGTGATGACTAGAGATAAGGCAGGTTTTAATTTTATTAACAAGGTGATACTTAAGAGCAAGAGCAAGAGCAAGAAACTTAAGCCATAGGTTTTAACTTTGATAATAAGTTGAAAGAGAAATTAGTTTGAAGTGATCAAATAGTTACCATATCTACCTTAGATGAGAGTTGAGAAAGATAAATTTAAGAGTAGACTAGTAAACCTAGATTAAATATTAAGTGCATTTGAACCAATATATGTATGATATTGCAATAATGAAAGACATATGCTCTAAATAAAATGAGTTAATACCATAGCACATGACTATTAACATATGTGCAA
This sequence comes from Erythroxylum platyclados, assembly GCA_027563515.1. Taxonomy (NCBI): domain Eukaryota; kingdom Viridiplantae; phylum Streptophyta; class Magnoliopsida; order Malpighiales; family Erythroxylaceae; genus Erythroxylum; species Erythroxylum platyclados. The sequence goes on from JAOQMM010000002.1 coordinate 8,082,928, forward strand.
AAATGGCCATGAAAAGAGATTAATGTAAGTCATAAGATCTCAACTTATATTGTATGAGATCCTATATATTAAAAAGAGCCTCATAATATACCTTATAACTCTTGTCTAATTTTTAAGAATTAAATTTAAAATTTACTACTTTAGAATATCACCAAAAGATAGTATTTGATACGATCTTAAGAGACAATTCTAAAAAAGAAAATTCAATTCAAACGAATTTAGAATAGAGGAATATCATTTTGATTGGTAATTCACATTAGAAAAATTGTATTCATTTTGTGCTAAGAGATTTAAACACATTTATAAACGATAAAGTAAATGAGATCAAATAAGATTAAAATACGAGATATGACCTAGGTTATAGCATACTACAATAACAATACCTAGTATAAATCCCTCTAAGACACGAGGTCTAGTCTAAGTTATAGCATACTAATATACTCATGGATTTATTCATTTATCGAAATGTCTTATATTCTTAACAGATGTATGACAATGAACTCTCATCATGTATAGGTCACAAGAGTATATCAAGTATAAGAAACTGCATAATTCTAATTAAAAAACTCATTATATATGAGTAGGAGATAGTAGACCATAGGACAGACCTAACAAGTTTGAGTTGCAAAGTTTGACATCTAACTATCAAAGAGCAGCTAAAAATTTGAAATTACCTATATAAGATATTAATTTAAATTCAAATTCAAATGTAATTTTATTATCTGATCAATTAGATTTTTGTGAAAGAGAAAAAGAATTTCTTTTGAGTATTTTTTAAGGGATGAAATTTAAACATTATCCAAGTGATATGACTAAAAATGTATATCGAAGTCGATTTTATAATCTGTGTTTAGATTTCCCTCACCTCTTATATTTCCAGAATTCATGACAATAAACTAGAAGCTTTTCTCTGGAGGCAGTGGGGTGTTTCAGAAACAATTAGTTTAATAAAGATTACAAACAATACATATATAGTAAAATGACTCATTCAGAAAAATACAACATAAGCTTACTGAAAAGAACATGTATATGATGATAATATAATTCTTTTATAGCTTTCATATGTATCTATTTGTATTAATAGTGCTGTCGACTGATAGAAAAACATTTTTGCTAAAACATGTTCTAGAGAGATGTTTAGGCTTAATATTTGATACTCAGGGCTGTTTAAATGTAATATGGCGTAAATAAAACGAAATGACTGATTTACGTATGGACATTGGACCTAGTGGGTTAAAGGAGTAGTCTGTAAATGAGATTGTATTTTTTGCCCTAGGATGACAATTAAATAATTTTACATATCTTTAATTCAAATTTATAACAATAACTACTCCTTTTGTTCAATTTTCTTCCTAATTTATTTAATTTTTAACACAATTTTGTTATATTCCTTATTCCTATCTTACTTTAGCTATGGCATTCCTAACTATTCCAAATTATAGACTAGTGAATATCCCCGATTATAGACTAGTGAATATTGATAACGCTTTTTGTAAGCAAAACTCATTCTCTTCTAACTGCTAACCAAACTACTCATGCAAATAAAATTAACCTAAAACATAAAAAAGTTTATAGAGCTACTCTTTCATCCTCCTTTATAAATTTTGTCTTTGTAAAAAATATTTTTTACTATTCCAACTTACTTAAAATACACTTTATAGTATTAAAACATTTTAAAATAATTTTATTGTTAATTTTCATTCAAATAATTTAAATAGAAGACAAAACATAATTAATAATTTTAAACCTGGCAATGTCTATATGATTAACCTAACCTAATTATATTATAAGAAAATCCAAAACTTAGGAAATTGAACAATATGAGGTAATGATGGTTTAGCATTATTGAAGGCAAAACTAGTCAGTAAGTCTAAATCATACTTTGCATTGAAAAATGTTAATAACATTCTTAGAATGAGTTACTTCAATGCCCTAAGAAATATTTCAAGAGACCTAAATCCTTAATTATGAAACCTGAATAAAGTGCTTTACAGAATCAATTTAAAACCATTAAGTTACTTGCTAAAATGATGTCATCTACATAAATGAGCAAATAAACGAAGCTTGAAGAATCATCTTTTAACAAACAAAAAAAGAAGGATTTGATGGAGTATGCATAAAGCCTTGTTGAAATAATGTTGCTATAAGATGTGACTTCTACTATTTGCTTACTTGTTTAAGGCCACAGAGAGACTTTAACAATCAACAAACTTTCTAAGGCTGATAAATAAAAAGTCTAGGTGGCACTTTCATATAAACCTCCTCATTTAGATCATTATAGAGGAAGGTGTTGCTAAAATCAAGATGATGAAAATTCCATTGGTGAATAAAAACAAGTGTTAATGAGGTTTTAACAGTTGTCATCCTTACCATTAGAGAGAAAGTCTCTATCTAATCAAGGTCGTGCTACTGAGTAAAGCCTTTGTCTGCTAGTATGACTTTGTATATCTCAATACTACCATCTGCATTATACTTAGTTTTGACCCATATGCACCCAATAGATTGTTTATTTGGTGGTAAACCAACTAGCTCCCATGTATTATTGGATTCCAATGCTTGTAACTCAGCATCCATTCCTTCATGCTAAAACTAATGCTTGACAACCTCTAAGAAGCTTTTTGGTTCTGAAAATGCATCAATAGAAGTACAAAGTTTCCTATGCTTATGCTTATGTGTGAGGTTAGTATAAGATATGACAGAAGCTAAGGCATGTGATGAGGTAGTAGTATTTTGTAGGTTAGTGTAATAATTTTCATATTTCAATGGTGGACTATGAGTTCCAGTGGACTTTCTTAGAACAGAAAATTAATTTTGTAAAAAATGAAAGTAGGAGAATATAAAGATGTTGGCAAAGATGTGTTAGGTTTGGTACTTACTTTGTGATGGAGGATTAAAATCCATGTATGGGATAGTGGTTAGAAGCATAATAGAGTAACTTACATTAGTTGATGATTGTTGAGAATAAGAAAAAAATATCTTCACAAAAGTAGACATTCCTAAAAGCTACAATTTGACCATTATTAATATCAAAAAGTAAAAAACTTTTGGAATTTGAAGGGAAACCAAGAAAAATGCACTTTATTGCTCTAGAATCAAAATTTGTCCTATGAACATCAATAGTTGATGCAAAAGAAAGACAACCAAAAACCTTCAAATGCTGAAAAGTTTGTAATTTTTTATAAAATAAAATTGCTTTAAAGGGATATAAACCCTTCCAAAAAGTATATTTTCACATTGATAAAATAATATAACTCATAACTAGACCAAGGTTGAAACACCAGTTAATTAACTACCATAAGGTATATATTACTCAACCACCTATTGCAATTATACTTACTTCCCTTATCTATGTATAGTGTATCCTCTTTGTATTGTACTACCTAAGGTACAAGAGGGTTATTTCTTTACGAGTACTGACTTTCCCTCACTTTACATCTAGGTCCATGGAGAAATAACACCAAAAACATGGCTGGACAATCCTTAAGTTACAAAGATCGGTAACCTATAAGATTAGTAATTCAAAAGGAGTTTTATTTCAAAGAATAAATGAAGGTATCATATTAATAAGCTAAGTTACATATAAAACATAATCATCCAAAAAATTAATAAGCAAGAAAACTTGAAACTTAAGAGACCTAGCAACATTTAATAAATGTTGATGTTTACGTTCAACTGAAAAAATTATTCAAAACTACTATTCTTGAAAATTTCCATATAACAATTATACTAATATCTAGAGTTAGGTAGGGCAAATGGTATAGGGGACGTCCACCAAGGGTTTCCTTGGTGACTATCTCAATTTTATCACTTTCAATAACAAAGCTTAATATCTAGATTTGAACTTATTTTTCAGTTTTTTACCTTAGAAATCAAAAATTTTGACCTCTCTTTAATCAACTTGAGCTTCCTCTCCTTCTTTCTATAAAGCCTTTGCTCATATACGTATTGCATCGATAATTCTCTCTCAAGTCTTAAATGCTTTTTATTAGACTCATCAATTGTATAGTATTTGCTTAAGTACTTATTTAATGGTTATAAACCATAAGCTTAAAAATAAACTAAATGGTAGAGAGAGAAGCTTTATCTTCTCTCGAACTCTTGCACGATTCTACATGGTAGCTGGTGGTATCTTGACTATTATTTCCATCCTTCCTTCAGCTCTTTCTTCCTACTCCAGTAACATGTTTCCACTCCTCAATTCTTCCCTCATTGAATATTTTGTTTTAACTCTTTCTCTGTTGCCTTGTATTATTTTACTTCCCCCCTCCTTTTGTTGCTAGCCTGTTAACTTTCCTTTTTCAGCTCTTGCTTCACTTCAACCCTCATTTACTCAGCTTATTGCCAGCTAAATTCCTCTTATTCGCTCAGGCATTCTTCTTCCTTTTAGCTCCTTTCTCTTCTTTTTAGCCTCTTTTAAATTCCCACCTTATTTTCTCTCTTTCCTTCCATTTTTATTTCTTTTCCTTTTTTAGTAACTATGTAAATTATGCTTAACCTATCCCCTGTTACCTTTCCAACTTTAAACACCAGCTCCTCCAACTATAATCTTAACCCTTCCTTAATTGACCACACCATGAATTATAACTTAGCTCAACAAAGCTTCATCCTTCCGCTCAGGTTATTAATAAATATTAAAAAACAAGTTTTAGGAGACTCTTCCCAGAACTTGAAGCTTCACTATTGTCACCCAACATCCATTGATGGAAAAGTTTGTGTTGCTCCAGATATTCATTCTTAAAAAGGCATGTTAAATGGTAATCAAAACTCAATGTATACTTATTGCACAAAATGCCTTTTTTCCAATCTATTTAGCATGAGCAAATCATAAATGGAAATCTTTTGGCTTATCTGAAGTGATGTTGAATTATGAAGATTTATTCTTTTTCAAGTTTTTTTCCTTACTTGTAGGATATAGAAGTCTTGGAAAATGGCCCTTGAAACTTTCAAATTCCCATATTTCTTCAAACTTAGAAGCCAGGCATTAAACTGCACAACCTTAAACAAAACCAATTTCTAATCTAGCTTAACATTCATGAAATCCCTCTTGAATACTAGACTACCTTAGGACTTAGTCACCTTGCCAACTTTATTGACAAACCTTTAAGCTCGAATGAAGCAACAAAATAATTGAAAGGGTTAAATTGCTAGCATTTACATCCTAGTTGAATCCAACAAAAATCTTCCTCACAAAATTCCCTTGGTAAGGCTGGATGATGAAAATAAACTCTTCTAGGATGAGGTCCTTGTCACATATACCTAGAGACTTGATGAAGTAGCTTAGAGACAAATATGGAAGCCCATTAGGAGAAGGTTTAAAAATGGAGAATACAAGAAGCTGACTTAAACTAAAGAATAAAGTATAAATGAACCAAGAAATTAAATAGAAGTTGAGATTGCTCCTTTAGAGAATAATAGTTAAAAAGATAATCAAAAGGAAACTAAGGGATTTCCTATTCCCTATAAACAAAAAAATGTGTTAATGTCTAAAGAAAAAGAAGGAGGAATTGAAGAACCCAAGGCTGAGTGAGGACGCAACCTAGTATGATGAACCCTACATCATTTAAGCCAAATCTCAAGGCTCCTAAAGAATTTACTGAAAAAGGCTTTTAAAGAATCACTATAAGAAGATTTAAGAGGAAAAATAAATCCTCTACTAACTCTATCAAATGAGTATACTATCTTATAACAAAAGAGGACTCTATAATCCTAGTAAACAACAAATGGTGTCTGACTTTGTTAATGAATCTAATTCCTTTTTGATAGGTCTCCTAGAAATAAAGATCAAAAGGCACAATAATGAGAGGCTAAAGTTTTTGAAAAAGCACTGACAAGTGCTAACCAATCATCAGCAACACTAAAATGGGAGAATTGTAATTGTAGTGGGTCCAAATCAAGCAGAGATAATCTATTCTTGATTTGAAGATTAGCTAATTCATCTTATTATCAAAATGAAAGCTCAGAAAGTCAGCCTCTCCATCATATTTTTATATGCTTTTAACCTCCCTTTCTAATGTAACCCTCTTTAGAATAATTTAAAGCACCTAGGGGACTCCATACATGATCTATGGCTTATTGTGGGTGATTTTAATAGTTTAATTAGAAGCTGATGGTAATATCAGCATGGGGAATTACAATAAGGATTTTAGAATTGCATTAGCCATATCCAAAGATTGACATGAGTAGGAAGGGCATGTTTTACACCTAGAATAATAAGAAAAATAGGGAATGTTTCATCAGGAAAAAAATAGTTAGATTGAGTCTTGGTAAATGATAAATGGCTCAGCTACTTCCCTAGAAGTATAACTTGTTTTAATAGCTCTCTCTTTTTGGACCATACTCCTATCATCATTTAGAATTCATCCAATTCACATATCAACTTAAAGAGCCTCCAATTGAGCCATAATATCTCTTATTTGCATAATATGCTTATGTACACCTCTATATCGAAGAGCTTTTGAGATAAGAATATGATAATCAAAGTGTTATTAAATGCTTTTCTTGAAGACACGAATTGCTTATATTATGACCTTTAACAAAGTATAGACATTATCATGCTAATCAATTGAATCTTGAATATTAGTTGACATCTTAGTCCTTATGAACATTACATTGCGATGATTATATCACTCCCACTTTTCATAAAGATTAACCTTATCTAAAAGGTTAGTTTTAATATAGGAGGTGGTTCATGCTTTCTAATAGCATAACCAATGTCCATCCACCCTAAATAAAGAATAATATTATCATTCTAAACCTTAGAGTTATCACTTTCTAACTCAGGAAAACATATTTCATATCAGAAAAATGTATAGGTTGAATGAATGCAAAATAATTATAAACATTCTTACGTATAAAATTCAGGCAAACAAACATACCAATGCTTTACCAATGTAAAACATGTGAAAAATGAATCAACAACAAGAATTTTTTGTGGCTTAAATTCCTAACTTAAATTATTTGTATGCTTTATGATGAAACTATTTAATTACGTTCCATTTATTAATCCCTGTAGGTAAACTAAGAAATATAACATGATGTTTCAAATCAATTAACCATACAAATGCAATGAAATTCCTATGGGATGATCTTATTGCATTAGATATGATCAATTATAAACCAATGCCTTTTAATATATGCGATATTGAAGTCGTCAATGTATAAGATTAATTAAATATGTTGTCGCTAATCTTTAGACAATGAAAATGCAAATCACTAGGCATTAAAATTTATAAATCAACTGATTTGAACTTGTATAATAGTCATATACAGCAAACATCATGATATATATACATAGAAGCATTAATTATAATTCAAGAACAAACTTAAAACATACATCTAACATCAATCTGCAAATCATTAATAATAGGGCAAGTATATAAATCAAAATCCATATATCTAGTTTCTGGATCCCTAAAGAAGACTAAACATCAAATCATACCAAGGCAGAGGTGGAAACGATGCTCTGACACCAAATGTTAAATAAATTAATCACTAAGCCTAATAAAATCGGAAACAAATCTAATTTAAATCTAATACGTGTAGAAAACTTAATATATATGTTAGATTTATTGTGAAAGTGAAAATTAAAGGAGATTGACCTCCAGCTATTAATATAGTTACCAAAATGAAATAAGAGCTTTATATTTTATAGAGAAACCACAAAAAGCTGATTTTGAATGTTGTAAAATTACGTCTAGTGATTGGATTCTTCTAAATCCTTAGCAATTTAAGTTGAAGGTGGGTTATCCTTATGAGTGCTAGGTTTTAGGGTAACCAAATGTATGAAAATTTTAGTTGTAATAGCATTCTTCCATCAACAATACTCTTTTTGAAATGCAGTTATCAAGAACATTTATTTGGTAGTTTATTCATTATAATAGTTTACCATATTTAAAGAAATAATATACCCAAACCCACTGCTCAAATCTTGTAACAATTCATAAATGAGTTTATTATACTCATGATCAGGTTGTACGAAGCCAGTCATTCCAAAAGCTTATCCCTTTTCTCATTTTCTATCATTATGTCTATCCCTATTATTTTTATTGCTTCTTAAATTTGAGCTCCCTCAATCACCTGTAATTTACTCTCCAGGAGATAGTGACCAGATGAGAAAATGAAAAAGGAGAAAGATGAATGAAAAGAATGGAAATCTTATAATAGTACCTACCCCAAGTTCAATAGCACCAAAACCAATGACAGTAGTATTTGATCATTTCTCGACAAACTTCTTTCTACCTAGCCCTTCATGAACAAAATTTGATTGAAGAGGGAAAATTTTCCTTAAGAGTTTACCATATAGCAACTGAGAACAATATGTTCTTGTTCAGACAAAAATCCAGGGTCCTCTAGTTGAAAGAAGGTGAAAAAAACTCAAACTTTTTTCTCAAATCATTACTCTCTAAAATAATTCAAACAAAATCTCAGCTATAATAGATCAAAATAGATCCTTGTTAGGATCAAAAGAAGAGATTAGGACTAAAGCACTATCTTATTTTTCCTATAGATTGGGGAAAAAATCAGATGCTTCTAATTCAATCCCTTTCTTGAAATCTTTAATTGCTAATCTTCTTTCAATGTAGGATATTCACCAATCCTTTTGTAACCTTAGAAATCAGGGATGCTTTCTTTGCCATGAATCCTTACAAGGCCCCTAACCCAAATGGCTTAAATGCCTATTTCTTTCAACAAACACGTAATTACACCAAAGACTTAATAAATGAAGTTGTTTTGGAATTTTTCAGCTCAGAAAGATTACTAAAAGAAATTGACATAACTTTTATTTCCCTGATCTTAAAGTCATCTTCCCCAAGCTCTATGAGAGATTATAGGCCAATATCTTGTTGTAACATCTTCTACAAACTTCTTTCTAAAATGTTGGATAATAGGTTAAAGAAAATTTTGCCAAAAGTGACTGATCTCTCTTAGGGTGCCTTCATTAAGGGGAGAATGGAAGGGGATAATATACTACTTATCTAGGAGCTTCTCAAAAGCTATACATAAATTCCTCAAGAAAAAATTGTGCTATCAAGATAGACTTTAACAAAGCTTTTGAGTCACTAGACTGAGATTTCTTTATGAAAACTATGCTTGCTTTTGGTTTCCTAACCAACTTTATTCAATGAACTAAATAATGTATAACCACTCCTTCATAAGGAATATTGATCAATGAAAGTCCTACTAGCCTAACTTAAGGTGAATAGGGCTTGATGAAGGGGGATGCTATATCCCCCTAACTCTTCACTCTTGGAATTAATGTTCTTATCAGGCTCATTAAAAACGACATAGCTTAGAACAATAAGTTTAGTTTTCATTCCAAGTGCAAGTTTATGAGAATTTCTACTTTATCATTTGTTAATGATCTAATCTTGTTCTCTAAATCTGATCTAAACATGGTGAAAACTTTGATTTCAACTCTCAAAACCTTTAAGCACCTATTGGTTTTAGAAATTAATAAACAGAAGAGCCATCTCTTCCTCTCTTCAAATGCAAGCTCTCTCACTAATTACATGGAATGCATTATAGGAATTAAAGCCTTTAAGCCTCCAATTCTTTATCTTAGCATTCCAATTTGCACTAAAAGACCATCTTACAATGAATCCAACCCTCTAATTGAGAAAATCAAAAGAAGAATTTCAAATTGGTATAATCATAAGCTTTCAATTGCTAGTAGAGTACAACTGGTGAATTCAATACTAAACTCCTTATATGTGTACTAGACTTCCCACATCTGGTCCCCAAGAAGCATTATCAAAACCATTAAGTAACTATAGAAAAGGGTCATTTGGTCAAGTAACATTTTAGGGAATGCGTTAGTTAAAATGAGCTAGAAAGACTTGTGTTTGCTAAAAACTGAAAGGGGCTTAGGTACTCATTTGATCAGGGAGACTAAACAGATGTAGTTTATAAAGAGAATATAGAGAATCCATAATGAAAAATGCTCCTTATAGGTAAATCAGATTCATGCATTTTATATAAAAGGCAGTAGCTTCTAGAGCTTGAAGCCTAAAACAAATTCCTCATGGACTATGTACCATATACTCAAAATAAGGAATGAAGCTAGGAAAGGAATAATGCACAAGTTGGGAGATGGTGCAACAATTTCTTTTTGGTATGATACATGGACCCCTTTAAGGCTTTTACATGATGTCCCCTATCTTTAGCATATGAAAGAACAATTCTTGATTGAGCCATCATGAAAGAATCACTTGGAGAAAATCAAATCTAGGGAAATATCAACTCTAAACCTTAGGTTTCATCTCATTCCTGACCAAGCTAATGTTATTATATGGAAACTAAACCCTTCTGGTACCTTTACTAATAAGTCTTTTTTTTTTTTGAAAAATTTACTAATAAGTCTTACTGGAGTGGTATTAGAAGTTGGGGCCAAAATTTCTCTAGTATCAGCTAGTTTGGATCCCTCAAGCATTCCTGAGAGCATCCATGATAACATGGCTGGCCCTTAAAGTGAAACTAAGCACCCTAGACAAGGTGGGAAAATACAAGAGTCTTGGAACTTTGTGCCTTATGCAAGAATGAAAATGAAACTTTGGCACATTTATTCTTTGAATGCAATACAACTTATAGAATCTAGAGAGCAGTTATTGATATGTCTAATAAAAACATTCCTTGCAGAGATTGGTCTAGTATTATTCAATGGTGCAACATATACTAGAGGAGAAAAGACAATGAGTGGATGACTTCCCAGATAGCATTTTGCAATACAATATATGGGGTTGGATGAAGAGAAATACAAGGCTTTTCAAATGTTTTTAGATGTAAGAACATGATCTAAAAATATCAATTCTTTAGGCCATAAGGAAATAACTTATAATCCACTTGCCTAGAGGCCAATTAAGCAATCTGATGACAAACAATTGGAGGATTTAAAAGCTGGGGACCTAAAGGAAATAAGGTAACACAATCTATGTAGCTACTTTAAGTCGTTATACATCCAATTGGAGCCATTGTATTTCTTCTATAGAGTGTCATACTGATGATTGGCTATAACTTACCTTTCATGCTATTTTGTACTTCAAGTTTTGATCCTTAATAATATTTTTAATATCTCAAAAAAAACTATAGAATTTTGATGAGAAGTGTAAATATATTAGTTTGGTGAACAATTCCTTTTAAAGCATAAAAATAAGATAAATTAAACTTAAGAGCAATATTAGAACATATGGTTTTGATACATTTTTTCAAACTGTGTTTCAACGAAGTGACAAAAGTTTTGAACGATACTTTTGAGACTCGTCTTTGATTTTCAAAAGATATATCCAAGTGAAGCAATTAAAATTATCTACAACTATAAGAAAAAAATTCTATGACTGGACAAAGTGACTGTATTTGCTGGTATTAATGTGAATAAGATGAAAAATATTAACAGAAGTAGATTTACCAAAAGAAAATGAAACCTTCTTTTGTTTAACAAAGTGACACGTCACAAACAATTTTATTAGAACAAGATATATGAAAATCCAACTTTAGAAGGAGTTTCAAATGTGGAGTGGGCAAATAACCCAATCTAAAATGTCAAACATCAGTTTTTGCAATAGAATTATAAGCAAAAACACTTTTAAATATATCATAATTACAAAGAGACTTGTTTTGAATAGAGGAATCAGTAGTAACCAATTGATATAAGCCACTTTTCTTGATAGCTAATCCGATCATCCTCCAAGATATTAAATCTTGAATAAATAAAAAATTTTATGGAGAAGTAAATACAAATTAGGAGAACCAGTTAGTTTACCAGAAGAATGAGACTGAAAATAAAAACCGGGACACAAGGCACATCTGTTAATAATATAGATTGCAAAACTTGAACATAACCTTTATACGTGACTCCCATTTGACGTCTATTAGGCAGATTCACCATAATGTTGTTAACAGGCTCATAAGAAACTAAAAGTTCAAGTGAACTAGCTATATGATCTGTGGCTCCAGTGTTTATAATCCAATCCGTGGAGATCGTTTTAATATGAAAACAAAAGGTTCTTAGATTCTTACCAATATGAGTACCATAAGGTTGAATCTGAGCCGAAATGTTAATATGAGCACCAGTAGTAGTAATATCAGTGGCTTATTAAAGAGAACTAGTCAGCTTGCTATATTGTTCTTTTGAAGAGGAAAATTAGCAACAACATCAGAAGGAACATTCACCCTCGAAAAACTGCTTCTGTGAACTAAAATCAACCAAATCTGAGGACTTTTGGACCAATTCAGCACCTTGATCTTCGTGCGCAAGATTCACATGCTCATTAGAACGCACAAAGGAACTATCAACTTAGATCAGAAAATGAATTAAAATTTAAAACCCTCCTTGTCTAGCATATTTAAAAGGATAACCGTGCTTTTTATAGCAACGATCAACTAGGGGTGGTAATGAGCCAAGCTGAGCCTCCCGGCCCAACTTATTAATTTTTTTAAAATAATTATTGATTATTTTAAAACCATTTTTTTTTGGATGAAAATTGACATTTCCAGAGGCTTTAGAATACAAAAGTTAGATAATCAATATAAGCATCAGTACACGTCGAAAACGCATTAGATCCCAGAAGTTACAGTTACAGATCCTCCAAGAAATTGCCTTTCTGCTTGTATAACAAGAGAAAATACCTTGTTGATTGGTGGCAAGGCTTCCATCAACATGATTTGAGAACGAACGTTAGATAAATTATCATTTAATCATCTCAGAAAATCACAGTCACTTGAGTAATAATCGAACTATTTTGCTTCAAGGCATAAATTTCAGTTTATAACTTTGAAATTCTGTATGCATCTCCCTGAGAAAACCTCTCTTTCAGATCATTAGACTTTGAGCAATAGGTCCATTAATTGCTCTAATCAGCCAACTTGTTACCATAATATTGCAGTGTTAACATTGGATCTGTCCTATCTGATATATTAATATTGCCATCTACAAACTTGAGTTTATTTTTGAAAAAGAAACTCCATTTTCATAAATCTGCTCCACGAATGATAATTTTGCACCAATAAGAACATAAACAGTAACCAAGGATTTTCACTGGAATGGAGAAAAAAAGAAAAAATTCAAAAGAAAATGATAAATCAAGAAAACTAAGTCTAAGAAAGAAGAATTTTTACTCTATGATACCATAAGAAGATTTTTTGTCACACATTTGCAAAATGAACAATACAAGTGTTATATAGTGGCAATTTTAACATAACTGCAAGAAGAGAAATTTATTCAACAAAAACTATTAAATCTACTTGTAAATGTCTCATGAAAAGAGAGAGAGAGAAATCAGTTAACAGATAACTCCCGAGATTTTTGAAGATATGTCCACTATCATGGATAAGAGAAGGAAACAGTTTGAAGAGGATCAATCCTCGAGAACTTGGCACTAATTGAAATATTTTTTTAATTTTTAATTTAAGTTTGAGTTTAATAAAAAATTATCATAACTAAACAATTTTTAATTTTAAGCTTGATCAAAGTAAATTAAATTTATTAATTTCATATTAAAAATTGATATTGACTTAATTTGTACAAATTCAAACTCTAACTTTATCCCAAATGGCTTGAAACCCAATTATTTATTTCATTATGAAAAACATCATAATACATAGAGGAAACCGGACACGTCTGGAAGACTGGGTGAGATCAATCTTATGTCGTTAAATTTCATCCGTTAGATCTCATCCAAATAATTTATAATAACGGAAGAAATCTTCTGATACAGGATTGACAAAACTAAAGAATGTAAAAGCAATCAGTGATGCATCGAAACCAAGACGTAGATCATATAACACTGATTAGCGACACATCCTAATACCTCTCTTTTAACACCCCTACATTACCCTAATCCCAAATAAACGATGCCGTACGTGATAGATGAAACAGTATCACAAAATTTACACAAATACCCAGAAAGAAGAGAGAAATTACGCAATTTACCAATTCTCAACCCTCAATTATCACAAGAGGACAGAAAAGCACCAATCTGCTCCAAAAAGGTCAGATTCTGTGGCCTATCTTTCCTTTTCACATACCCTTTTGACTCCTTCTCACCGTACACTCCGTACCCTCTTTTTCCGTTTCTCTTCCACATCTCTGCCGCGTAGCTCCGGTGAGCAAAGTACGCTTCTGCAGCGCACGTCTTCTCCCCCTCTTCCGCATCGACTCCCCCGGAATCGCTGGGCACCACCTTGATCGGAAGCCTCTCGTAGTGGCCGCGACTGGTACCCTCTAACTCGTCAAGCCGGGCGAGTCCACGAGATGTGACGGCGTAGAGCTCGCCGGTGACGGGGTGGGAACCAACGGCGCCGGGGAGGTTGAGGAGGAATGGGACCCGGTATGGCCCGCAGACTAGAGGGTACTTATCAGACGTTCGATAAACGCCGTGGTAGATTGCGTCGCCGGTGCGTATCAGATCTAACATGAGGGAGTGGTTGAAGAAACCTTTCTTTAGTGTTCCGTACGTGAAAACCAATGACGTTGCCGTGCGGTTGTGATTAATCTTGTTATCGTCGTCGGTGCCCATGCCCATACTCTCGTTTTGTTAGTTTTTGTGTATGTAACTGGAGAGTGGATGGTTCCCAAGAGAGACTGGGGCTTGTGGTTTGTTTGGGGATTGATGGAATAAGGAAAGGACTCTGTTTAAATAGTTACAGTTAAGCCTTTTATTTTCACATCATTGTGCAATTACGGTCTGTTTTGGTAATTATTTTCTTATCTTGTATGTATTTAGTCTAATCCTGTCAGATGTGGCCCCAGTCGTACGAAAGGGACGTAAACAAAAATCCAATTGGGTGGTCCAACACCAATTTGTCTTCTCTGTGGAGATTGCGGATTTGAGTCCACTGTCGTGATTTTTACTCCAGAGCTTATGTTAAATACGCTAATATAAGTTGAAATTCATCCTTAATTTTGATTTGCTAAATCATCTAATAACTTATCTAAATTAGTAATTAAAAATAATAACTATATATTCTATCGATATTTAAAATATGTATTTTTATTACTAATTCTTAATTTTAATAATTAAGAATATACTTTATCTTTTTAACTGCCCATCAAATCTTAAACATATGTAAACAAACAACTTGGGTGGCTCGTCTAAAAAGCAAAGAGTTAAAAATGTCAAATTAAATCTTTTTAATTTAGCACAACATTACAATTTTATCTTTAAAAGATTATTTTAAAGAATAAAAATATGTATATTTTGAAAATATTTAGGCATATTAAATTGTTTTAATCATTATCTTTATCAAAACAAAAGGCATGTTTAAAGCAATATTTAAATAAAACAATTTACTTTTATCTTAAGTATAATTATACATGAAACTACTAATTAATAAATTTGAGTTACATTTATTGATTGTTTCTATTTTATACTTAAAATAATAAAAGCTTAAAAGTATCAAAATAAAATAATAAATTATTAAATTAATTACCTAAATATAATAATAATCTAATTTTTTTGGAAGAAATATTAATCTAAGTTTTAAAAAAACTGATATTAGAATTCCTTTTAAGAAATTTTAAACAGAGGAAAATAATAAGCGGTGCATATACAATATTAAAAGAACCTAACTCAACAAATTTCCTTACAAAATTCGAATAATATTTCTGGAACTCCTAATTATAACTCATACGGTCAACAAAAATGATATTCTTCAATATTTCTTAATATTTAAAATTATTGTAATTATTCTTTATTAGGTAATAGTTTGTTTAATAATTTAATAGAAACTATATTTTTAGAAAATAAGAAAAATTATATTTTAATCTACAATTTAGGTAAATTATTAAAATTAGTTAAACTCTATTTTTATTACTTTAATATATAAACTCTTATTTTTTATTAATATAACCGATGATTATTAAGTCAACTGACATGTAACATCACTAGATTTTTTTTTTAATTTATAAGAACCGTGGTAGCTAATTTTTTTCTATTTTTTTGGTCAAAAAAGCAAACTTTTTTATTTTTATTAAAAACTCTCTTGATTAATGGGGTATACAACTCGAAGCATAGCTGTTCTATTCCAGGACTTCCTTTTCTTCAAAACACCAAAAGCCATTAGGTAAAACTATAAGCAGATAAAGGAGGAGGCGAAAAAAAGAGAAAGACATGCATTTCAAAGATAAAATACCAAGTGTTATTTCACCATTAAAATGATAGAAAAGTTGTTATGAGCGTGTGTTATACTGGATGTTTTTGAAAAAAAAAAATCTTTTTGCACACTATTATAGAAATAGTTTCTCGTCCATTCTCTTTTCTCTCTTCTTTTTCATCATGTACCTACATTATTATCCTATAACCTTGTTCTATCTCTTTTCTAATTTATGTAACCTTTGATCTATCTTCCCAAATCAAATCCCCAAAACCTTCTCCAATTTCAATTGATAGTTTTTATATAATAGGATTATTCAATACTTGCATTATTGATAAGAACAAAATCACTTAGAAACTTTGTTTTTATTTTTCACATGTTAAAGATTGCTTAGTTTCTTCTTAAATAATATTTCTCTTCAATCTTTCTTCTTTTTTTTTATCAAAATCATATCTTATATTCTTGTTTTTGAAACTACCAATTGCCAAGGCAGTTGTAACTAAGTGAAATGCTACTACAAACAGTTAAATTTTTTTCTATAAACTAGTTTACTCGTTACAAGTGATTGAATCTTCCATTTCTTACTCATACATGATGTGATTAATCAACTATAATGTTCATATTTATATAATAACTCAAGCGATAAACATATAATGAAAATTTATTACCATATATGTATATGTATATATACATATATGGTACTCAATATTCTTTTTAGTACTTTTTAATGTGTCTAACTTGGATTTGATTGATATTTGCTTACCATTCTAACATTATGCAAATGATTGGTATTGTGCATATTATTGGATATATGATACTTTCAATAAGGAGCTTTCATCATTTATTCCCTTTCTTGTAGCAACATTAGACAAAAAAATTTACTGAAACCTTTTCCCTTAATAATAGGATAATTTGTTGGCTTGTAATCTTTCATACAAAATTAATCAAGAATTTTTGAATATATATTGCTTTTGAAACTGAAAGTAATCTCTTTGAACGATTTCTTGAATCTTTACTCCAAGAATGCATGCAGATTATCCATGTCATTCATTTCAAATTTGAACGAAAACCAATTTTTATTTGCTTAATAAGCTCAAAATCATTACAAGCAATCAAAACATCATCTACATATAAAGATAGAATCACAAATCTATCTTTGGATCTTTAATGTAAACTCAATGATACTTCATTCATCATATGAAAATCATACTAAATTACATTACAAAAACTAATTCACCATTATCTCAAGATTTGCTTTAGGCTATAAATTGATTTCAATAATTGAAACAGTTTATGCTCTTAGCTTGTTTTAACAAAACATACATATTATTCCATATATATTTCTCCATCTAATTCTTTGTTAAGAAAGTAATCTTTATATTTACGTAATGTAATTCAAGATCTATGTTGGCTACTATAGCCACAATTCAGATTGAAACAAACCTCACAATTAGTGAAATTCTTTTTAATATTCAATTATCTCCTATTGCTTATATCTTTAGCCGTAATGCATTCCTTAAATCTTTTAATATTGCCATTTCCCTTTCATTTTATTCTTTCATTGGTCCCCAATAGCTTTTCATCTATTAGTGAGATTAACCAAGCCTTATATTTAGTGGAGCTTATAAAAGATATTTCCTCCTTCATTGTTTTTATCTATTCTTTTTTAGTAGGACTAATAAGAGCCTTATTTATACTTCTTTATGTCTTTTTATGGATAATTATGTGAAATTTTCCTTATATTTCAAAAACATCAGGGAATTATTATATGATTACTTCTATATAAACAAGTTTTATTGAGATACATATCCATCAACATTCTGATTACTTCTACTCGAATCAAATACAATATGTAAACTCCCACAATTTAAATTAGTCTTGATTTAATTCTTCATTTTCTAAATTGCTTAACTCGTTTAGATTACACCTTTCTAATTTCTTGTAACAAAATAGCTTTAATAATAGGTCACATATAAAAATAAGACGTTTCCTATTTCACCATACTTTAGAATGTCATTTTCTAATAATATGACATCTTGTTATTCAAATTTAGTTACCCATTTGTAACCTTGTTTACCTGTTAAGAAATATTCTTTTAAGTATTCAAAATATTTGATAAAGATACTTTTTTTCCCTATTGGGTCTAGTTTCCCATATTTATAAGAGAGATTATGAATATAGGCAACCTATCCTCTGGTCCTAAACTTATCATATAAGGTTTTCTACTAGTCTATATCTTATATAGAG